>BLBF01000016.1:49324606-49350054 GCA_015471245.1 Laticauda colubrina
TATATATATATATATATATATATATATATATATATATATATATATATATATGCTGTTTAGCTTCCTTTGGGTATTATCCCATGTCATTGTAGTTCTGTTAAAGTTGTAGCAACGTTTCAGCAGAATCTCATCTGCCATCCTCAGGCTTCTGTATAGAGTTAGTTCCTGGTTTCAAATTTGAGGCTGGTCCATTCTGATTGGCTGGAAGCCTGGGTCTGTGTTCATTGGACTTGAAGTTTGATTGATTGGTGTTTCTGGTTTCTTCTGTCTGTTTTGTGACTTTGATTGGCTGGCAACACTCTGTTCTTGTGTTGGAGGCTTTCAGTGCAGCTTGGCTTCACGTGAAAGGATGGCTATTATATATTGGTTTCATCTGGGTGCCTGGTTGGGGTGTGTTTGAGCTGGAGGTATCAGGGACGATCTGTTTGTGCTGTGACCTGTGGCTTTCATGTGTAGGACTAGTGAGGAGGTGTGTTCCAGCTTTTTTACTGCAATTTTTTGTTCATCTAGGCAGGTACTTATTCTTCTATTGGTCTGCCCAATGTATGTGGCCGGGCATGATGTACAGGGAATTTCGTATATGCCTTGGTTTTCAAGGTCAATTTTTTCTTTGGGGTTTCTAAGGATGGCTGCTATTTTTTGTCTGTTTTGAAGGCAGTCTTGATGTGATGCCTGTGTGGTATCTTACTGATTTTGTCTGTAGTACCTCTTATGTAGGGCAGGACAGCTGTTCCATAGGTCTGTTGATCTTCTTGGTCTCTATTTTGTCTTAGTGTGTTTTTGTGGATCAAGCTGGTGATTTTTTTTAAAAGCACTACAACGACGTGGGATAATACCCGAAGGAAGCTGAACAGCACACATGTAAGTACCAGTGAAAACTTAGAAAAAACATATATATATGTTGTGTACACACACACACACATTCTTGAACCCCACATACATCTCTACAGAAGCTTAAAGAAAGTATCTGGGATGGGAAACATGGAACAAATTTAGTCAAACATAACCTCGAGGAAAAGGCTTTTCCGATGGTAGTAAAGACTTCTTTCCTACTGGTGAGTCAGCCCAGAATTGCCTTATGGAGTTGTTGATGTTGTTTCAGTTGGAGCTACTATGTGCTGAGCTGCAGAAGAGAAGGGAGTGTTCCCAATAACCTGCTGTGATACATTTGAAAAATAGTTTGCTGATTAAATGGCTTATCTCTATTCCTACTTGGATTTGTTCTGTGAAAGTGATTGATAGTGTTCAGTTTCCATGGATGAAACTAAACTCATTCATTTATGGGCCCAATAATTTTTTTAAGGGTGGGAATGGAAGCTCAATGACTCTGGGAGGCAAATTATTAACTCTACAATCCTAGATGGTGCCAGCCATCAGAAGAGGCTGAAATAGTACCATTAGGTCATTCCTTTACAGCACGGGTGTCAAACTTGACATTTTTCCGATTTGCAGAGCTGGAGTGGGTATGGCCAATGCATGATGCATCTAACCTATGTGCCACCAGTTTGACACCCCTGCTCTACATTATGCCACTTAATTCAGCTCTGAAGGATTCTATATGCTTTTAAATATCTACAAGAAGCTGCTAGCTCATGTGAAATTTTAGAAAGAGATCTGATTATTATTTGGGTGATATCTAACTTGCTTTTTTTGGTCAGTTGATGCCAAGGAGTTTGTAAAGTTAATTTTCTACATGGCTTGGTGACCGTGAAAATACCTTTTTCTCTTTGTTTAATATGATTAATTCTTCAAAATTCAGAATTAGCTTACATTCAGAATTCTATAATATGTATGTATCCTGAAAGGAGCTGTATTTTCCTGGATGTAGTGAACATATCTTTTCACAATATATTTTTTGCCAAATCATTAAAAAAAGTATGTTAAATTAAACTGAGAGTAAAAGGACATTTCGTAGAATGTACTGTTTTATTTGTTTATATTTTAATATCAGTATTACAATTAAATGAACATGTTTTAAGCCAAACAGCCAATCATTGGGCAATGACTGTTATGAAAGAGGAAGCTTGGTGGAAAAATCAAGTTTTTCAATTCGTGTGCTTAGTATTCCAATCAAGCCATGTTGCTGTTTGCCTGAAGTCAAATAAAAAAGAAACAGCTGTTTATTTAGTGAGGATTTGTAAATCTGACAACATTCCAAGATCAATAAATACATCAATATTTGTGTTTTTTCACTGTACTATCCTTCATTTTCTCACATTGCTCCAAGCACAAAATATAACTTTTCAACAGGTAGAAGAGTTCTTCAACCCAATACTTTATAATGTTCTCAATTTTAGTCATGGAGATTGCTTTTTGTTCTTTGCAGGTGGAGCTATCAGAGAGTGGAAGTAACACTGAAGGTCATGCGGAGCTGGTGGAAACAAAAGATGGTAACATGACTTTGAATTCAGAAAGTTTCTCCAATCTAGTACCTTTTATAGATGCTGAGAACTATAATCCCATGACAACTGCAGGGCTCTGGGCAGGAAGCATTTGAATTAGAAGGAAGAAGAGAGAAATTAAAGCAGCTGTCTCTGCTGTATATTGAATTTGCAGATTGCCTGGTTGAAATAAGAATTGGACAGAAGAGCTTCTCTGCCAAGTTAAATTGTTATCCACACTAATTGAACTACGTAGTTTCTACCAGGGATAATGAAATAGAGTATCTTGTAGAACATAGAAAACATTCATATACCTGTTTGTCAGTCCAATCTACTACTGTCTGCTTTGACTGGCATTGGTTGTCCAGGTTTTGAACAAAAAGAGATCCTTTTCATCTCCTCCTATCTAAATTTTTAATTAAGAATCAACTGTGGGACTTTCTGTGTAAAAAAGTGCTTATGTTTTCCTGCTAAGCTCTGATCCCTTCCCAAAGGATGGAATTTGAAAAAAGAAGACATTATATCGTGATTCCTTCTCTCGATACAGAGAGAAAATGTTGCCACTCAGAACAATATCATAAAGAAGAGGCAATTTACCTGAAACTAAATTTCATTGAACTTGTTGGAATTGGAAAGGAAGCATGTTTTCGATTTGATTCTTAGCTGGGTAATTTTTTCTGAACTGAAAGCATTGGAAATAATACCAATAGGCCAGAAACTTGTAGCAGCTTTGTTAAATTGTTAAATTGTTGGTCAACTGCAGTAAACCTAACAGGTGAGTTTACATGTCAAGAATATGTATTGAAGTTATGTGTTTTCTTACATGAAATATTGTGTGTATTTATCTGAAGAATTAAAGTTTCATCAAAATGTCAATAAAGGATTTAGTGTAAATAGAAACAGAAAAGGACAACCGCAATAAGACCCGTTAAACACCCTCTATTTGCAACAGATCTCACCTGAGTTTTCAGTCATCCCTTGCAGATTATTGTAAAAACCTGATGAGTTTTGCAAATACATGAAAAAGAATGCTTACAAATACTTTCCCCAGTTCTGCAGAAAAGAGAATGGTTCAAATGAAAAGAACACAACTTTTAATCACAAGTGTCTTTCTCACCTCCCTCCAACCATAACTATGCTTTACTGTTTTTTCACCCTGCCACGTACTCATTAAGTGGCTTTTGCCTCATCCCAGCCCATATCTGAGGCATTTGAAAATGGTCTTCTCTTCCAATACAGTTTTTGCTGTGGACATGATCTGTCATATTTTAGTGATCATTTAGCTGATGATGTGGTTTGGAGCTAGGATCTGCTCAGTTTGCTGCTTTAGGTCCTGCATGCATATCCCTTATTCTAGTTATTGTGAGTTGATCTCCACAGCCATTTTGGAATGGGTGGCAGAGGCCTGCCTTCTGCAGAGTCATGTTCCCTTGGAAAATTTGATTGGAGTTTCTGAAGAGCTGATCCAAAAAAAATGGTCCTAGCATGCTTCTAGATCTGATTTTTAGACAAGATTACAATTATTTTGAAAGAATAAAAAGTTTGTCCTGGGAGGCAGACAATTGGTGTATCCTGCCAGCAGGTGCTCTGAAGGTCTTCCACTGCTACAGTAGATAAGGATTTTATCTAGCTGGTTTTTTTTTTTACTGATTATTATCATCATTATTTTTGAACAATAGAACTTCCTCCTGACTAGTGAATGCTTCCAGGACCAGACTTATATAATGGCAGTCCTTCATCTGTAACTCCACAATTACTTATGTTGCCTTTAGGAAGGGCAATGTCATTGTTTACTTCATTCCGACTCCGGTGATACTAAATACTATGGTAACTGTTTCATGACACTAAATACCATGGGTAAACAAAATGACAAAATTCAAGAAGTCTACTCTGGTACATTGGTTCAGCTACTTCCTGGTATTGCTAATTCTGAGGTTAGAACTGGTCTTCTAGTCATTCACTGCAAGTACTGCCTTTCTCTTGCAGCACTAGTTATGGGATCAGGTACTCCCACTTCATCCCATATGTCCCTCTGTGCTTTTTATCTATCATTTGCTGGTTTTATTTTTTGCTTAAGTAAGGATTATTAACCTGCTGAACAACTATTAAATATTTCACCCCTCTGCTCCTCCTCTGTGCTCTTATCTTTCAATTTTTCAATCTTTCAGAACCCAGATATAGCCACACAGAGAAATAGCTTGAGAATAATAGCTTGAGAATAGCTAACAGGCAGAAAAGATTGTGGCAGCAAACTTTCTCTGGAAGGAGCCCCTGCCACCAGTTGCTAATCTAAACTTGTCCCATCCTGTCCTAAGGGGATCAGGACAGGTAGGAGAGGATTAAATAACATATAACAGATGATCGGAGTTGGAAGGGACCTTGTATGTCATCTAGTCCAGCCTCCTGCCCAAGCGGGAGACCCTACACCATTTCTGACAAATGGCAGTCCAATCTCTTCTTGAAAGTCTCAAGTAATGGTGCTCCCACAACTTCCGAGGGAAAGCTGTTCAATTGGTTGATTGTTCTCACTGTCAGAAAACAATTTCCTTTTTTCCTGGTTAAATCTGTCCTTGCTCAGTTTCCATTATTCCTTGTCTGGCCTTCAGGTGCTTTAGAAAATCGCTTGACCCCTTCCTCTCTGTAGCAGCCCCCCAAATATTGGAAGACTGTTATCATGTCTTCCCTGGTCCTTCTCTTCACTAGACTAGCCATGCCCAGTTCCTGTATCCATTCTTCATGTGTTTTAGTCTCCAGTCCTCTAATCATCCTGGATGCTCTTCTCTGTACTTTTTCTAGAGTCTCAACACCTTTATACTGTGATGACCAAAAGTGGATGAAGTACTCTAGGTGTGGTCTTACCAGGGCTTTATAGAGTGGTATTAGTATGCCCACCGGGCTCCACAAGGGCAAAAACAACCCCAATACATCCTGATGCAGCCTATTATGTGATTGGGTTTGACACCCCTGTTGTAGTAGAATAAATATCAACAATAGAGGCAGCACAGTTTATACTAGAATAGTTTTCTGCCAGCTGAAGGGGTGTTGGATGATGCTTTTATACAATTTGAGGGAGAGTCTAGGCAGACATGAATCAGGCAGATCTGTTTAGCCACATCAAAATCAAATTTTATAGAAATAGTGATTCAGAAATTACTTAAAAGATACAATCCCAGCAGAAAATTATAAACATATGTCAACAATCATATCAGCATATTTTAATAGGTTACAAAGGACAATCTACACATTTGGTGTACAGTGCTGTTTCTTACATTCTATCCAACCTACCTTACAATGACTCCAGTGACAGCAGGAAAGGAATGGTATGAAAAACAAGCTTTGTTTTGTTCCAAGCTGATTTAAAATAGGAGGCATTTTTTTCCAACAACACAAGTATACTTTTCATACCTCCCTTTTTGAATACTTGCATCTACAAGTACATATTTCATAATTGTCAAGATAATATCACTCAATCGAGAACAGCTAAATATCTTCAGGCACATAAATAGTTTACAATTTCTGTAACCCTTTGCATCCCTTCAAGTATCTCCAAGAAGGAATCAGTGTCTGGTTCTTTATGACCTCTGTGAAAGACAAGCTTCACATTCAGAAAATAACAGAAAGCATGGCTTGTTTTTAAAAATATTGGATTATCTAAAACTTGGTAATTCAAGTATTTTTCATACTGTTGTGAAGGTGGGTCACATATTAAATTGCATCTGCTTTATAATGATCATTTTCTTCAGCAATATAATTTAATTTGTGGATTTTTTTATTATTTAGCAAAGAAGAAATGCACACCTGGGTTAAAATTTAGCAACCTGATGAATCTTGGGAGAAAGAAGTCTACCTCCCTGGACAGTCCAGAAAGATCTTTGGATACCTGCAGTAAGTAACTTTAATGAACTGCACATAGTTCTCTGTGTTTATTTGAATTGCTGCCACCTGTAGGGAAGACAATCCTGGAAAATGATGCAAATGAGAATTATAGTATAGCCACTGTGATTGACAAATAACAGACAGCATGCCACCAATGCTCTTTTAGGTATTGTAGAAAATCCATAGAGGATATAGTAATACCTTTGGGACAGTTCTGACAGTCACCCTAAGATTCTTCTTGTTGTTTTTGCAATGTAATCCAATTTTGACTATTGAGCCATAACTTTTTTATATAGCATAGGTTGTATTTGGTTGGGGGTTGAAAGATGGATGGTGATGGCTGTGTTTTTATCAATTAATTAGTGACAAGTGCTTTTTAATATCAGAATTTGGATTTTAGTTTATATAGTGGCATGACTATATGTTCACTGTATTATAGGATTGAAAGCAATATTAGAGGTCTCTTAGTTTTGCAGTCTGTCCAGGGCAATACAATTATGTATGTGAGCATGTTCTTATCCACTGAAAACAGATCATCTCTAGAGGGGATTGAAAGAGTATTCTGGGCTCCATTAAGAAAAAAAAAAATTATAAAAACAACATTTTTTTCTTCACAGCATATTTAAATGTACTGGTGAACAGCCAATGGAAATCCTACTGGTGCCATGTGAAGGATGGCCAGCTCCACTTCTACCAGGATAAAAACAGAAACAAAGCAGCTCAACCAGCTTTGAACTTGGTGGGCTGTGAATTCATCCCAGATCCAAGCCCCGACCATGTATACTCATTTCGTATCCTGCACAAGGGTGAAGAATTGGCCATGTTAGAGGTATGGGTGTCATTCTCTCCAGAAGCTGGTAAACACAATTTAGTAGCCATTCATGGGAACTTATCACAAGGCTGTGTTGGAACCAATTTAAAGCTTCCTTTCTTTGCATAGAGACAATTTAAATAACTTACGTTACCTATCCAAAGCTTATTTCACTGAATAGCATACAAACATAATACAGAAAGCATGAGAGGGAGCAAAATGAACTTTTAATTTGTTTTCCTTACATTTCAACCAAATTAATCCAGAAGGTAACTTATTGTGAGAAAATAGTATCTGTAATTTTAGGTGAAGTACTATTAAAATAGCAACTATAGTGTAATTTTAAATTTAAACACAAGTAATAAGTATTTGAAATATTTGAGTTTCCAGAAAGAGATGACAGGCATAGCAGTATAGAACCATTTTTCCCTTTAAGGACTATTCCTTTGGAGAAAATCTTTGGGTTGTGATGCTGGTATAACAACAGGGTCAAAACTTACAATAAACAGAATTCTTTGTGTCCCTTTTTTCTTACTCTCCCTTTACTTTTTTGTTTTCTGGGTTCATTGGCTTCCTGGATGACTCTACTTTTAAAGTCTATAGAAATCTTAAGCTTTTTTCATTGATTGGCCATTTATATTTCCTCTCTATATTTGACAATGCCTAAAATAATACTACTTATCTGTGAGGGAAAAAAAATCTGTTGAGTACCATATCAGCAGTTTGATAATTCAATAAGTCAACTGTGCATTCAAAACTAAATGAATAGGAATCTGCTTTAAATGATTCCTTGCCCAGAACCTTTTGTTCTACCTCCCACTATTCACTTTTTAGTTTAATTTTTAAAAAAGTTCAGGCTGAGGGCCCAAGTTCTTTTCTTCATGTTGACTGTGTTCATGCTAGCTCCACTTCCAAATGGCATATTCTTTCTCTTAGTCATGCCTACAAACATACATAGGAAACAAAGTGCTTAAATTTATAACATAGGAATGATATTGTGAGGTCAAGAATGCTGGAGGGAAGGGTAAAAAAAGGAACAAGAAAGTAAAACAACTGTGGGAGTATCTAAAATTGGGCCAAGGTTCACAGGCTGTGCACAGATTGCAAGATATATAATGTATAGTTAGTTGGTGCAGCTTTACCTTATGCACATAGTTTATTTTAAAACAATTTGTGACATTGAATACTGTCAGCAATATTCTTTCCTCCCCTTTCTAGAGTTCTGTTCCAAGTATTATAGAATCTACATTATATATAGGGATGTACAGTATAAATTCAGATTTCATCTTCTAATTCTAATCTTTTTTAAATTCCATTTTTTTGGAATGTACAAGTAATAAATGCAATCTTAATCTCCATAATCTCCCTTGAGTTATATTTAATTTCTCCTGGAGGAAAAGTTGATTTGAAAAACAAGTTGCTTACCTCTATTACTTTCACTCAGAATTGTTTTTTTTTCCTTTGTTTATTGCTAATCTTAGATTCTCTGACATCAGCAACATTTGAGTAGGAGGAGGAAAATGTGACAAATTTCCTACATTTTGTAGTGGGAGGAATGTTTTCAGCTAAGGGTAGGACTGACAGAGAGATTGAATATTGTTTTGTTTTTAGCAATAAAATTGCTGACTTTGAGGGAGCCAGAATAAGGACAACTTCAACAGTTATTTCAAACTAGTTTCATTCACAGCATTAAGGTATCATATGGATTCAGCAGTTTAGTTCAAGGCAATTAGAAATTATAAAATTGTTTCTCATAGATTTTTCATGGTGCTTGTTGAATATTTTTCCATCGGATCCATAGGCTCACATAAACTTTGTTACTTATGACTTATAATATCAGAAAACACATACAAAAAGCTGACATCTGTATCATGTTGTACATTTTTTTTCTCGATTGTAGAGGATGTCTGTGACACTTTCCTTCATGTTTCACCACCAAATTTCAATATTTATTTTAGGATCTTTCTGGTGCAGAAATGTTTAGAAAATCAAACTGGTGCCACCTTCTGGAGAAAAAGAGAAAGATCTTTATATGAAGTGTTTTTTCAAAATTCTGGCATACTGCCCCCCACCTCACCCCACCCCTGGGCAGCTAAACTCTCATTTATTATTCAGGACAGATCCTGCCTTGAATATAGTTTCACAAATATTTAAATAATGAAATGTTTATATGGATCTGTGAATCATTGAATTTCAAGCACATATAATTTCCTTTCCATGGGATTTTGGCAGAACATAACTTCCTAACTTTCTTCTCCCATCCTAACTCTGTTCTCTCTTAAGTAAGGACTCTTTCAACAATGAGCAAATTTGTGTCCTCACTCTATTCAGAAAAATAGTTCAACTCTTCAGAAAATTTTTTTTGGCATTGCTGAGTAGATAAAGGTTCAAACTATGTCTTTTCTTCTGCTTACTTTAGATCCTAATCATTGGATTCGAAGAGTCCACTGATTAGAGATATATTAAACCATTGATTAGAAAAAAAATGAACCATAGCTATAATTGATGGTTCTATTTTGATTTATTTAATAGACAAAGTCTTCTGAAGAAATGGGCCACTGGCTTGGTGTCCTTTTGTCAGAATCTGGCTCTAAAACAGATCCTGAGGAGCTTACTTATGATTACGTTGATGCTGACAGAATATCCTGCATTGTCTCTGCAGCAAAAAACTCATTATTGTAAGTTACTATGTTAGCATGTTTGCCATTCAGAATCCGTTTCCTTTTGGTGGTTTCCTAGTATATCTATTGACTCCGCTAAACAAGAGTTTGCGTGGTTGTTGTTTTTTGATTGGGAAATAATCAATGCAAATTTCAGTAAGATTTTTTACTACTTGTAGAAAGAAATAGCTGGAATAGAATAAACACTACTATGTAAATATATCCCATATATGACACTTTCAAATGAAATTGCTATATTAAAGAAAAAGAAATAAAAAATATGAATGATTACTTTCTGTGCGATGTCCCAAAAAGGCAACCTTTGAATGAAGATTCCATCCCTAAAGAGAGATTGGACAGAGGGCAAATCCTATTTTCCCACTGTTTTAAGGAAAATATGTGGGGGAAACAAATGTGTAAAAATACAAATTGTATTTATCTGAAATGCAACACTTGTGTTTATCTCATTTATTTATTTGATTTCTATAGCCACCCATTTCTCTAACTTTCCAACCTGAAGCTTACCACATATTTTGAGACTGAAACATTTGGAATCAAAATTAAAATTCTTGGGAAACTGTAGTGGGCCCCTTGTTGCATGATTACACAGGTGTGTGAAATACTTGGCCACTTGTCAGTATTTTGGTCTTTGTTGTACATTGCTTCTTTGGACTTTTATATGGCAACTTAATTGAACTGCAATGTCTTGGATGTCTGGTAGAAGATGGAAGTCAGGAGAAGTGGCCACATCCAAAGATAGACAGTAACTGTCAGTATTTAAGAGTTGTCACTGCTGATGGTGGTTTGAAACCCTATGATAGCATGTTTGCTTTCATGTTTTTCAGCTTAATGCAAAGAAAGCACTCTGAACCCAACCCTTACATTGACAACCTGCCAAAGAGAATGGGGAACCAAGAAGAACTGTATGATGATGTGGACATTCCAGATGTTGCCATGGTGAGATTTTTGCAGAACTGGCTAGTTTGTTTATCATTCTAAAGCAGCAGTCATTGAAATTTGGGGAGGGAGGATTGCAAAGTGATTTTTTTTGTCAGTAAAGAAAATCATGCTGGATTGCTAGTATAAATTCATAAATGAATGTAAATCCGTATTACTAAACAAGGTGTGTTGAATTCATACTGTCAAATAGACATTTCTTATTCTAAGCAGAAAATGCTTCCTTAAGTTAAATTATTATTCAGAATATGCCATCTTTTACAGGATGATGTGCCTCCAAATGGAAGTAAATGTGAAGGGGAACAAGACAGAGTCTATCTAGACCTCACTCCAATGAAATCCTTGCTGCAGGGAGCTGGCTCAAAGAAGGGTCAATCTACTCCTTCAGCATCTCCACCTTTACAAAGATCTATGAGCAAGAGCTCAGTTGACTTTGAAAAAGACTTGTCCATGGTGCAAAAAGAACCAGAACTAAACAGAAGTGCAATGGAAATTCCAGAGCAGGTGCTATAGAGCAATGAAGTTTTATATATTCTTACAATACCCTTCTCTAGACTGACACATTCTGTACATATTGGGTCTGTAGCTCCCAATATTATTAGATAGTATGGCCATCTGGAATGATAGAAATTGAAATACAAAGATGGCAGGTAATGGAAAAAGCATCTGCTTAAGGCTTTGGATAGCCATTGTCAGCAATAAAACAACTAATCTCATGTTAAGGGGACAAATAATATTCTACCCTTTCATAATGATTCTGAAATATTAAAAATATTAAAAAATATTAAAATAGCAGAGTTGGAAGGGACCTTGGAGGTCTTCTAGTCCAACTCTCTGCTTAGGCAGGAAACCCTACACCACTTCAGACAAATGGTTATCCAACATCTTTTAAAAAACTTTTAGTGTTGGAGCATTCACAACTTCTGGAGGCAAGTTGTTCCACTGATTAATTGTTCTGTCTAATTGGAAGAACAGATGAAATGAAACACTCTGATGATCCTGAAGGGAAAAAGACAGATAACAAAAACCAAACTACTGTCCTTTCCTTAGTTTGAAATGAGATACTTACAGTAAAGGATTTTGTGCATATTACAAGGAGCTAGTATCATTAGGAAGTGGGCTTGGAGACTTTGTAGTAATGTGAAATTTTGAGGCACTGAGTCAGCTCCTGGTAATAGTATTATCAGAAGTAAAGCTAGTACAACCTTCTGTATGTAAAGCTTAATCAGGTAGTCTCAGGTTATGATGGTAATTGCGACTGTAATTTCTGTTGCTAAGTCATAAAGCATATTGTAACTTGAATTGTCAACAATAGAAAACCCATCAGCCCCCTTCTGTCATTAACTGAATCCCACTGGTTGTTAGATGAGAATCCACCCTGATCTAAGGCCCTAACCCCAAGCCTGAGCAAGGTAAAGGCCCTATCACACTGCCCAACGGATGCAAAACATTTGTAAAAAGGACACAGCGGATGAGAAAAATGTTCCATCCGTTGTTATCCGCTCTCAAAAGGGGCAAAAATTTGCATAAGCAGAGCAGATAACACGGAAAGGAACAGACGGGGGGAGGACGCAGAGCGGATGGAAAGCGGATGCGGAACGGAAGCCTGGTGGATGGAAGCGGATGCAGAGTAGATGCAGAGCGGATGCGTAGAGGATGCGTAGAGGATGCAGAGCGGATGCGTAGAGGATGCAGAGCAGATGCGTAGAGGATACAGAGCGGATGCGTAGCGGATGCGTAGCGGATGCATAGCGGATGCCACGGATGCGTAGCTGCATCCGCTTTCATCCTTTCTCCGTCTGTGCTACTAACGCTGCGTGTCCGTTCCGCTTCCTCCCTGCGTCCGTTTACCGCTGGAACGGATTTGAGTTGCGCGGATGCGCAGCGGATGCCTAGTGGATATAGCAGATGCGTAATGGATGCAGAACGGATGTCCCCCGTATGCCTAGAGGATGCAGAACGGATGCATTGGATACATTTTCCGCTCAAAAGTTTTGAGCAGCTCAAAACCTTCTGAGTGGATGAAATGTCAATAAACGGATGCTGGACGGATAGAGAGGAAGCAAAACGGAGGCAGTGAGTACAGAACGGAAGCATCGCGTTAACCAACGGATGGCAAGTGTTTTTCTCCGTTTTACATCCTCTTTCCATCCGTTGGTGCAGTGTGACAGGGGCTTAAGAGACTGTCTTCTTTTGAGCATTTCTGAGACTTAAACCTCACAAGACGACTGTACTTCACAAGAAGATTGTCCAAACCATGCATGGTCCTTCTCATGATGCTTCAGAAGGCTAATTTGACTTTTCTAAAGCATCATGAAAGGGGAGTACATGATTTGGAGGATGGGATGTGCAGTCTTGGGGAAAAGGCCTTGTGCAACCAGCAGCTGCCTTTCATAGGGCCAAGCTGGCTGCTTCTCAAAAGCAGGAGAAAGAAGACAGCCACTGTCTATTAGTCAGCTGGGTTCTGTGTTGGGCTTGAAGCAGCACAAGCAGCACCAGAGCTGAAATAGAGGCTTGGAGGCAGTGACATCTAGATGCGACTGCTGAAGGCCCAAGGCCTTCACTTTAGTCTCAGTACCACTGGCTCCACCATTGCCTCCCAGGAGTGCTGCCAAGTGCTTGAATTTTTAACATTTGTCTGTGGGGGTACAACTGCCATAACTTTAAAGAGTGGGTGTAAATAACATTCAGTGCCACTGTAACTACAAACCAAGGACTACCCATACCATTTACATCCTGTGTAACAATTCTGGTTGTCACTAACCCTCTAGGTTCAAAGCTTTTTTTTTTTTTCCCCAAATCCAAGGCTTTCAAAGCATTTTACAGACCCAGCAATGTACTTGTGCTGCATCTAGTGGGACCTCCAAATGATTTTGTTCCTAGTTTAGAGATAGTCTTATTCCTAGAATTAGCTCATTTTAGCACATTTTCTGAACTGAGAGTTACATTTTGCTGCAGGTCACTCTCCAAAAAATAGTGGATGCAGCTTAGACAAAACTGAACTTTTTTCTTTTACAACTCCTTTAAATTAAACACAATTCATATGACAAACTTTCTAGTCATATATTTAAACATTAAATATCTTTCATATTAAATATTTCAATTAATAAGCATTTTGGAGATCTCTGAGGCGAAAGCTTTTTCTAGACAAGGGTTACCTTGGAAATTCAGATGATACCGCTGTTTTCAGTGGTGGCCTGTGTCAATTTATTTATTTAATTTTAGTTTTTTTTTAATCTTGTCTTTATTATTTTTGATAAATAACTCAAGGCGGCAAACTTAATACTTCTTAATACTTAATACTTCTTTCTCCTCCCAGTTTTGCTACAGTAAGGGAGGGTGAGGTGGTTTGGGTTGAGCGAAAGTGACTGCCTCACCCAGCTGGTATTATGTTTAGGGCAGGACTAGAAGTCTTCTGGTTTCTAGACTGATGTTTTAACCACTAGATCAAACTGGCTCTTCTCATTTTATTTCTTGAACAGAGACCTCCAGACATAGATGAGCTGCCACCTCCATGGACAGGTACAGTAAAAATCCAGACACAACAGCAGCAAATTATATTTCCTCAGAGTGACCTCACTGTGGTTATGGATGCACCAAAGGAAAAAATAGAAAAGCCCAAAGTGATGAATCCAGGTAGGCAGCAATAGTATCTCTTTTGTTCAAGTTTTTATGATGCAATTGGATCATCTCTATTTATGGCCACACTTTGTTAAATCAGAAACCTGATATAGATCTATAGACTAACTGTTAGCGAAAATTTAGTCAACGGCAGGCTAATTTGGGACATCTTTTATTATTACTCTGATACCTTCTTAATTTACTAGCTTTCTACCTCCTGCATGACAACAGGCTAGGACAGAGTCCTTTTACCTCAGGCTTACAGAAAGGCTTTTGTAGTCAGCTCAATTTTTTTGGATCTGAGGCTAAGTGCTTCAAGTAGCTCAGTAGATAGATGTAGATCTGCTGTTACTCTTTTTTTCCCAATTGTATTCAACCATTGTATAAGTATTTGTAGTTTGTCACTGGGAAAGATTCCTGCATTAAGAGAATGTAACTAAATTCACAGCCCCTGTAGAAACAAAGCTGGGCAAGAACAGGACGGAGGCTGAAGTGAAGCGATATTCAGAGGAGAGAGACCATTTGGAGAAAGAAAAAGAAGAAATTCGCTCTCAGCTTGCAAAGCTTCGAAAAGAGAAAAGGGAGCTGAAAGAGATGCTAATGAAATGCTCAGGTAAAGTTCCATTGACCGTCTTATTTTCATTCCCTGGTGCTTGGTGTAGAAGAGGCAATTGTTTTAAGCATTAATTTGATGTGATTGTGTTTTATGAGACTGCTGGATGATGGCCGAGTTATCAGCAAGTTCTTGCCCTGCTTGATGTTGGTACTTCAGAAGAACAGCTTCATATAATCTTCTGGAAAATAACAGATACACTATTTTGGTTCATTTGATAAGTAGCTCTTCTTTTCTCTACAATCATCCCTAGCCTCTTGGAAGTATGTAATGGTCCAAAGAGTGCCCATGAAAAGAAAAGAAAGCATTTAGAATACTTTATATCTATTTTGCTAATCTGCACTCCCAGTTTGATTTTTTAGAATCTGTTCAAGTTTCTTAAAAACCATAAATGGTTTGGGATTTGGATGTCTTAAAGACCATCCCTGCCATATATTCTTACCATATAAAAAGGTTTTGCCCTGTCTTATTGCCTGTAATGTTAATTTTATTATTTTTTTCTGTCCTGTAACAAAAAAAATTGAAGGGAAGGAAAGAATAAGTCACCAGAAAAGAAATCCATGGAGCTAGACAGATGAGATCACAGAGAGCTAGAGCAAGAAACAGAGATAGAAATAGAGATAGAGAGATAGAGACAGTGACAGAGAGAGATGGATAGATGGACATACGGATATGAGAGAAAGTGAGATAATTGATTACATTTTCTATATCTCTATTCTTCCCTTGGCAGATAAGAATAAGTTGTCTACCATGGAACAGAAGCTAAAAGAGATAGAAGAAGAGTGTAAGAAGAAAGAAGATCAGCGTGTTGACTTGGAGCTAAAGCTTGTTGAAGCAAAAGAGAATCTCAGGAAAGCAGAGTCTGGTCCAGTTACACTTGGCACCACAGTGGATACCACACACATGGAAAACGCAAGTCCCAAAGTATGTAGCCTGTTACTTTGAGAAATAGAAGGATACTTGTCCGCAACTTGTTCATATACTGTATGTGTGTGGCAAGAGTTCTGTGATTGAATCTTTTCTCATACTTTAAAAAATAGTGTAAGCCTTCAATTCACAAGAAGAGCTTTTGCTTTGCTGATATTGTAAGACATACAATACTCATTAGTACTTTGCCAAAAATTGGAAAGAATTCGAGCTTCATTCTTGCTACATGAAAGCACAACACCAGAATCATTTCCATAAATTGCCAAAACCGAATGCAACATTAATTTATACTTCCACACTCCACATATTCACAACCTGAAGATTCCATAAACTCTGATATGCAATTGATATAATTTAAATTAAAATAGTAAAGCAATCACTATTCTCTTTTTCCCTTAAATATAGATGAAAGTTGCTAATCCTACAAATAACACAGAAAATTCACCTGTCAATTCAGCAGTGGCATTAAAACACCGTCCTTTATCTGTCATGGTCACAGGGAAAGGAACAGTTTTGCAGAAAGCAAAGGTAAGGCATCTAGGAAGCATGACCACTGGAATTATGTAGCAAAAAAATCCCAAACCCACCAAATTGGCATTCTGGGTTTGGTAGGTCATGGTACCTGGATGGGAGACCGCAGGAAATATCAGATCTGTAGATTACAAAAACACTGCAGAAAGTAATCACAACTTCACAAGCTAATGAGCACTTTTTTCTTTCTTTTCTTTGCAGGAATGGGAAAAGAAAGGTGCTAGTTAGAAAATCCTAGTCTAAGAAAAGACTGAAGACTCAAATTAGTTCTTTGTGGACTACAGAAGCCTATTGCCAGTAGCAAAAATGTCCAGATGAAGAAAGCATGGCAAGTGGGAACTATATTATACTGTCTGGAAGAAACAATGGACTTTGGCCAGATGCCAGCATGGCCTTCTTTAGACTAAGGCTGTTGCTCCTTTTAGCAGACTTGCACTGTGTAGCTAGGACAAACAACACACATGGAAAACAGTACTTCTAACCTTACTGGTATCCTGAAACTGTTGCTGTACATAAGGAAGCTTTTGTCTACTTTTAGTATGGTGTTTTATAACTGCACAGTCTAGGATTTGTCATTAAAATGACTTTTAGTTGGACCTGTTTAATATTTCTGTAAGCATACCAAGGCATGACAGGAAACAGGAGATAAAGTTGAGCTTCACACCAGCCATTTCTTTAGGAGAGAAGTTTTCTTAACCAATGATGCAAATTTGAGTATTTCTGTGGAATTGCAATTAAATGCAGCTGTTCTGTCCAAGACAACATCTACAGGAGAAAGTTTTAGTTGCTCAAATTCAAAAGTTCAGCTGGCACACCAAGCTTATTCAGATGCCCTAATTTCAGATTAGGTGACCTATTGCTCAGCATAGGGACCTCATATGATCCATGGACTTGAACATGCCATTTATTTTATTAAATAATTTTATTACACCAGTTAAGGCATATGGCCCTAGGAAGGAAGCAGTGGTGAACCACTTCATCATGGCAAGAAAACTGAAGACATTAGTTGCCTGGATGTTAATACTGAATCAAAGGCACAAATAAAAATCTACTTTACTATCAGCTTTAGTTTTGGAAAAAATAACACAGATGAGTTCCTTCTTTAAACACTTGCAGTTGTGTGCATTTAAAGATGTAATATGTAAAATGTGTCAAAGGCAAGGGATGAGTCCAGTGCACTTCAGAGACGTTAATACTTCAGGATAGGAAATAAGCATCAACTGCTTGTCTTTGTATTCTCTGAGGTCAGTTTCACTGCAGGAGTTAATTTAACATATTAAGTTCAGGAAAATACAACATAAATTCTCATTTAAAGTTAGCATGGATTCTAACATTCCAGATTCCATATTTTATTCTTGAATAGGAGTAATTTCTCATTATATATGAACAGAAGGCATCATTGCTAAGTAGCTACTATCAGGAAAGTACCGAAACCATTTAGTGGGTTTTTGATCTCTGAGCACTGTTGCAGACAATCATGATTCTGTGCAATAGATGTGCCATCTTAATTATTTGCTTGTTGCCGAAACTCCAGACATCAGATTTCTCTTTATGATGGATCGAAAGCATTGCATTGCCTTGGCAACAAAAGTATCATTTGTCATAAAGAAAATATTAATGCTTTGGATAGGGGTAGGATTCTCCTAGTTTAACAACCGGTTTACTAATCGCTGCGTGCGCATGCTATCTACTGCGTGCGCAACTATCACAATTACTTACCTTTAATGTTACTCTAGGGAAGTAACATAGTTGAGGTCCATTTACCGTGCAAATCAGCTGAACAGTTATAGGTGAATACAGCGCAGGGGTGGGCGGGCCCACATGATCATCGGATCAAACTGGTTTGGAGCCAGCTCATCATCACAGCTAGGAGTTCGCCTGAACTGGTTTGAACCAGGAAAATCCCATCCCTGACTTTAGATCAGGGATGTCCAACTTTGGCAACATTGTGGACTGCAGCTCCCAGAATTCCCCAGACAGTGACAATTGTCAAGGTTGGACACCATTGCTTTAGATCAAAGGTCTTCAAACTTGGCAAGTTTAAGACTTGTGGACTTCAACTCCCAGAATTCCTGAGCTAACATGACTGGAGGAGGAATTCTGGGAGTTGAAGTCCACAACTTTTAAAGCTGTCATGTTTGAAGATCCCTGCTCTTATAATACTTATATCTATAGTCAATACTGATTGGCCAGCGTTTGTGAAATCAGTGACGATCTTTCTGCTCTACCTGTGCCTCGGTTATTTTACAGCATCTTAGCCAGAGTTTTTTCTCTTCTGAACTATATATATGGGCTGCCCCATCCATCACTAGCCCTTTGCTCATATGTGTATACAATTTCAATTCTAAGAATACATCTTAGGATTTGACTGGCTTATCATATATTTATTTTTAGGCATCTAAAACTCAAATACCTCTCTCGTTGGATTACATCAGGAAGTAGTCTGAAAAAGTGGGTGGAAAGTCGGGAGAAGCAGCAGAAATAAATCTCTAGCAGTCTTCAACTGTTGAACTGTTGTTTGTTACCAACAGTTCAACCCTGTGTGAACTCTGCGTGCTTCTTTGATATCCTGAATGACCACAAATTTAAATGCTGCAGGTGTTTAAGGGCTTTGTCATATTCAAGTAAGAATAACTCTTAGGTTTGCAGGCTATCTAAGGTTACCCAAGAGTATCTAAGGTTGTGTATTAGTATATGAGAGTGGCATTTTATAGACAGCATGCATGCTTAAGGGGTTGCAGGACTATTTGAAAAAAGGACCTTGGATCCAACTAGTTGAAGAGAGGCAAGTAGTTCATTAATGAAACCTAAGACTGCTCCTGTATATATGCCTTCAGTGCCAGTAAACAGTATTTTGTGATGTTTGTATCACATGTTATAAGCAAATATTGATGTGTTAGAGTGAGAATGAGTTTAAATGCTGGCAAACTTTGAAGCGCTGATAATTAGAAGAATCAATAGAAAAGGTACTAGAGGAGTAGCAACTGATTCATTTACTGCACTCAGTTCAAATAGGTCACTTTAGACCATGTATGTCTCAACCAAAGTACTGTGGCTGATAAAGTCAGCCAAAACAGAGGAATTCAAATCAGATCCAAAGCTTTCTTTTAAATAACCATAGAACTCTTATTATGTTCCTAGCTTTAAAAAAAAAAAACTTTATTGTACAGTTTTAGTCAGTTGCCATTTCAGATGAATCATTTTTAAATAAAAGTGTTGGCTGTATTTTAAATGTGTATTTGTTTTTCATTTTCATCATTGCATTGTTAAGCTAACAGTTTCCACTGAATGTCTGGTTTTGTTTAAGCCTACAAAATTGAACTTTTCAACTTTTTACAAAATCTTTTAAGGGAGCCTCACATTTTTTTAATGTGCATTCATATGGTATGATATGTTCTTGTCCTGTAGGGGACACCCTTGTAGCAATTTTAATAGAATGCACTAATAATGAACTTTTACCGACTATAACAAGATTTAAGAATTCTTGACATATATGAATTATATAGAAAAGAAAAATGCTAATTCAGAATAGCCTGAGAAACCTTACACTAAAAATGCATACTTCAAGGCAGTGATTTTAACAGGGATATTTCCCAAGATGCCAACAATAAAGTCCTCCATACTAGTTAGTTCAACAACTCCTAGTTCCATTGATAATAACCAATTCATACCATAGAGGAACTGGGCAGAGGATTGTAACATGCAGTTCTGACATGTAAAACTTTCTGGGACTTAAACATAATACTTCAAAAGCCAAATTGTCATTGCTGTGACAAATAAATAATCTGTCAAAGTTATTCATATGTGGTCTAAAGCAATTGCAGGATTCTTTGGTTCTCAATGATCTGATTACCTAAAAAGTTCCATTGCTACAGTCTTACATTACACAAATGTATTAGGATGCTTTAGCATCTACCCCTTCAAAAGGGCGTTGGTACTTACCTGATACACCCGTTCTCTGTGAGCTGTGAAGAGCATCCAGAAGTGGGAAGTGCTTCAGTCTCTTCTGGAAAGGCTGGGCTTAAAACTCTGGGATGCTCCTCCTCCTCCACAGGAAATCTCCCCAGCGTCCCCCAGTTTTGCGAAGACTGAGTGCCAAAGCGCGGAACTCATCACCTAATCTAAATCCCTGACTGGAACGGACCCCACAAGACGGAAAGAAATGGGTGGAACTGGATGCTCTTCACAGCTCACAGAGAACGGCCGTTTCAGGTAAGTACCAACGCCCTTTCTCCCATGAGCTGTTCAGAACATCCAGAAGTGGGACATACCAAAGCTTGGCCTGTCCTTAGGGAGGTACTCTTTCTGGATTGAAATCCAGTCCTAAACTCTAGGGACCCTCTGTAGGACTCTTCTGACAAATGAAGCATCCGCTGAGGCGTAGACATCAATTTTATAATTTCTGATAAATGGCGATGGTGAAGACCAAGTCGCCACTCTGCAAATTTCGTCTATGGAAGCCCGAGTGGCCCATGCTGCTGATGTTGCCACACTTCTTGTTGAGTAATATTCTTAGGAACTGAGATGGACTGGCATTCATAACTTTTAGCTATGGTGGCTCTCAACCATCTATCAATGGTGTCGACGACACGTTGTGTTCTAAAGTAGATGGGTTGAAGTATAGGAATAGAGCCTCAGATCTTCAAAATGCCACTATGCGTTCTAGATAGATGTGTAACGCCCTTCGAACGTCAAGTCGATGCCATTGATGTTCCAGTCTATGAGATGGTTTCAGACAAAAATTTGGAAGCACCACTCCTGTGCTCTGTGGAAGGCTGAATTTACTTTAGGGATGAATGTAAGATCCAGATCTCAGATCCAATCTGAGAACCACTCTATCCGCATGAAACACGCACAGGTCCTTTCTCATCGACAATGCTGCCAATTTGGAAGTCCTCCTTGCTGATGTGATCATAATTAAGAAGACCACCTTATATGTCAGGAATTGGAGACAAGTGGTTCTTAAAGGTTCAAACGGGCCAGTTGTAAGTGCGGTTAACACCTTGTCGAGCTCCCAAGTGGGATCGTGGTGAATTACAGGAGGTTGCAAGTTTGCAGCACCCTTAAGAAAGTTGCAGACATGTGGATGGCGCGCTATGGAATGAAGGTCACCCCAGGATATTACCGAGGCCACCTGTCTGCGTAAAGTATTTGGAGATAGGCCCTTTGTCAACCCCTCCTGTAAAAAGTCCAATAATTGTCCTATTGATGGGTGGTTGGATCAATGTTGGACCCCCAGTACCAGCGAAAGTAAGCAGACCACATGGCCTCGTATATACGATTTGTTGAGGACCATCTGGATGCCTGTATGATGACAATGGCATCCTCACAATTCTGTTGTGCACTTAAACGGCTCCGCTCAACTTCCATACGGCTAGGCTGAGCCATTGTGGGTCCGGGTGAAGTACCGGCCCCTGCAAGAGGGAAACCCTCGATGGTGGAATTTTCCAAGGTTGTTCTCTAGACAGGTCCTATCAGTCCGCGAACCATGTTCGCCTGGGCCAGTAAGGGGCGACCAATATCAGTTCCACTTGTTCCTCCAATAACTTCTGGATCAACCTGGTTATCACAGGGAGTGGAGAAAACATATATAGAAGTCCGGGAGGCCACTGATACCACAGAGCATTGACGGCCTCCGCCCCCTGGACGGGTACCTTGAAATATACTGGGGCAACTGAGTGTTGAGGGGAGAGGCAAATAGATCGATCACCGGTTGTCCAAACCTCTGCACTGCTTCCTGGAAGAGAGATGGGTGTCGGGGCCACTCTGCTTGATCTATCATGGCCCTACTGAGCCAGTCCGCCTGTGTGTTTAAGGTCCCTGCTATGTGCTCTGCCTTGAGCGACAACAGATTGGCCTCTGCCCACTTGAACAACCTGGTAGTCTCCAACATCATAAGTTTGGAATGGGTAACCCTGTCTGTTTATGTGGGCCTTGGCTGTGATATTGTCTGTCAAGACCAGAACGTGGCGTGACTGGAAGAGGGGTAGAAAACTGCGTAACGCCAGATGAACTGCTTGCAGCTCCAACAGGTTGATGCTTTGTGATTGTTCGGAAATAGTCCAAATTCCCTGTGCAGTGTGGGATTGGAAGTGAGCTCCCCATCCTACCAGATTGGCATCGGTTGTGATCATTGCCCTGCAAGATTCCTTGAAAGGGCACCCCTTGTTTATCGTGCTTTCCAACCACCAACGGAGCGATCGGAGAACATTGTGAGGTACCTTTATCCAGACATTGGAAGTGGCTCTTCCGGATCACTGGAAAGGTAGCAGGAACCATTGCAGCTCTCTAGAATGGAACCGAGCCCAATGCACAATGGAAATGCAAGAAATCAGACAAAACTGACAAGGAAATCCTCTTTAAGGTTCTGATCTCTCTGGCCAAAGACTGGATACTATTTAGCCTGTCCTGAGAGAGAAAGACCTTGCCCTCCACAGTATCTATCACTGCCTTGAGATGAAATAGCCTAGTTGAGGGGGGTCAAATGGCTTTTATCCCAATTTATGGAAAAACCGTGACCTTGAAGAGTCATCTTGGAATCCAATTTTGCTTGATGTCTGGAAAATGACGAAATTAAAACATCCAGATAACATTGTAAATGAATACATTTGATCCTGAGGGAGGCAGCCAAAGCTGCCAGGACCTTGGTAAAGGTCCTAGGGGCCGACGCCAGACTGAATGGTAGGGCGATATACCCGTAGTGCTGATCACAATAGCAAAACCTAAGATACTTGTAGTGAGCAGGTCTAATTGGTACATGTAAATAGGTCTCTGTCAGATCTATAGAGGTCAGGACATCGTTCTTTCTGATGCTAAGCAGAATGGACTGGAGAGTCGTCATTTTGAATTTTCAATAAACCAATGACCTGTTCAGACGTTTGAGGTCCAGAATAGCCCTCCAGCCCCACGAACTCTTTGGGACCACAAACAATAGAGAGTAACAGCCTTGACCTGCTGTTCAGATGGGACCTCTCTAATGGACCGAATTTGTAGAAGGTGATTGATAGCCTCCTGCATCAACGCCTCTTAATGGGGTCCAAGGACCTAGGGCTCCTAATGAAAAAGTTTGGAGGGAAAGATGCTAAACTCTAATGCTAAACCAAACCTAACAGTGTCCCTGACCCACAGATCAGAGGTGCAGCTGTCCCATTGATCAGCAAACAATTTTAGCTGCCCTCCAATGGGAACTGCTGTCAAGGACTCACTTGGGGTGACAAAATAAATCGGCCTCCGGTACCTCTGGGGTTTTGACCTCCCCGCTGACCTCTATCAGAAGATTCAGACCTATCCTGTCTAAAAGTGGGCCAGTAAGCTGATGTTCTCTGAGATCTGGGAATGTATGGGCCTTGACAGTCGGGCCAAAAGGAACCCCTTCAAAACGACTGGGGCATTCTGTTTTCGGATCTCCGAAAAAGGGGAAGCACTTTTTTCTTGTTTCTATAAGGAGGGGCTCCAAGACACTGCCAAATAATTCATCCCCCGATATTGGGACTGATGCCAACTTGCATTTATGCTTGGTATCTGCTGGCCAATGCCTGAGCCATAACAGTCTCCGTGCTGATACGTGAGATGCTATGGCCCTAAACGAGAATTTGACTACATTAAATGTGGTGTCAGTGGAGAATTCTGCTGCTGCAATAATTTAAGCTATGTCCTGGTGGGCTCTGACATTTGACGCCAGCAGTCTATCCCTCAAGTGGAAGAGCTATCGTAGGGAGGACCGTGTAAAAAAAGGATGCAGCTGTAGCTGCCCTAATGGCCCAGCCATCAGAAACATGCGGCCTATGGAATGCCAACTCTGCTCTTTTTTCTTCCGGTCTCAAAGCTTCCTCAGTCTCGTTGGGGAAGGTTGAAGAAGAAGCCGATGCCACAATGGGCTCATCGACCTCCAGTGTCATCGACCTCTCGTTGGGGAAGGTTGAAGAAGAAGCCGATGCCACAATGGGCTCATCGACCTCCATCGACCTCTGGTGCCCAATTATAATATCGTTTATCATACTCTGTTGGGGCTGGGTATGCTGCTGATGCCCATAGATTTGGTACTAATTGAGCAAACATATGAGGGACAGGAATAGTTTCCGCCTCATTAGCCGGTTGTGAGAATATTAGATCCTCGGATTCATCCTGAGACCCTGTTGACAATGGATGAGGGTTTGATGTGCCTAGTTTAGCGGTGTTCTTTGCCTTGAACAGTAAGGATTTAAAGAGGTGCGGGGAAAAAAGGCCAGAAACGTAGGTTGGTCTGGAATGAGACCTTCGTTGTCTGACATCCCTCGTTCTAGTGGGTCAGCCTCTGACAACCCCAAGTCCATCTGATGGCTCGACCCAACTTCCATGGGAACATCCTGATCCTCAAATTCCACCTCCTCCCGAAGATCCTGGGTTGGTATGTTAGGAATATTGGGGAATATCTGAGTTTGATGTTGACTCATGTGCGCAAAGGATCAAGCAGACAAGGATCCCGCATCCGAAGTGGCCGAGAAGTGTCTGGTCCTGATAGATTGCTGAACTCCAGCCATGATGCCCCTTTTAATCGCCATCTCCATCCATTGCTTCATTTCGATGGGAATAGCCTCAGGTAATCCCTCCTCCTGTCTTAAGCCGGCTGGTGTAGGGGTGAAGGTTGCCTCTGGGGTTAGCCGGGCAGTGCTCACTGAAGGAGATGTGCCTATGGGAAGTTGTCCAGAAACAGTCTTCCTGAGCTGGGTAGATACATCCAAGGGCCCCAACAATGGACTTGGGTCCTGATCCGATTGATGTGTCATAGCCATCTTGTCCGCCTCCCTGGTTCGTTTTTGCAAGTGCCTCTCCAAAGCTAGGTCCCGTCTATGGGCATCTTTATCTGCCACCTTAGAGGCCTTTTTGGGGCCCACTGGCTTATCCCGGGACTTGTTTGTCTTGGAGCAGAAAGCGTTGTCACCTTCCATTGTGGATGACTGATTCTCTTGCCTCTTACTTTAATTTTTAAGTTTTTTTAAAATTACTTTATTATTATTATTATTTATATTTGTACTTTGGAGTGATGCCTTCCCCTACAGTTGAAGGTAGAACACTCTTCCAGGAGAGTAAGA
>BLBF01000016.1:49350154-49392244 GCA_015471245.1 Laticauda colubrina
TTCAGCTTCCTTCGGGTATTATCCCACGTCATTGTAGTTCTGTTAAACTTGTAGCAACGTTTCAGCAGAATCTCATCTGCCATCATCAGGCTTCTGTATGGATGTGGGTCTTACAGCTCCTGGTTTTTAAATTTGAGGCTGGTTCATTCTGATTGGCTGGGAGCCTGGACCTATTTCATTGGACTTGGAGTTTGATTGATTGGTGTTCCTGGTTTCTCCTGTCTGTTTTGTGGCTTTGATTGGCTGGCAACAGTCTGTTCTTGTGTTGGAGGCTTTCAGTGCAGCTTGGCTGCGTGTGAAGGGACGGCTGCTCTTTATTAGCAAGCTGGGTTTCACCTGGGTGCATGGTGGGGGGGTTAGGTTGGAGCTTTCAGAGAGAGTCTGTTTTTGCCCAGGTGTTTGCCTGGCTTGTGGCATGGAGATCTTTCTATTTGAGAGTGCAGGCTTCCAAATGATTGACAGTCTGGTGGAATCATCTCTTCTATTCATGCTGTCAGGTCTTTTTTCAATCTCTATGGCCTCTCTGATGATTCTGTGGCTGGGGTTTTCTATAGTGGCCAGGGTTTTAGTGCCATTGAAGTTGATGTTGTGACCTGTGGTTTTCATGTGTTGGACTAGTGAGGAGGTGTGTTCCAGCTTTTTTACTGCATTTTTGTGTTCCTCTAGGCGGGTACTTATTCTTCTATTGGTCTGTCCAATGGCCGGGCATGATGTACAGGGAATTTCGTATATGCCTTGGTTTTCCAGGTCAATTTTGTCTTTGGGGTTCCTCAGGATGGCTGCTATTTTTTTGTCTGTTTTGAAGGCAGTCTTGATGTGATGCCTGTGTAGTATCTTACTGATTTTATCTGTGGTACCTCTTATGTAGGGCAGGACAGCTGTTCCATAGATCTGTTGGTCTTCTAGGTCTCTGTTATGTTTTGGTGTGTTTTTGTGGATCAAGTTGGTGATTTTGTTTTTGTGGAAGCCATTGGCTGTCAATACTTCAGTCAGGGTGCATAGTTCAGTCTTTATATGTGTCTTATCTGCCAGGCATTTGGTTCTGGTAATTAGGGTTTTCGCTACAGAATTTATCTGTGCTGGGTGGTGGTGGGATTGGGCGTTGAGGTAGCGGTTGGTGTGTGTTTTCTTCTGGTATATGGTGTGTCCCAGTGTGCCATCTGTTCTTTTGTAGATTAGTACATCTAGGAATGGTAGTTGTTTGTTTATTTCCGTTTCCATGGTGAACTTGATTTTGGGGTGTGTGTTGTTTAGGTGTGTTAGGAAATTGTTTAGGTTTTCTTTTCCATGGGGCCAAATCACAAATGTGTCATCGATGTATCTTAGCCATAGTTTAGCCATAATAAACAAACAACTACCATTCCTAGATGTACTAATCTACACACCATACAGGTCCAGGCTCCCAACCAATCAGAATGGACCAGCCTCAAATTTAAAACCAGGAGCTGTAAGACCCATATCCATACAGAAGCCTGAAGATGGCAGATGAGATTCTGCTGAAACGTTGCTACAACTTTAACAGAACTAAAATGACGTGGGATAATACCCGAAGGAAGCTAAACAGCACATATATATATATGTCTATATATGCATGCCCATACACATATACATATGCCTATATCTATAGGTATAACTGTGTATATGGTAAACAGTATCTTAGGGTCCCCAAAAAGGGAAACCCCCAAGTGCTCCAAGCGAGAAAAGCTCTGGATCCCTGGTCCCCAACAAGGGAAACCAGCTGTACAGGATCTGAGGTGAATCCTTTCCTGTCAAAAACAAACGTCCCACTATTTAAATGGCACTTGCAGTTTCACTCCGAAGAAATAATCCAAAGGCAATTGCAAGGAAATGCCTGTTTAATGACTAGCCTGCTTATCCAATGTCAGCCAGACAAAGCAGAGCTAAACCCAGGGAGAACAAAGTGGGAAGGTACTGCCTCAGTCCCCCAAAAGGGAAACCAGTGGGGAATGGCGCCTGTGATAATTAGGCGCGAACTTGAGCCAGCTGTTGAAAAGGGTGGGAAGCAGAATCTCCATTGCTTATGTCTGCTGGGGCTCTAACTTATGGGTTAAAAGCTTCTGTCAGAAGAAACAGCAAGGCAAAGTGAGCCGCGGCTGTGAGCGCTGCGCTACAATCGCAGAAAAGATGATTGAAAGTTAGATAAGGAAATTGCCTGAGGCGGTAGCACACAACAGATAAAAAACATGCCATCTTCTCATTTCAGGTAACAGGAACCTGCTTCAATTCATTAATGTACACATTTTTTACTCAAAGTTTGAGGAATCAAGTTGGAGGAAACCACAGTATTGTTTCTAATGAAACACAGAGGGAATTGGTATGAAATGAGTATTCCTACAAGAAATATTTTGTTGGCTTAAGAGTTCGAACCTACTTTCTCTCAGCTTCATCTTCTTTGTGTTCACTCTAATGTTGTTAGCGCTCATCAGCACATTCTTAAAAAACATATGTTGTCTTACCACAGAGTGGACCCACATATCAAATGACTGCAGCATGTTAAATATTTACTAAACATACCAACATGAATTGCTGATGCTTTTGATCTACAAACAGGTTAATCAAGCAAAAATGACTCTGTACTTCTTTTATTCCCACATATGGGAAATATAATAAGGGAAGAGAAACATCTTCAGAATCAGCAGAAAAGAACACCAAAAGCTTAGCAGCTGCATTTGTGAATATAAAATCTTCATTGGCTTGCTTGTAAAAAAAGGTGCAGAATTTTACAAATAATGCTATTTCTATCATAAAAGAAAGCTTACCAGATGGATACACTGCTTAGTTAACTTAAGCTGAAATCATAAAACCTTTTACTGATGAGTAAACCTATACTGATGGGATTTCCTTTTCAGCAGACACATGTAGGATTGCAGGGCTACATAGCAAACCATTATCTAGGGAGCTCTAAAATAGATTGGCAGCAGTTACAAAAATAACTTGCCTTCCAGATATATAATTTCTGATGGATTTCTTGCCAAATGATATTCATAATGCAGTATTTCTCTCCATCCCCGCCTATCACTGTTCTAATTCTATATCAGTTCTATATCTATCATACGTGTTTCTCACTAAATGCACCAAGCACTTTGTGTATCTAATCACATTTGGCCAATAAAGAATTGAATTCATTCATTCATTCAAATCAGCCTTATTTTTAACTTGATCACTTTCTGAGTATTCTTCAGTGAAATTAGGGAATTTGGTACTGTAGCCACTACATTTTACCAGGTAAAAGCTTTAACACAACTTTTATCTGGGGAAGCTAAGGGATCATATTCTAGCTTTAATCTCTTGGGATCTGTTCAATCAAAATTCTAAAAATTATTTTTTGAAGCTTGATACTTCAAATACATTTCAAATGCATCTCTTAGACTTGGAGGAAGGCAGATCATAGTTAAGAATCTGGCTAGTAATATTTAATTATTGGCTTAAACTCATCTGTCAGCCCACTGGCTGCATTCTATTTTCAGTGATACTTGCCCAGTATTTCTAGGTACCAAAAAGAATGAATCAAAAAGGCATGGCTCCCTACATTTTCTCCCTGATTCTACTCCAACTATCAAAGCTGTTCTTCAGCATTGTTAAGAAGAAATATTAGACTCCCCGTGGCTCTTCATTTCTGCTCTTGTATCATACAAGAAGTAGAATTGATGATGCATCTTCTTTTATACTGCAGTTTAATGCAACATTGCATCAGGAACTTATTTTTCCCCCTTCTAAGAAGCAATACCTGGAGAATTGGTCAGTTACCATGTTGAATGCCAGTCACTGATTAGATTTTTATATAACCTACAATTTTGGGAAACTTTGTAATCTAGCATCTCAAAGCTTTGACAGGGAACTCAGTAAGATTTCAGAGGGATTCTAGTACAGACTTATTTATTTATGTTGATTCTCTTTTTTCTTTTTCTAAAATTTCATCTTTATTTGCTAGCCATAATAAATAAAAATGGATGGATTTTACTATAATTTTGGATTATAGTAAATAAGCCAGCCACCTAAGATGATTTTTAAAATGAGAACAGAAAAATTTATAGAGAATGCATCTATCAATGTTACCACCATTCCACTGTATTCTGCTATCTTTGGCTTTGCAGACAGTATATTTTACATATCTATTGCTAGAAAGCAACAGTGAAATGGTGCAATATCCATATTTTTATGTTTGAGAGTTACTTCAAATCCATTTTAGATTGCTATATAACAAAAAAGCTAGATTAGATAATCATCTCTAAGTTGTCATCACAACTTCTATAATTTCTGGCTTTTGGTCTTTAATTAGAATTCTGGACAGTTAAAAGTTGTTTCGGTATCTTCAACTGCGGAAACATTTACAGAATCCAGGGACATCATATTTGAGCTGGGGGAAAAAAGATGATCTCTAGAAAAGAGCATTAAAAATAGTCTTCTGTATTTATATCTTTGCTGTCATCAATGGTTGTCCAAATTTCACAACCAAGATATGGTATACCTAGTTTATATTATTAAAAAAATTTCAAGATAGTTAGACAGTTACAATTCAGAGCTGTATAAAGGCACTTTGGTTTGCATATGGAGAACTAAAACATATAATACCTATTAGGAGTATCATTAACTATGCATCCTGCTTCCTTTTCCTCCACCAGAATACCATTAAAAGATGCAATGTAATATAGAATTGCAATTTCTTTGTTACCTTGGAGATAAAAGATGAAAAGCAAAAGTAAGAAAAGATTAAACACTGAATAGTTTGTTTCACTGAATTGAGGCATACATCAGTAAATTCACACATCTGGCATCTAATTTTCTTCTCATCTATGTTTCCATTCGTGCTACAGTAAATTTGCACCGTTAATATTTGTTTCTTAGCTGCAATTTCAGCATGCCAGCACTGAACAGTCTCTTCCATTATAACACAAGGCAAACTCTTATTTTTGGGGCGCCACAATCCTTCTCTAACTGATTGATTAGATGGCAGATGATACTTTCTATAAAAGCATAGAACTTAATTAAGTTAACCATAAGAACAGGATAGAGATAACCACAGATACCTCTTTTTGCAGTTAATGATAAACTTGGCATGGCCCCAAAATGCCAAGAAATGGTTGAAAATGGGAGTCCAATTTATTCCTGCTTTGGTCAAATGGATAGAACTTTCTAATTAAAGGAAAAAAACTAAAGGAATTACAGTTGGAATTGAGAAGAAAGAATGGACCAGCCATGTAAAACCATGGATACAAGCCATTATCTTTGTTAATGATGGTAGGTTTACCAACCTCTAAAATCTTAGAAAATCGTAGATCTGCACATCATTAAAATGTGCCCTAATCATATTCATTCCTTATATTAGGAAATAAACTCAGGTTTCACAAAATCAGTCTTCAGTGATCAAATCTGGGTCAGTATTGTCATATCTACCAACTTAAGTATAGCTTTTGTAAGCCATGTCAGAGCTTGTCAAGTTAAGGCCCTGTCACACTGCCCAACGGATGCAAAACAGACACAACGGACGAGAAAAATGTTTCATCCGTTGTTATCCACTCTCAGAAGGGGCAAAAATTTGCATAACCGGAGCGGATAACACAGACGCGGGGAGGACGCAGGATGGATGGAAAGCGGATGCGGAACGGAAGCCCAGCGGATGGAAGCGGATGGGAGTGGATGGCACATCCGCTAGGCTTCCGGGGGGAGCGCAGCAAAGCAGACACGGAACGGATACAGCAGATGTAGAGCGGACGCCGAAGGGATGAAGCGGATGCACAGCGGAAGCCTAGCGGATGCCGAGCGTGAATTGCGCATGTGGGGAGGATGCATTGCGTCAGCCCCACGGATATAACGGAAGCAGCTCGGAAGCAGGTCGCCATTCAGAGGAAAGACCTGCTTCCAGGCACATCGACTGCCTTGCCTGTCCTGCCTGGATGCCTTGCTGCCAGCCTCCCTGCCAGCCTTGCTGTCTGCCTGCCTGCCAGCCTTGCTGCCAGCCTTGCTGTCTGCCTGCCTGCCAGCCTTGCTGTCTGCCTGCCTGCCAGTCTGCCTGCCAGCCTTGGTTCCTGCCTGCCTGCCAGCCTTGGTTCATGCCTGTCTGCGAACTTTGGTGCCTGCATGCCTGCCAGCCTTCCTGCCAGCCTTGGTGCCTGCCTCCCTGCCAGCCTTCCTGCCAGCCTTGGTTCCTGCCAGCCTCCCTGCCAGCCAGCAACCCCACAAACATGCTGAAGCACAGCAAGCCTCAGCCATCTGCTGCCAGTCCTTGCAAGAAGGACAGGGCTACCATCCCGCCCCCTGGCCCTCACTATGGTTCTGCTAGGGCTTCTGCAGCACGGGCTCGCTCTTCTGAGGCTGGGGCTTCTGCTGCTTTTGGAGGAGCTGATGACAAGCACTCCAGCACCAGCCACCTCCACAGCACCTGGACCCTTCACCCCTGAGACTGAGTGACCAAGAGGAGTGCCAGAGACTCATTTTTGTTTTATAGCTTCTTATTAATAAAGTCTATTTTTGATTCATACACTTGCTTCATTTCTTTTTTTTAATAAAGTCTTGGAAACTTTTAGAAATGGTTTAAGCCTTTGCATGCTTGTGGGATGGGTTAAGATAGCAGTGGGTTGGGCAGGGATACCTTTGGGATGGGTAATAGCTGTGGGATAGATAAACCTCCAGTGCAAGCATAGTGGGACCGTAAGGTCCACCCTCCCAGGTGCCACACCTATGGCCCTTTATTATCAATAATAATGTAATCAATCATCCACAGATGTCAACATAAACACAACTCTTTATTAAACGCCCTGTTCATTGTAGGCCAACCAAACATACATGGCCCAATCTCATCCATGTGATGAGACAGGCTGAAGGAAGCATCCATTAATCATCTATCATCCTGTCTTGCCACACCACTGCTCCAGCTGGGGAGTTGCATCAGTGTTTCAGGAGGTTGCGCTGCTTCTTCCCTTCACGTGAGGCTCTGTTGGGGCCTTGCACATCCTCAGTGTCGATCAGGTTTCACCCTTGCCTCCATTCCCCAGGCTCCATGTCTCCATTGCCTTGTTGGAGGTCCACGAGCCTGTTCTTCAAGACTGGGTAGCGGGTGCGCATGAGATTGTGCAGGATGCAGCAAGCTTCCATGATCCTCCTCACGGTCTGTGGGCGATGCTGCATGGTGGTGAGAAGTACCTGGAACCTGTTGGCCAGGATGCCAACATCACCCGCCACCCGCCTTGCCCTGGACAGCCTGTAGTTGAAGATCCTCTCTTCACGGGTGAGGAGTCTGGAAGTGTAGGGCTTCATGAGGTAGGTTGTGAGGGAGAAGGCGTCATCCCCCACGATGAAGTAGGGCACATCTTGTGTGTCGTTGGGCAGGGGTTCTGGATCTGGGAAGCCCACGATGAGGTTGCGTTCCAGCCCCTCCTTGAGGTGACTGGCGTTGTATACCTGGGCATCTGAAGAGGAGCCGTTGCCTGAAGCATCGATGTACATGAACTTGTAGTCAGCATCGAACATGGCAAAGAGGATGATGCTGAAGAAGCCCTTGTAATTGAAATAAGTGGACGCCGACTTGGCTGAAGCTTTGCAGGCCACGTGCTTACCATCTATGGCTCCAACGGTGTGTGGTAAGTTCCACTTCTCTGCAACTTTCTTCCATTCTTCTTCAGTGGAGGGGCACTGGAGCTGCTCCTCCTTGTATTCTTCGATGATGGCCTGCACCACTTCTCTGACCACAATGCTGATGGTGTTGGGTGGCACCCTCCATCCGTACTGCATGCTGCTGTAGGTGGTCCCGGACGCCAGGTGGAGCAGAGTGAGTGCCACCTTGAGCCCAGGGTCCAGGCTGGGCCGGAAGTTGGTGTTTGCCTTGGTCAACCTGGGTGTCAGCCGCTGCACAAGTTCGTCAAACATGGCTGGAGGCATCCTCATGAAGTTCTGGAATGCACGAGTATCTTCGTTCCTGAGCTCCACCATCAGCTTGTTGTACAGTCTGTCCTCTGCTCTTCTGGTGAACCATCTTCGTACCCAGAGGCTTCTTGGCCGCCTCTTTTCCTTCCCATAGTAGAGTTCACAGAGCCTGTAGATGGCTTCACACTGTTGCAGAAGGATGGTGGCTGCCAAAAGGACTGTGTTACGATCCACAGTGGACATGACTGGATGCTGTGGAAGAGCAAGAGGCAGATGAAGGCTGCAGAGGTCTGCAGCAGGGCTGCTGGTCTGAAAGTGAGATCCAGATGTGTTGCTCCCCCTTTTTATAGGCAGTATAGGTGTCCCTTTGCATCCTCTAGGCATCCTCTAGGCATCCTCTAGGCAACCTGTAGACATCCTTAATATCCGAGATAGGTCCCCTCTGCGGACATTTTTTCCATTTTAAACGCTTTGTTTCCATGCTGCATCCGTTCTGCATCCATTCTGCGTCCGTTCCGCTTCCTCCCTGCGTCCGAGCGGATGTGAGTTGCGCGGATGAGGAACGGATGCCTGGCGGATATAGCGGATGCGTAACAGATGCAGAACGGATGCGTAGCGGATGCAGAATGGAAGAATTGGATACATTTTCCGCGCAAAAGTTTTGTGCAGCTGAAAACTTTCTGAGCGGATGAAACGTCAATAAACGGATGCTGGACGGATAGAGAGGAAGCAAAACGGAGGCAGTGAGTACATCGCATTAACCAACGGATGGCAAGCTTTTTTGTCCGTTTTACATCCTCTTTGCATCCGTTGGTGCAGTGTGACATGGGCTTTATACTACTGTTAAACTTTGGATTTATAGCAAACATTACATAGAATTAACATTGAAAAAATAGTATATAGCACATAAATGTGCAATATAAAAATATGTTAGATTATTAATCACCTTATTTTCAATTACAATAAGATACCTTTGTGCAAAACATTTATGCTTAGAAGCAGCACACTACTTGCAAATGTATATTTCACTTTCCTGATAAGTATGATTTTAGTAATTAAAGTCAAAAGTTCTTTTGTCCGTTTTAGTGGATCTAGTCCATGTATCTTCTTCTTTTTTTTTTTTAATACTGGTGAATTCTTTGTAGCAGCTCCAACCATCTCAATTTTGATGAGTATGGATCATTGAATGTTTCCATGATTGTGAAGGGTCACTGCTTTGTATTCCTGTATTTTAAAAATGGAAAAGTAAACCTAATTATTAGTTCTCACAGCAAAGTACTGAGTGCCTATTCTTTTATGCATGCATAACCCAACTAATTTATTAACAAAAAAAAGGTTAGAAGATCTATTAGGAGCCTTAAGAGAACTTTAGAAAGACATGAATTCCAACAGAAGAGTAGGTCAGTGTGTAGCTCAGTGGCCCTTAGTGCTGTCTGAGTGCACTGATGATGTTACCTTGTTGGGTAATAAATCTACAAGAAAATAACTAAGCCCCAAAAGCATGAAGAGTTTTGCATACTGAGCTTTTTTGTGATCAAGTCTTTAAAATATTACTAGAATAATATTGCAGAGCTAGTATGAAACAAATATTCAGAGTCATCAGCTTTCAATCATCAGTTACCTAAAATACGCCCTTGAGTTTCCCAGGCTCTTAAGAGAAGATGGTTGGTGCATTCTTCACAGACAGAACAAACCGTTTGCCAGATGCATTTGCAGAAATTCTGCTGCTCAGCAAAACTAAATCAGCCAATTGTTGGTGTTTTATATTGTTGTTAAGTTAGCACACCTACTCTTTTGGAATAAAGCCAGCAAGATCTGAGCAAAACAAATACAATTAAAATCAAGCTATGTATGCTTTAAGGGATGTTGTCATGAATATATTAATTATACCATTTTATTATGCAACATTAAACACAGTGTTACATCTTAGCCTCAAACCCACACATCCCTTTTAGAAATGAAAAACATTGGAAATGTTTAGAAATAAAAGCTTATTTCCTATTTTTATAGAGAGTTTTCTTCATTTTTCTGTGTTATTGGGTTGAGAATGAGATCAAATAAATAATTAAGGTAGCGTAGAATATTTAAGAAAAATGCCTGCTGGTTCAAACAATACATACTGTTTTCACAATGAGGTCCTTCCCAGCCTTGGCACTGACACCAGTAGTTACCATTTTTAGGAATACAAATTCCATAATTCATGCAGGGGTTAGGCTTGCAAATATTTACTGGCATTTTGGCTTCTGTTACAGAGAAAACAGAGAACAAAGCTGACTATTTAGGTGCAAATAATAAGCCTCATCTCTCGAAGCTGCATACCTGGTTTTGTTGCACATGTGGCAAATGGAAATCAGTGAACACATTTTTTTGTATTTGAAGGAGTTCTCCCATGTGAAATTGGATATTGGAATCACAGCTGGCAAAGTAACCAGCCAGGATGTGCAATTTACAGAATTGAAGAAAAGCAAATACATTTGGAGGCTATGGGAAATAAAAAGGCCTTAAAAGGTGTAGATTCTACCACAAATCAAGAGGTTTACCTTAAAGATTTATTTCTATTTGTGATGCTACCTTGAAACTCAACTGCTTTGAAACTCATAGAATTTGGTACTCAGTGCATTTTGATGTGAAAATTTTGTCCTAGTACTCATTGTTTATTCGGTACTCAGTGCACAAGCTAGAGCTTGTCCATAGCAGCTATCTTGTGACTCACTACATGGGAAAAATCTGTTTGATACTCATTGTTTTTGGTATTTTTCAAAACTTCCTGGACCAATTCACCAATTGGCTCACCCCAGCCCAAAGTCAGAGACCAAAGCAATGCTTTATTGCTGAATACAGTTTAGTGTTATCCCTTATTTATGGAATATTTTAAAATTTAGAATTATTGTTTAATAATTATCTTTATGACTATTCCCTTCTTTCCCATATAGCATCTGATAATCTATTACAGATGATCCTTGTTTAAGAACCATTAATTCAGTGACTGTTCAAACTTGCAACAGTGCTAAATGAGTGATACCTACGATTAGCCCTAAAGGTTCTGGCTGTTGTGGTGCTCTCGTAAGTCACATGATCACAATCCAGGTTTTATGAAGTCACCTGGATTTCCAACCATTACAGCATTCCATGGTCCCATGTTAACAATTTGCAATCTTTCCTACCAGCTTCCCACAAGCAAAGTCAATGAGAAAGCTGGCAAGAAGTCATAAATTGTATGAGGACCTCACTTAAGTACCTGTGGCAATTCACTTAAAGATGTTAACCAAAGATTGCCAGAACAGCCATTCCTAAGCAGGACAGTCACATAATGTCATTCTTGACAACCTCATCACTTAATTATTGAACTTTTGATCCCAAATACCATTAGTAAGCAAAGACAACAGTCTCATCCTCTACAAGTTCAATCGTATCAAGGACATTGTTTCAAAAACAAAACATACTCCTCTTTAATAGATGAACAAAGTATTTTATCTATTTCCACAGTTATTCATTGTTTTAGATTTTAGCACAATCCTAATTTATTTCAATGAAGTACAGAATAGATATTCTTTTTTTACTTCAAGTATATTTTTTAAAAAAATCAGTAGCTATTTTAAAGTAATTCTTGTTGGACATGAATAAAGTTAAATATAGATCTTTTCATAAAGCATGGTAAAGTAAAAATAAAGTCAATGTTTTCAAGAGAAATGGCCTTAACACTGAATTTGATGTAAATGACATCTCTTTCTCACTTTTATATTTTACTGCATCTGCTGGAAGTTTGAAGCTGACTGAAAAGGAAAGTAAGTTATGAAAAAATGTTGCCGCAATTGTTGGCTATAAAACAGAAAATCAAAATATGCCTTACCATCACACAATTTTTCCATGATAAAGTCTTCATTGTATCTGAGATCTTCATAAGAAGAAATCCTCACCAGACTGTTAGAGGATCCTGCAATCTTCAACAATAAATCGATTTGTACATGTTCCGTCACAATGATAAGAAGTGATACATCATTACTGCGTAGCTGTTGGGCAGGGACTACAGCATCATCCACTCCAGCTCCACTTGTGAAGAGTATCACAATTTTTTTCACACCAGGCCTTGCTCCTTTTTGGACAACTGTGACATCATCATGAATATGAAGCAAGGCACTTCCAACTGAGGCAGAACCACCCATAAAGGGAGCTTGTTTGATGGCTTTCTGAAGAACTGAACTAGTAACATGTGTATCCAGTCCAAATACAGTTTGAGGCCCTTTACCAAAGACAACCAGGCTGATTTGGGTCACAACCCTATTGATGGCAAACTGGGAAGAGAGACTACTGACAAAGTTTTTCATCTGGGCAAAGTTAAACCTCCCAGCTGAAGCTGAGGAATCCAGGGCAAAGACCAAATCCAGGGGCTGAGATAGGCAGCCTGAGGAGGAAGAAGAAAACATCAACTTTTGAAGAATGTGGCTCATTCATGTGGATACCTACAAGTTTTATAGGACACAGAAAAGGGAATCATGTTTAAGTAAGGTTATATTGGAAGGAGAAGTCTTCCTTTTGTGGGTTTCTCATGAAAATATTGTTTCCATTAGCAACACATGGAAAAGATTATTTTACTTCCTGCTGCAGCTGCAAACATGCACACAAATGACAAGACTTTCTATAGGGGAATTTGGATACAAATAAGGTTTTACTCATACAAACTTGGATTTCATCAATATTTAGGACTAGTGATTATGAATCTGGAGATTTAGTGATAACACCGGAGGGTGAGTTAGCAATAAAACAAAATGAAATCCATATCCTGTAATATCTGTAATGTAATTCCTTCTTGCATAAGGAAGAACTGAAACCTAAGTGAATTATGAAGCTTATTCAAAAACACCTGCTATCATCACCAATATGTAGCTTATATTAAGGTACCACTGGAATAAAAGGGGAGAAGGACGACAGTGTATATCTCTCCAAACTCTTTGGAAAAACAGGGTGATAAATATACAGTAATAAATAGAATAAACTAATTTTTTATTTCATTTTAAATCAAATTTCAATTTTAAAATAGTTAAACATAATTTAAATAGATCACTAATCAATAACTTTAGATACTAGAGAGACAAATCTAAGTTGGTCTATATGACCTCTAACAACAGAGATTGAAATTAACAATAGCATCACATACACCTTTCAAATGGTTTAGAAAATGGCAACCTGTTTTTCATTTATTAAGACAAGGTACATTAATGTGCTGTCTGCAGTTGCTTTGCTCCCCTATTGTCTCTCTGTAATGAAGATATATACAACATGAAATATATACAACATTCAGCAAGAACCTACGTGATACTGAACCAATAATAGTTATTGAAATAACAATTGATATAGTATCTTTATTTTGAATTCTTACCTTGGCTATCAATGCTACAGATTTTTCTCTGTAATTCAGTAATTTTATTGAGTAGATCTTGAGCGGTGGAATAGATAATTGTCCGCTTTGGATTCCCTGTAATCGCAACCAGTTCTCTTCTTAAAAATTCACTGCCAATTGCAATGATAGAAATACCTTGTTTCCTACTGAACTTAACTGCTTCTACCACTGAATCCTCAGCTTTTGAATCTGTGAGCAATACGACAACATTGGGAAGATCTTCAGGAACATCAACGAAGACTGGTGCATGCTTAAATCCATGGTGTGTAATAAATTGTAAAGCTCTGCCGGTCAAAGTATTCCCTCCATTGAACTCCATGGAATCAATGAAATTCACCAGACTGAGCATATCTCTGTAATCCCCAATTTGGGCAATCATCTTGACATCATTGCTATAATGGGCCAGGGCCACATTTCCTAGAGTTCCTGTATTCCACATAACATGGAAAAACCTTTTCAGGAAAGCTTTAAAATACAAGAAGCTTTCAAGAGTAGTATTAAAAGAACTATCCACCAAAAAAAGAACATCCACACTGCATTCCAGATTTATGTTTGGTGCTGTTTAACAAAATAAGCAAAAACTATTAGAAATCCAAAAAGAATGCAGAACAACAATCTTCTTAAATAGAACATTGTACAATCAATAGCTATCACTAAGGTTTGATTTCAGGCCTGTCATCTTTTAGTTACAGAAATGGTATAGGGTTTCCTGCTTAAGCAGCAAGTTGGACTAGAAGATCTCTAAGGTCCCTTCCAGCTCTATTCTTATTGATTAATTCAAATATTTAATCACAAAATGTAATCTAAGAAGGTGCTAGTATGAACTAACACTAAGTTCATTGGCAAAATGTTAATAAATTATGTAGTGTGTATGAGTGTGAGATGGGATTTCTTTGTTCAGCTGTTTATATAGGTTACCGGGTCATGAACCACAGATGACAGTAACATCTTCCAAAATTCAGTATAAATAAAAGCATTAGAATAGGTAAGAAGATACATAATTAGAAACCGTCTAAAAGAATGCTTCCAGTTTCTGTAGAAACTTCGTACGCAAGAGAGATATAAGAATGTAATTTGTATATTTCATATTAATAATTGTCACTCTAATAATTCCTCTTTTATAATAAAGCATAAATTAAAAACATTACCCAAACAAAACCTAATTCTTATTAACAACAGAGGATCTGGATAAATAGTTCTATCCTGTACAAATATTGAAAGAGGAATAGTAGTTTTTGCTTGTTTGCTGAAAAATTAAGTCAACGTATCCTGGTTTCCTGAACTGAAGGATGGTGAAATGATATGATGCAATATATGAAATATATGATATTTTATTTTGAGAAACATTCAGATATGGATATCACATATGCTAATTCTTAATGATGATGGTGATTTAAATCAAACTGCCTAATTCTTATCCCTTCTTCTTTTCCTTATTAAAGAACAAATAATGATAATCAGAGGATTTTTTTTAGAAAACTGGCTGATGTTACCAACACATTAAAAACAAGATTCCAGTCCCTAAAATAAAACAACATACCACAGTCAGAATCTCCTCCAAATCCCATTGGGCAGACACAGTGGTAGCCTTTTAATCCCTGTTGAATACAAGTGCCTCTGTTCTGGCAAGGGTGGGAATCACAAGGATCTAAATTCAGGAAACAGATATAAATGGAAGCTTATTACATTTTTTCCTCTTTCAATAGCAAGCAGCATTGACCTCTAAAAAAGCAATATATTTCACATATATTTTAATTATATCTAATTAAAATTGATTACTCCATCACCCTCATTTTGTGCCTACCCAGTCAAAAAAAATTCAACAATTAAAGCCCTTAGAATCATGGAACTTTGTTCACCGTGATTGTTTCCCTAGAGTCAAGATATTATAAAGAGGGAATAAATGAATACATGTCTTGATTCATGCAATTATTTTTATTCTAAGCATAATATAGTTCGGTTATTAAAAGGGTAATTGAGGGTGGATGAATTTTCAAGATAAAAATTTGAATTTATTAATTTCTTCAGTATTAATATTTTATTGTATGATTTAGAAAAGCTCAAAGGAGAACATGTAATTCTTTTCATTATAACAGTAAAAATATGTATGTTCAGGCTTGAGTTGAAAGAACATAATTTATAGATTAATTAAGAACCTACTGCACAATTCAGCTGAAACTGATTAATATCTCTCTATAATTAAAGGACAAATTTAAGAAAAGAAAGTAAAAATGAAAAATAACCATAAGGAAATAAAGTTATAAATGTTTAAAGTTTTCTTCATGGGGGACCTATGGAATATATTTGATAAATTGGTTCCTTCTGCCTATAGAACATTTTGGATCCCATGGAGGAACACCATAGGCAGAATGGAATAAGAGTCTGTTTTTTATTGATGATTGATTTTCCTCGTGTCCTTGAATAGTTAACCTTGAGCCTTTGTAGTTTAGGAATTCTCTAGAACAGTTTCTCAATTGTGGAAAGTTGAAGGTATGTGGACTTCAATACCAGATTTCTCTTACTGATGAAAGAATTCTGGAAGTTGAAGTTCATATATCTTCAAGTTACCAGGTTGAGAAACACTGCTCTATAACAATATGCCAGACTAGAGGAAGGAAGAAATTTATGAAAATAATCTCTTTTCTTTGAGAGAAACATTCAAATCAGTGGTGGGATTCAAATTTGTTCACTACTGGTTCCGTGGGCATGGCTTGGTGGGCATAGCAGGGGAAGGATACTGTAAAATCTCCAGTCATAGGTGGGATTTGCCGGTTCTCCGAACTACTCAAAAGTCAGATTGCTGAACACCACCTGTTGATTCAAATGTTGTTAATGGAAAAATACCTTGGATCTAATGTCTCTTCATTGATATTTTTCACTCTATAACTTTTATTTTAAAGCATCTACATATATTTTAGATTTTGGAGATCTGGATCTTACCTGAGCATAAGGTTCGATAGCATGTAGATGGATATTTGATGAAAATGTTTCTCCAGCTTAATTAAAGAAGCCAAAATTAAAGAAAATGAAATTTGGATGAGTTTGTATTTGAAAATAGTGAAGTAATGATATTGAATTTAATTAATTAAATCATTAACAATATGCAGTAGTTCTGTATCCAATTTTTTTTTTTTTAAATAGCATTCCCCAACTTTTACATCTATACAGCTTCTGGAGAAAAAGTGGAAAAGTGGAACAAAGTAGCATTTTTAAGAAATGAAGATATTTAAATCTTCACAGTCTTCTAAACCTATTGTAATCTGCACCTTATGTTCATCACACCACACACCCACACACTGTACTTGCCAGCTTTCTTCCTGCAAAGACTTGTGAAAGGCCACAGGTCAGAGAAGGAGAAGGAAGAGAAGGGGAGGAGGAGGAAGATTATGGTGACTTACTTGTAGAAAGGGCAGAGTGAAGTGCGTACAATATTGCTGCTTTGTGATCCTTTCCAACAGAAATAGTTTCCAACCAGTTCTTTTACTCGCTCAAGTGTTTTGTGTTCACAGACATGAGATTCAGCTCTGCAACCTGGTACATGAGGCAAGAATTCAGAATCAGTATTAATTGTGTGCGACTCGGAAACTTAAGCATACCAAAATGGTGTAACAAAACTTGACCTTGCAGGGATAAATCAGGCTTAATAGCTTTCTTCTGTAATGAAGAACATCAGGTAACATCTTGGGAAATATGTTTGCCTGAATATCTGGGGAGCAACTGCTGGTCAAAACAGGTAAGATTAGATTAGATGTCAGGTAGGCTGGGCTGATTTAAAGCAATTTTTAGTGTTTGATGATTGAGCACCTTGTTTCTTGGCAAGTTATTTCTCTGATCTTCAATAACATTTTGATTAAACATTAATACAAGTTTAAATAAAGGAAAATGATAGCTTTCTCCCTTTCTCTCTCTGTCATTATTGCCAGCATACTTATTAAATGTACAGGAAAAATCATTCTGAAAACATTTCTATTTGCAGAGACCCACCTGTTGGCTACACAGGAAGCAGCTGCAACCAGTACAGTATCTATACATGTTGCTATTTATGATATAGCAATGCATACCCTTTAAAAATTAACTTTCTAAAATATTTGTAATTATTTTTAATACCTGAATCTTAGAGATGAAAAGAATCATTTAAGCTTCTGAGTTCAATCTTCTGCTTAATAGAGGAATCCAAATTAAAGAATTAGCCTTAGTTTTACTTTAATTTATCCAGTAACTTAAACACATTCAAATGGATTCCATTTTGAATAATTTATTCCAATGCAGAATGACTGTTACTGTTGATTCCCCCTTCTCCCCCAACATTCAACTAGAATCTGCCTGCCTATAACTTGGATCCAATATTCCATATCCTGCACTCCAGAATTCAATTTTAATTCAGAGTACTCCTTTATTGTGCTAGGTTGCTGTTTGAATCTTTCTTAGATACTAGAAAAGTTGCACCACATTTTTCTCCATCAAGCAAAAAAAAAAACATGGGAAGGTTGCAAAATATATATAAACATCATATGGAATCTACTCTTAACATTATTTGAATGATACCAGGCAATGAGGCAATAGAAAACAATAAAAAGCTCCCTTATCCCCTATCTACCAAAGAGTTATAAAATTAGTTTTATAGCCATTTAGAGTCTTCTGGAGGCTGGCCATACCAATTTGATTAAATTAAATCAAGTTATATAGAAACAACAAATTTATGAAAAAAATGGCACTGTGAAAACAAAGCTCTTAATTGAGAAATGAAAAACAAAGCAAAATAAAAACAGGTGGTGAGTAAATAACAAACTAAACTGAGGATCCAGTTCTTGGTGCTCTCGTTTTCTTCCAGTATCTAGCACTGATAGTGTTCCATTATTTGGGTAAAGAAACATCTGCAAGAAAATAACCATCCTCAGAGAGCCTCAAGGGGCCGTCCTTTCAACCCTGAGTTACAAAGTCTTCTTTGTTAAATTAAACTTAAAATACCCGGAAATGCAGCATTGCAGATATCAGAGATTGTAAGCATGGTATAAAACCCATTGGAGGCATCATCAATGTCTTCTGCAAACAGTGTATAGTGTTCTACTGGCTCACTTGCCAGTGCATACAATTCTTCCCACCTGCACAAAAGCAAAAACATTGAACATCCTTACACATACAAAGCTTCCTTGTACAGGACTGAATCATTAATCCTGCTTAACTTTTTTTGAATGAACGGCCTAAGACATTTCATTGAACAATATTATTTTTGTTATTTACAATAGACAAATATATACACTGGTTGCAACCCTTAGGCTACGTTCTTTTCCCAGTGATAAACTTCAGTTCACACCTAACACCTGCTCCTGTTCATTCTGGTATTCGTTCTGTCGTGGAAAAACTTTTTACCATACTATTCCATCTGCATGTAATCTTCAATTTAGAACCAGTATTGACACTGGAGCTTCCATCACTAAGTAATGTAGTAATTAAATGAGTTGCACCTGATTTGATGCCTTGTTTTGCCAAGCGGATCACCAGGTGATTTGGTTTCCCCCACTGGCTTTGCTTGAAAGGTTGCAAATGGCAATCACTTGATCCCAGGACACTGCAACTCTTGTAAATATGTGGCAATTGGTACGTGCCTGTATCGTGAACCCATGACTGCGGGAAATGCTGTGATGGTTGTAAGTTGAGGACCAATCACAAGTATCCTAGTAACCGCAAATGGTCGCTAAACAAATGGTCCTAAGTCAAGAATTCCCTCTAGAATTGCTTCTAAAATTTAGAATGAATTTTACCAGTTTCCCAACACTTCAGATTGAAATTCATCAAGATTTATCTGGAGATGCCAAGGAATGCACTGGAATATTTGGTATGCTAAAAATAAGTAATTAATGGCTGAGTTCCAGAAAACAATGCCCAATGTTGGTCTTCTAAACTCTTAACTGCAATAAGTTCTTACACAATGGATCCTCTTTCTGTTCTTAAAGGATGTGCATGCCAAATCTTCTATTCACCGCAGGATTTCCCTTCAATTCCCTTTAACTATTAAGAGCAATGGCAACAGAACATCCCATGTCAACTCACCTTGGGAAGTTGACTCCAATTGCAAACACTGCAATCCCCCTTTCTTTGATCTGCTGGGCTAAGGTTGACACGTTGTCCTGAGATCTCCCATCAGTTAAGATTATAAGGATTTGGGGAACTAATGAGTTCCTGCCTCCATGGAATCCTTGTTGAACAATGTGTTTCAGAGCAAGTCCTGTTTCTTTTCGCCCACCTCTAAAGCAAGAAAACCAAGCATTAGGAAAGCTTCAGGCATCCATTTTTGTTTTCTTAATTTCTGACAAATCCTTATTAATATCTGTATATGATAGAATTTTTTTCAAAAGTCAAGAGGAAATGAAATGTTTTACAACTATGGCACATAGATACGCACATTCAAATATTTTAAAGAGCTTGACAAAGTTAATGGTTCATTTTTTTATGGAAAAACAACTTCTCAGGATCTCTTTATTAAAAATATAACTTTCTTATGAAGATGGTACTTTAAGTTCCCTAATACCAAACAATATCATTTGGCTTATTTGTTAACCTTCATTGGATTAAAAATTCTACTACATTGAGACTTACTATTAAGGATTAAGAATTACTGTCAGGTTCTTGGTTCTAATTATTGTGAGAATTTGATTCTTTTTCCTATGCTGAAGGTGATCAGATGTATTGGAATTAAAAAATTCAAGTTGGATGTTCATCTTCATGAAAGATTGGATTTTGGAGAAACTATTAAAGACAGATGGTAAATTATTGCACAAGAGATAGTAGATACCTCTCATTTAAAGATATTTTATTACTTTAACCAAAATACATTACTATCTAGTAAGATAAGGGAATGGAAGATTAGTCAAGTAATATATATTTATCAAAGTGCATCAATAAATTGAATGTATTTAATTGGGTAATATGTCAAAATGAATTTACTACAATCACATCCTCATACATTATTTTTGATTTCCATGTTCAGATAATGACTGGGAAGCTGCTTTGATATTTGTAACAAAGGGAAATTTTATTAAGAAAATAAAGCCATATTTTAGCAAATAAATAAAGCAAATATATCTTATTGTAATTGTCTTCTCAGCAGTCAAGGTCTTTTGTATTATTTGAAGAATAAAATGCAATTGTATAATCTGCAACATCTTTTTTCAATTTTTAATCTCCAGTCTTGCAATTCTACTTAAAATCTGAAAAAGCTTGATTACAATGCAGAGGGGGGAGGGAGAGAGAAAGAGAGAAAAAGAGAGAGAGAGATCTGTAAAAATTATTAATTTAATATGATAATTAATAATCAGAATCTGTGAACATAGAAGTAAATTCACATAGACGTAAATTCTGTAACAGAAATGATAGGGACTTTTTTTGATGTGTTAGGTTTGAACAGTTGTCAGATGATGTCATTTGCAAATCAGTTTCAGAAAGGATTCTTTGGTAAATATGTTTTCGGCCTTTGGTGCTTTTTTATGCATTCCCTTTCAAATAAGATTTAAACCGTTCTGTCCTGGGAATAGAAGTACTTGAGACCGGTGTTCATCAAACAACTCTTTATTATAAACCAACTCAGTGACTTCATAACAGAACACTGCCGGAGCCGCGGCAGCCCCTTTTATAGTGGCTGTTCATGGCCTGCGGCCAATGACAGTTTTTTAAGGTTTCCCGCCATCAGGTGGGCCAATTATAACGGTACTTTATTAACCAATCCTATTGTGGCCTGCTCAGCCAATCAGATTAAAGTATTTGGAGTATTCTAATTCTTATACACAACACCCCTCCCTTCTTGGTTTCGTCCAATGTGCATAACGTAGTCACGCAGGTAGGTGGGGATTTTGCAGGTCCTACTTGACCTGCGCAGCTCAGTCTCAGTGTGGTCTTCCATCGGTTCGGTCAGGATCGCCTTTTCTCTGTGTCTTCTCCATGGAACCTCCTGGAAGGGTGAGTCAGCTTTGCCGCTCCCGCCTGGGTCTCTCGGGCTGGTTGAGTTGGCTCTGCCGCTTCCTCCTGGTCTGTCCGGGTTGGTCGAGCTGGCCTGACTGCCTCCTTCCTGGAAGGCCTCGCCTTGCTTCCCTGTTACCGGTTCTCTTCTCCTGAGGTCGTCTATGGGTAAGCGCTCGTTTTGTTTTATCTGAGTTTCTAATTCGGGTTTGTGTTGTATTTTTGTTGTGTTATTGGTGGTTCTTCTCTCCCTTTTTTATTATTTTGTGTTTCCCCCCCCCCTTGGTTGTTTTTGGATTGTTTGTGGGGGTGGTATTTGCGGCGGTGCTTCAGAGCTAGGCAGGTTAGTGTTGCGTTCCAATGTCCTAGAGCGAAGCTGGTCGATGTGTCGTTTCCATGTTCTGCCGTCGCCTAGTTCAAGTCGGTATGACCGGGGCCCTGTAATTTGTGTAATTGTGGCTGGAAGCCATAATGGGTAAGATTTTAGGCATAGACTAGTTCTCCAGTGGTAAAGGAGCGGTATTTACTTGAGGAGTCAGGGGTTTTTTCAGAGGTGTAGGTGGGGTGTAATCTATCCAGGTAGGAACACAATTTTCTGCCCATGAGGAGTTCTGCTGGGCTTTTGTTAGTGGTTGTGCAAGGGGTGATATGCTGAATTGTTAACAGTTTGTTTAGTCTATCTTGGATGTCCCCAGTGTCCAGTTTGTCTAGGGCTTCTTTTGTATTACAAACCATGCGTTCAGCTCATCCATTTGAAGCCGGATGAGCCGGCGCTGTTAGGGCATGTTGGATGCCTTGTGCAGCTCGGTATTGCTTGAAAGCTAAGGCAGTAAATTGGGGGCCATTGTCAGATACTACTACATCTGGCAGTCCATGTGTAGCCAAGAGTTTGTTCAATTGTTTTATAACTGCCTCAGTAATTGTGGACACCATAAGAATAAGCTCTAGCCAGTTTGAATAAGTGTCAACAATTATCAAATATGTATTCCCTTTCGTTGGCCCTGCAAAATCAATATGGAGTCTCGACCAGGAACCTCTGGGAGTTTCCCATTCTAGGACTGGTGCAAGAGGGGGGGTAGGCCTTGCTTTCTGGAAGTCATGGCATGTTGCCACCCATTTTTCAATGCTTTGTCCATCCCTGGCCACCAGACGTAACTCCTGACCAGGGCCTTCATTTTTACTATGCCCGGGTGACCCTCATGCAACATGCACAATACTTCCCCCTGAAATTCATTGGGAATTACCACCCTGTCCCCCCACAGTACACAACACTTTTCAAGGGACAGTTCAGTCTGCTGGGTACGAAAAGGTTAAAAAGTCTCACCTCTATCCTCATCCGGCCAGCCCTTCCCTACCCAATGCAAAATCCGGGCTGTCAGCGAGTCTTTCGTGGTAGCTTTAGCGATGTCTGCTGCTGTTAGTGGCAGATTCGGCCATGTCTCGATCTGAAGAGTGGAGATGGTGGGAGCTGGATCATCTTCCTTGTTAAGGCATCCACATGAGTGATGGTTTTTCCTGGGCGATGTATGAGTGTGTAGTTGTATGCAATGAGGAATTCCGACCATCTCATCATTCTTGGTGATAGGATGTTCGGGGTTGGTTTGTTCCCTGCCAGAATTCCTAGCAGGGGTTTGTGGTCTGTGATTATAGAAAATGTCCTACCATATTGGTATTTGTGGAATCTCTTGACGCCTGCTATGATGGCGAGGGCTTCTCGGTCAGGTTGGCTGTAGTTCCTTTCAGATTTTGACAGCGTTTTAGAATAGAAGGCGATTGGTGCTTCTCTACCATCTGGTAGCTTGTGGCTCAGTATGACGCTGATCCCAAAAGGCAATGCATCACAGGTGACCGTCAGTGGCAGGGTGTTGCTGTACTGTATTAAAATGGTGTTGGATGTTAATAAGTCCTTAATGTTTTGGAATGCTACTTGTTCTCGGTGGCCCCAATTCCAGACAGTTTTTTCATCTAATAGCCGATGTAATGGCTCTGCTACGGTTGCCTTTTGGGGCAGGAAGACATTGTAGAAGTTAATGAGACCTAAGAATGCTTGTAAGTCTGTTTTGTTCTTAGGTCTGGGTGCGTCTTTAATTGCTTTTATTTTATTTTCAGTGGGATGTATCCCTTTATCATCTATAAGGTAGCCTAAGAATTTGACTTGATTGGTGGCTAGTTCATATTTTTCTCTTTTGACTTTAAGCCATGCTTCTCTGAATCTTTGCAAGACTTCTCTCAGTCTCTCTTCAAATTGATGTTTGTTTTTCGCAGATACTAATACATCATCAAAATAGGGAAAGACCCCTTTTAGTCCATTTAGAAGGCACTCCATTAGGCTTTGGAAAACGCCTGGGGCAATGCTAATGCCAAATTGAAGTCTGTTGCATTTGAATGCCCCTCTGTGCGTGACTATAGTCTGTGCTTCTGCAGTTTTAGGGTCAACCGGCAGCTGTTGGTATGCTTGCAAGAGATCAAGTTTCACGAAAATTTTTCATAATGAATGCAACAGATGTTGAACTACTGGAACAGGGTACGCGCTTTGCTGGAGTGCATGATTGAGGGTGGCCTTATAGTCACCACAGATGCGTACTGACCCATCTGGTTTGACAGAAGTCACGATGGGAGTTTCCCACCTGGAGTGGTTGATTGGCTCTAACACCCCTTGTGCGATGAGTCTGTTAAGCTGCTCAACTATTTTTGGCTTTAAGGCAAAGGGAACGCGTCTGGCTTTGAGCCTGATGGGAGCTATCTTAGGGTCTAGGCTGAATGTTACAGGGATCCCCTTGTACTTGCCTAGGGTCCCGTCGAATACGTCCCGGAACTCTTTCAGCAGGCTCTCCTCCCAATCAGTCTCGGTGACGCTGTTGATTCCTGTCACTCCGATTCCCAGGGGTGCGAACCATTCGATTTCCAGCAGGCTAGGGTGATCACGGTCGACGATTATCAGAGGAAGTAGTTCAGCATGGTTTCTGAATTCTATCAGGAAATGTCCAAGACCCACTACCAGGATTCGGTTTCCCTGGTAATGTTTGAGTATTAGGCTTTGCTGTTCCAGTTCTCTTTGCTTAATGTCTGGTATCAGATTTCTGATGGTGTTGCATGATACCATTGACAGGTATGATCCGGAGTCTACTTCCATTTCACAGGGCTTTCCTTCAATTTTTACGTTTATTCGGACCTTTTTTGCATTTGCTGCCCTTTCCTATGATTATTGTTTGGTGTGTTTCTTCTTTCTCGTTCATTCGCCGGCTTCTGTTCTCTCGGCTCCAGCAGCTTCCGGCTTGTCTATCTCTGTTTCTGGGGGGGGAGGTGCTGCTGTGTCTTTTTGGACTATAGCTCTTTTTGTTCCAGTAGACCCTTGCAATGTGTCCCCGTTTCTCACAAAATCTGCAAATGGCATCCAGGAATCTGCATTCGGAGCGCAGGTGATCCCCTCCGCACCCAGCACACTGGAATTCTCGCCTCCTTCCTCTTTTTCCCACCATTTTCTTTCTGACTGAAGCCTATGTATGTCTTCGTTGTCATCATTGGTGTTGTTCGGGGAGTCGAGGTCTTCATGGTGGGCAGTCACGGTGGTTTGTTTTTGTTTTCCTTCCGCCTTCTTCTCTTGAGCTTGGTTTTTTGGTTCTGGATTTGTTGAGTTTATTTGGCACATGGTGGCTGCAGATTTCTTGGCTGCTTCAGCGGCGGTGGCTTCTGCGGTGGCCTCAGCCACTGTGATATTCAGTCTGTTTAGTAGCTTGCTTTGGAGTGTAGTGTCCTTCAATCCGAGGACCACGTGGTCTCTCATGGCTTCGTCCATCTTGAGAAACTCGCAGGCTCCTCCAATATCTCTTAGGGCTGCTACGAAATCTCCTATGCTCTTGTCTTCTCGTTGATCTCACTTATAGAATTCGTGTCTTTTAATAAGATTGGAGACCACAGGCACGTAATGGGCTTGTAGCATTCAGTTTAATTCTGGCCACGCCATTTGTTTTACGTCCCGCGGTTTGGCTAACGCCTTGGCCATCTTGAAAACGGTAGGGCCACAATGCATGAGGAATATGGCTCTGGTCGGTTATTCCTTGTAGCTCATTGCTTTCTAAAAACATCAGGAAGCAGTCAGTGTATGACCCCCAATCTTCTTCGGCTGGGTTGAACGGTGCAGGCGGCGCATTATTACCGGCCATTTTGGTTGCTCAGTTCTTGTCACCACGTTCTTCGGTCTCGCTTTTCTAAGATAATCCCACCCTCATCACCACTATTCTGTCCTGGGAGTAGAAGTACTCGAGACTGGTGTTCATCAAACAACTCTTTATTATAAACCAACTCAGTGACTTCATAACAGAACATTGCCATAGCCACGGCAGTCCTTTTTATAGCGGCTGCTCGCGGCTTGCAGCCAATGACAGCTCTTTAACGTTTCCCGCTGTCAGGCAGGCCAATTGTAATGGTACTTTATTAACCAATCCTATTGCGGCCTGCTCAATCAGATTAAAGTATTTGGAGTATTCTAATTCTTATACACAACATAAAGTGCCCATTAAAGTTAATTTACTTTGAAATTTTAAGTATCTTTTGCCCTTTTGTCCAATATATTTACAGTAAATGTGTATGTGTTATTTACACTTTTACACAGCTCCCAGAAAACCATTTGGATTGTATCAGCTGATTAGATGTTTTTGGCAGCCATAAAGCTTTGTATTATTCTGCTTAACAAAAAGGGATTTAGACTGGCAAGAATAGGAGGAAAGATTGGAAATGCTAGATTCCCAAGGAACCAAAATAAAAAACAATTCACTGCTCTTGGCACCAGATTTCCAACATGCAGATCCATTTTTACACAAATAGATATGAATAAATCAAAATTCTTGGATCTTTTACAAGCACTCTATATCCACAGCAAACTGCATCTTGTGCTATATCATAGTGACAAAATTAATTTAAGAATGTCAACAAAAAATAATCAAGCTTTCTATTATGTCTTTTGAAAGGCAAGTTTAAATTGTCCTAGTGAGTTGTTTGATGGTGATGCTGATCTGAAGTCAGAATGCATCTGAGGTTCCTACTATTTGCTAATTCCAAAGGGAATTCTTTTATTAATTTTGCAATAGCATGTGATGGACTAATCATGACTTTGGATAGTCTCATCAATTTTCTTTTTGTCCTCCTAGCATGTGTCTGTTAACTTTGCATCCTTTCCAGAACAGTAACATATTGCATGTTGAATAAAGTGCAGGAATGATGCCAACAAATGTGTGAGAATGATCACAAATAGGGTCTCATACAAAAAAGATTATTAAGAGAAGAACAGACAAGAGAGTTCCTCCAATATCCCTTATAAGAATGCAATCAGAGGCTATGCAATTTGCAGTTAAAATTAGAATAACATTCTAGCACTTTGGCCTTGATTGAAGTCTACGGAAAAATATATCAATCACTTTTATAACAAAGTGTTCTTCCTCATAGCTCAGAAATAACCCTGAATCTATATGATATTTATTTATTTTGAAAACATGAAACTAATTCCATCCACCTTTTATTTCCTAGTCTATTCACATTTGGTCACACTTTTGCTTTATGGTGCCTAATGCTTTACTCTACACATTTTTCTCTCTATCACCTTGAAATTCTAAGTACTCTAAACACTTGCCAAAATTGTTTTTGAACTCTTTTTTAAAGCTCTCCCTTTATTCTTTCTCTCCACTGCTTTACTCTAAAGTTCCATGTCAGGAATGCATCAACAAAGCTGCAGTGGCAGACATGCTTTTTCTGGCCAGCTGCATTTTGTCAGTAGCCATCATTTTCCACCTGCCAAAGCCTAAACCCACTGAATAGTTGTGTTTAGAGTTGCATTCTGTGATAAAATCCATATCTTAAAACAATCCTCCACTAAATGATACATTGGAACTGTAATTCTTGGAAACTGGGAGACTTAGTTCCATCCAATCTATTTGGATGGAGAAAAGTTCTTTTATTCTTATTCTTCCAAGACCTGGATTGAGATTTCTAGTTTTCAACCCAGTATATTTAGAGCTCATCAGATTGGGACATTATCTTAGAATATTATATACAAAAGGTTTGCTTATAGATAAATGAGCTAAAACTCTTTCTGATTTAGAAAACTCTTGGATTTTAAATTTACAAAGCTCTCAGGATATTTATTTTTTTAAATGTAACCATAAACAAGCTAATATGCACACCATGTTGTTAACATGCCACTGGAAAACTGCCTTACTGAATTGTTGGAAGCAACCATGGATATTGATACACATGGTTCACACGAGCTGAGACAAAGAGAAAATAGGATAGAATTGGATATAGTAGGTACACATACAATTTCAATGCAATTTTTACTGTTCTTTATCCTGTGACTGAAATGTGGCAACACTACAAATTAAAATATCTCCTTTTAATTTATATAACAGAGTAAACAAAAACATGAGACATCATAGGAACATATAAAAATGATGAGCTCATTGGGTGATCTGGAGAAAGTAGCTAACATGGACCCATAAGAAAAATGGAAATATTTATGGCTAATGATAAGTAGGACGCACGGCAGAGTCATGTGGTATTGTGCTGAAAGTATTGTATTAAGACTAAGGATAGCCAGTGTCAGCCAAAGAAACTAACAGGAAGATTTTGAGCATTAAAAGATAGTTAATATAAGTCGATTAGAGAAATTACAGACTTATTAATCATTTGATATAATTTTAAATGTTTGAGTAAACTTAGGAAGAATTCTATATGATATAAAAGAATATCATTTTGCTTTGAAAGAACTTTCTTTTAAACAAAGGCTAGCCTCTTTAATTATAATTCTTGATTGATATTATATGACCTTTGAGTTCACTTAATGCTATTATTTGATTCAATGATCCAAAGCAAGATTCCAAATACAAAATCTATCTTACCTGAACACAATCTTCTTGAGTTGATCTTTTATCTCATGCTTGGTGAAATATGCATCCAATGAGAATTCCAAACGAGGAGTGTTGCTGAATTGTATTGCTCCAACTCTAACCTGAAAAAGTAAGATAAAGTTCAGGTGGTCTCAATATGCTAAGCTATGGAAACTTAGAAATAAGAAGTTTAAATTTCTTCTCTTTAGAATTTCCTTTGCTTCTGATACTTTCCTTTCCTTCTAATTAGAAGGCATGTGAAACTATCAGCAACATCTTCAAAGGAAAAATATTCACAAGGGAAGAAGAAAACAACAACACAGTAGCCAGCAGAGGCAATAGTGGCAAACTGGAAACATGAGTCTATTGTAAAACCATCCATACTAATCAAATGCTCCACTATCAAAGAAACAACCCAAACTCTCACAAAGAGAAGCTGTATAAGAACACTGTTTTGCCAAGTACAAATACACTGCAGCAATCCTGAACATCACAAAAAGGAAGCAGATCATTTCTACAACATCTTTCAAAAAATTGATACCCATGTAATTTTATCAAGAGGTGCCTGACTGCACAACCAATAACAATAACACTGCCATGCATCAAAAAAGTCTCAGATAAACTATTACAACCACAAAGTATCACCATAGCACATAAACTAACTAAAATCCTCCTTTATCTTAAATAATAAACCAAAGGCCTCAGAAGAAAAACATGAGTTATCTACAGCACACAGTGTATAGGCTGTATCAGTCATTATGTTGGAGAAACAGGCAGAAAACTAACAGAGCACATCCAGGAACATTAACTAGCCGTTAGAAGGCACAATGAAAACTCCTTAAGTGTACAAAACATGAGGAGAGTTAATCACAGTTTCAACTGGAAAACTGTGAGCATCCTATATCAAGTTAAAGCCCCAAATGCTAGTGAATTCCTAGAAGTCTGCCATTCAGACAAATCAACTACCAACATCTACATACCATTCAAAACAGGCAAGCAAAAGTTAAAAGCTGAAACACCACAACACCTATTTGCCAGCAATCAACACTCAGATAAGGAGTGATTGACGCCAAATTAAATGAGACCCAAATTAAGCAACAAACAATATGTCAATCAAGGAACTACCAAACAATCAAACAGTAAATAGAAGTCTATTCAAGAAACCAGAATACTTTCACCAACAATATCGGGGCAAATCTCTAGCATATAAACAGAGAGCAAACCCGACCCCCTTCTAGTACTGATGATATGACATAATTGGGGAATGAAATGTCTGCAAGAAAATGACCAAGTTGAGAGAACACTGACAACCCCACATTTATATTAATGTCATCCAAAAGCTTCTGAAGTTGAGTGGCATTAGCAAATGCAACAAAAATTAAAAATAAATTTTATTTTTTAAAAAATGTATGCCCCATCTATCTAAATGGAGAATAATATAAAAATATCATATCACCCCCAATACAATAAAATAGAGACAGAAGGAATGAAACATTTCAGAGACAGAAATGTTCTTTAAATTCCAGATTCAATCCCAATGTAAGATTTTATTGCAGTGCTGTTGGTATTGTGTGGAATATATGAGTAAACTTACCTTTTCTGGGCTGATGTCCAATGCATCACAAAGCTTGATTGTGAGATATTTTGACCTTTCAAAGCTTGCTTTGCCAATGCTATAGGATCCATCTAACAGAAATAAGATATCGACTGGAGCAGAGCAATTCATTACTGAAAAAAGACAGAGGCATTTTCTCATAAACGTTAACAATAACATTTTGAATTGTTTTATTTTGGGGTCATGAATGGGGTTGGTGGAGAAAAAGAAATGCACACACCAAAAACAAAGGTTCATAGCTTTTTAAATTATAAATAGCAAGGGAAAGAAGAGGAAATCCAGCCAAAGCTGCATTTACTATTTGAAATATAATTATAAGGGTTCTAAATTAGATATTCTCAACTGTTAGGTTAATCTAGTAGATAGGTTTGTAAGATTGCCTGCTAAGCATTATTAAATGACAATATAGTGTTATCTTGAGTGTTTTGGACCCTTGTCACACATCTGTTGTTAGAAGTAGTTTGTGATGGAGACATATTCAAGGCTCCCTCTCTGAGGCAGTATGACCTAATGGGATCTAGGAGACATTTCTTTATTGCTTTCCCACTCCACTGGACAGCCACTTATCTGAAATAGTATAGGGTCTTCTGTTTGAGAATGGGGTTGGACTAGAAGACCTCCAAGGTCCCTTCCAGATTGCATTCCATTTCATTCCATTCCTATCCCTATCCCATCCAATCCTAGACCTGTCTTTCTCTTATGCATTAGACCAGGCTGGCAATTGAGCCTTTCTTGTTGGAAGAATGAATGTTTTTATGGCTAGTCTCAGTTGTATGTGTATGGTTGTATTTTGATATTACATACATATATATATATATGGTATTCAACTTTGTTCGGGTATCTTCCCATGTCATTATAGTTGTGCTTTTAAAGTTGTAGTTTTAAAAGCTATAATGTAGCTATAATGACGTGGGAAAATACCCGAACAAAGCTGAATACCATTCATGTAAGTACCCGCGAAAACTTAACAATATATATATGTGGATCTTTTGTTATTTGAGTTTTCTCCCGCGTAAAATTGGAAGTATCTAGGCGATGTTTCGATGAAGTCTCATTCATCATCTTCAGGCTTGTTTCTTCGGCTCTGTGCTTCTCCGAGTAATGTGAGCTTACAGCTGCTTCTTCCTTTTAACTGCTAGTGGGGGTGTGACTTGATTGGGTGGGGGCTTGGCTGTGTTCTGATTGGCTGGGGGTGTGTTCAGTTTAGGTGGGGGCTTGGTTGTGCTCAGGTTAGTCTTAGTTGCTGGGGGATTTGAGCTGGTGAGCTGTGATCCTGTTGTTTGGCTTCGCGTTCGTGGTCGTGCCACATCTTCATGGTGGGTATCAGTTCGCTTCTTGTATGGGTCGGAGGGGTTTGAAGTGGGTAGTGATCACCTTATAGTGACATAAGGTACTGGTTTTCATGGGTACTTACATGAATGCAGTTCAGCTTCCTTTGGGTATTATCCCACGTCATTGTAATGCTTTTCAAGTTGTAGCAACGTTTCAGCAGAATCTCATCTGCCATCATTAGGCTTCTGTATGGAGTTTGTATGTGGGTCAGGCTATCACAGCCTTTGGTTTTCTCCACACCACAAGCCAGACAAACACCTGGGCACAAACAAGACTCCCTCTGAAACCTCCAGCTCAAACACATCCCATCCAGGCACCCAGATGAAACCTAGCTTCCTAATAGATAATAGCCGTCCTTTTACGCGAAGCCAAGCTGCACTGAAAGCCTACAGTGAAGGAGCAGAGTGTTGCCAGCCAATCAAAGCCACAAAACAGACAGAAGAAACCAGAAACACCAATCAAACTCCAAGTCCAGTAAACACAGACCAACACTCCCAACCAATCAGGATGGTGAAAAAAACATCCTGGCACAACAATAGGCTAGCCTCAAATTTAAAACCAACGGCTGTGAGACCCTGACCCACATACAAACTCAATACAGAAGCCTGATGATGGCAGATGAGATTTTGCTGAAACGTTGCTACAACTTTAAAAGCACTACAATGACGTGGGATAATACCCGAAGGAAGCTGAACAGCACGCACGCACGCGCGCACACACACACACACACATATATATATATATATATGTTTGACTGCTTGATTTTTATTGATGTATGCCAACCAGACTCATAAACGATGGCTTCACCCATGTCTTAAATAAATCCCAACTAGGTTTCCCCTTATTTCTCCCCTAACCATCACAATTAAAAATCCTGAAAATGTGAGGGTTCATTAGCCTGGGCTTCAGTTTAACAAATGTTCTCATTCTAGTATCATCCAGTCTCTCCTCCATTCCCAACCCCACCCCAGCCTCTATCTGACCTGGAGAGTACCGATTAAGAGAAGACTGAACAATGTAGCTAAAAATAGCTCCCAGACAGTCTGTAACTTCCAGGCTGAAGTTCTAAAATGTGATAAGTTCTGACCCAGAGCATACCCAATGGAAGTTGTGGAATCAGAGTTAAAGACATCTAAAAAGCCCCTAGACTAAAGGATATAGAGATTTACATATAACTCTTGTGCTTGAATGCTGCTGCATTTTATTCTTCTAGATATTCAATCAGAAAAGTTTGTTATTGGGAGGACTAAAAATAGAACCATTCTGAGAACAGCAGCTGTTTCTAACTAGACACAAGATATTATTCCTTCAGGCACCTAACCAGTTTTTCCTCAAGTACACAACATGCATCACACTAAGTCATGCTTTATTAAGTAAAGTCACAACCAGTCGAGTTTCGATATCACTTTCAGTCATTATCTACAGCTACAAATAATGAATAGATTAATACAGCACAGTTATTCAAAACTGAATTAAGCCATATTATTGTTTAACACAAAGCCCTGAATTATACTTCACCCCTCAGCTTTTTAAAAGACAAATGTAATTGTTGTTGTAAATCCTTTCTGGATTAAAAATGTTTAGAGGTTGTTTTAGCTGCAGGTCTGAGAGATCTTGTTATATTACAATCATTTTATAATCTACAGATCAGATATCTGAGCTTTGGTTGATACAAGCTTCATATAATCTTCATGTTTTCCTGAGACAATGTCCTTGTTTTACCTGAACAAGGACAAACTTGCTTGCAAAATAATTACTTGCTGCTCCAAACACTTATGCCTCAAGATAGAAATCTCATGTTTTTTAAAAAAATATAGGATTGTCCCTTTTAGAGGGAGGGATCCATGAAAACATGCAAAGCACAAGTATGCCTTGGAGAAATTGGTTTTTATCATTGCAGACTTCATTCTTTTAACTGAAAAAGTTTTTTCTTAAACCTTTGTTTTTATATAAAGAAACTTTACAGCAAATAGAAACATCAATGACTAAGGCAGGCTTCCTCAGCTTGATAATTTATTTGTTAAAATACACAATCTTCATTCAATCTTTGATTTTTCACATTTAGAAGGCTCAGATTAAAAAAAAAAAGCTACTATTGTGCTCTAACAAAAGCTTATCTGGTCCAAAATAGAGCGGCACATGCAGTTTTAAGTACACCATGCTACATCTATGTAATACTGTTGCTGTATCAGTTTCATGTGCTTCCAGTAGGCTGATAGGTGTAATTTAAGATGCTGATCTTTATCTTTAATCTATATGGCACTGGATGAGGTCACGTATTTCCTCTGTTTCTGTCCATCCCACCAGTTCTTACAGAGTTAATATGGGTGAAATTTAGTGGAAAGGATAGTATGAATAACTACTGTATACAAATGAAATACTTACATTGTGAAGCAATTGAAATTTTCTCAATTATTTCTTGACTGATGTGTAACTCTTGGATACTCCATGATATAAACACTGCAACATTAAATAACAGTTGAAACTGTCAACATTTATCAACATACTTCAAATCATGTCATACCATTCTTTTCAAATATCTGTCAAAATCACCATATCAGTCTGGAGTTTGAACCTTTTTGGAGCATTTAATATTAATACCATTATTTACTACACTGAAATCTTTTTTTTCAAATTACAGAAAAGCTTTGATTTGATTCTAGAAAAGCTTTGATATGATTCTAGAAAAGACAGCACAGCTAAAAAAAAGACTGCAGTTTGTTACATAGCCTATACATTAATCAGCAACAAAAATTAACTGAGAGATCTGATTTATCTGCACTACACCATTACATAAATACAACCAATCATTTTCCAGCAGTTATTACATGTTTGTAACAATTTTAAAGTTGATTTGATCCAAGAGTAAATGTTCTTGCATTATGCGTTATCATAGTACCTGTCTCTGAATGAGAGAGTGCAAGAAGAAGAGAGCAAGAAATATATGCAAATTTGCCAATTTAATAAAAGAGATTAATTCCTGGACAATCTTCAAAAAAGATCCTACACTTGATAATTAACAGAATGTTTTCATGTTTGTTTATTGGTGCTTGCTTTAGGGATCAGTTGTTTGAACTGAGAGTAAAGGCCGTGTCACACTGCCGAACGGATGCAAAAAGGACACAACGGAAGAGAAAAATGTTATATCCGTTGTATCCGCGCTCAAAAGGGGTGAAAATTTGCATAATTGGAGCGGACAACACGGATGCGGGGAGGACGCAGGGCGGATGCAAAGCGGATGCGGAACGGAAGCCCAGTGGATGGAAGCGGATGGCGCGTCCGCTAGGCTTCCGGGGGGCCTCAGCAAAGCGGACGCGGAACGGAAAAAGTGGATGCAGAACGGATGCACAGCGGATGAAGCGGATGCACAGCGGAAGCCTAGCGGATGCACAGCGGAAGCCGAACGGATGCCTAGAGTTAATTGCGCATGCGGGGGGGGATGCATTGCGCAAGCCCCCCGGATATAAAGGGAAGCAGCTCGCATGTGGCCAGCATTCAGAGGAAAAACCTGCTGCTCGATACCTCGAGTTCTTGCCTGCATGTCTGCCTGCAAGCCTTGCTGCCAGCCTGCCTCCAAGCCTGCCTCCCAGCCTGCCTTCCAGCCTCCCTTCCAGCCTTGCTGCCAGCCTCCCTGCCAGCCTGCCTTCCAGCCTCCCTGCCGGCCTTGCTGCCAAGCCTGCCTTTCAGCCTCTCTGCCAGCCAGTCTGTCTGCCAGCCAGTCTGTCTGCCAGCCTTGGTGCCTGCCTTCCTGCCAAGCTTCCTCACAGGCTTCCTGCCAGCCTTGGTGCCAGCCTTCCTGCCTGCCAGCCTTCCTGCCAGCCAGCAACCCCACAACCATGGGGAAGAAGCGAAAGTCTCAGCAACCTGCCGCCATCCCTGGCAAGTGGGATGGGCCACCATCCCGCTCCATGTCCCTGACTCATCTTCTGCTGGGGCTTCTGCTGCTTGGGCTCGCTCTTCTGTTGCTGGAGCTTCTGCTGTAGCTGCTCCTGGCAGTAGTGCTTCTGCTGTGTACTCTGCTGAAGCTGTTCCTGGTCCTGTTGGTCCTGCTCGTTCTGCTCGTGCTCCTGGTCTTGCTGACCCTGCTGCTGGTGCTTACTCTGCTGTTGCTCATCCTGGTCTTGCTGCTACTGCTGCTGCTGCTGATCCTGCTGCTGCTGCTTATGATCCTGCTGGTGATTATGCTGCTGCTGCTGATGATGATGCTGATTATGATCCTGATGATGATGATGATGATGATGCTGTTGGTGTGAAGGAGCAGCCCCTACAACCTGGAAGCCCCTCTGATGAGGGCCCATCTGGTCCTGCCAAAGGGAGGAAGAGGCGTATGCAACAACGGGAGAGGAGGCAGTACTACATTGCGGAGGCGCACGAGGATGAGGTGCTGGAGTGGCTGAGAGAGAACGACTATCTGTGGCGGAAGGGACACCGGCTGTACAGGGACACCAAGCGGAAGCAGGCTGCTTGGAGAGAGAGGGCGGAGAGTATGGGCTACACTTCGGAGGTGCTCCTTGGCTGGTGGAAGCACATGCACACCTGATACGGGAAGCTGCACCTCAAAAAATCTGGCCAGGCCAGGGTTAAGCTGACGGACAGAGAGAACTATGTCATGGCCAAGTGCAGCTTCCTGGAGGGTGAGGTCTGCCACCGAGGAGCACCAGGAGCCCAAATCTCTACCCTCTCTCTCCGGCAGCCTGCTGGGAGCCAGTCCTCTGGCGGCCGAGAGTCAGTCCCTGTCTCCATGAAGGTATCTGTGGAGCGTGCCATGGTGGAGAACCCCCGGGCAGGTGTTGAAAGCGTGGTGGAGAGCGATGAGGACTCCCTGGTGCGGTGGGAGAAAGGAGACATCGAGTCCACCGCTGCCGAAGCCGCATCCACCCACACCTCTGCCACCACAGTAAGGCAGAGAGCCGGACCGCAGGAGGGGCAGAGCCACAAGGTCCTGGTGGAGATCAGGGACACTATCCGCACCAGCATAGGTCTCCTCTCTCAGCTGGTCCCCATCGAATCCTCCTCCTCCAACCGCAAGCCCTTCCTCAATTATGTGAACCAGACCCTCAAGGAGATGGCAGATCCCCAGTACCAGGTGGTGAAGGAGAGGATCACCACGCTGCTTAACGACCCTCCAGAGGCACCTGCTCCCACCCAGTCCAGGTCTGCTCCTCCACCCCAGGTGATGTCCCTCCCATACCAAGGCTTCCCACAGCCCCTCACCTACCAGGGCTACGGCTACCCGGAGGTCCAACAGCACAGACAGCAGCCCTTAAAAATGCAGGCACAGAGTCATCGGGCGACACCGCTGCCACCGGTTCCAATGATGCCACTGATGCCAACCACAACAGTCCTCACCCCGCTGCAGAGCAGGCAGCCCCACTAAACTGCTCCTTCCTCCATGCCATGGAGTGTCAGCCCCAGTACTGAGGACAGATGTACTGAGGCCGGGCTTGGCTGTGGGATGGAGGAAGGACCTGTCAGCATCACGGGGCTGAGCCAGCTGTCGACACATTCCTCAACACACCGTCCCCTGTTGTCCTCTCGGGGCTAGGCACTCCAATAACACCTCAGACCAGCACTGCAGCAGCACCCACCTCCACAGCACCTGCTCCCTAACACCTTAGCCTGGGCACACACCTCCGAGTGACCAAGAGGAGTGCCAGAGACTGGCTGCCTGGATATTTGTGGACTTTATTTGGACACTTGGCTTGGGTCGTTTATTTTACAGCTTGTTATTAATAAAGTTTATCTTTGTTTCACACACTTGCTTCATTAATTTTTTTCTATAAAGTCTGGGTGGAAACTTTTAGAAATGGTTTAGCCTTTGTATGCTTATGGGATGGGTTAAGATAGCAGTGGGATGGGAAGGGATACCTGTGGGATGGGCAGGGATACCTATGGGATGGGTAATAGTTGTGGGATAGATAAACCTCCAGTGCAAGCATAGTGGGACTGTATGGTCCACCCTCCCAGGTGCCACCCCTATGGCCCTTCATTATCAATTACAATGTAAGCATTGATCCACACATGTCAACATAAACACAACTCATATATTAAATGCCCTGTTCATTGTAGGCCAACCAAAAATACATGGTCCAATCTCATCTGTGTGATGAGACAGGCTGAAGGAAGCATCCATTAAGCATCTACCATCCTGTCTTGCCACTCCACCGCTCCAGCTGGGGAGTTGCACCAGTGTTTCAGGAGGTTGCGCTGCTTCTTCGCCTCACGTGAGGCTCTGTTGGGCCCTTGCACATCCTCAGTGTCGATCAGGTTTTGCCCTTGCCTCCATTCCCCAGGCTCCATGTCCCCATTGCCTTGCTGGAGGTCCACGAGCCTGTTCTGCAAGACTGGGTAGCGGGTGCGCATGAGATTGTGCAGGATGCAGCAAGCTTCCACGATCCTCCTCATGGTCTCTGGGCGATGCTGCATGTTGGTGAGAAGTACCTGGAACCTGTTGGCCAGGATGCCAAAGGCGTTCTCCACCACCCGCCTTGCCCTGGACAGCTTGTAGTTGAAGATCCTCTCTTCATGGGTGAGGCATCTGGAGGTGTAGGGCTTCATGAGGTAGGTTGTGAGGGAGAAGGCGTCATTCCCCACAATGAAGTAGGGCACATCTTGCATGTCGTTGGGCAGCGGGTCTGGATCTGGGAAGCCCACCATGAGGTTGCTTTCCAGCCCCTCCTTGAGGTGACTGGCGTTGTATACCTGGGCATCGGAAGATGAGCCGTTGCCTGAAACATCGATGTACATGAACTTGTAGTCAGCATCGACCATGGCGAAGAAGATGATGCTGAAGAAACCCTTGTAGTTCTGATAAGTGGACCCCGACTTGGCTGGAGCTTTGCAGACCACATGCTTGCCATCAATGGCTCCAACGGTGTGGGGGAAGTTCCACCTCTGATACCACTGCTCTGCAACTTTCTTCCATCCTTCTTCAGTGGAGGGGCACTAGAGGAGCTCCTCCTTGTATTCTTCGATGATGGCCTGCACCACTTCTCTGACAACAAAGCTGATGGGGCTGGGTGGCACCCTCCAACCGTACTGCATGCTCCTGTAGGTGGTTCCTGAGGCCAGGTGGCACAGAATGAGTGCCACCTTGAGCCCAGGTTCCAGGCTGGGCGGGAAGTTGGTGTTTGTCTTGGTCAACCTGGGTGTCAGCCGCTGCACAAGTTCGTCAAACATGGCTGGATGCATCCTCATGAAGTTCTGGAACGCCCGAGGGTCTTTGCTCCTGAGCTCCACCATCAGCTTGTCGTAAAGTACGTACTGTGCTCTTCTGGCGAACCATCTTCGGAGCCAGACTTTTTTTGGGTGCCTCCTTTTCTTCCCGTAGTACTGTTCACAGAGACTGTAGATGGTTTCGCAGTGTTGCAGAAGGATGTTGGCTGCCGAAAGGATTTTGTCGAAATCCATGGTGGACATGACTGGATGCTGTGGAAGAGCAAGAGTCAGATGAAGGCTGCAGAGGTCTGCACCGCTGGGCTGCTGGTCTGAAAGTGCGATGCAGACGAGTTGCTCCCCCTTTTTATAGGCAGTATAGGTTTTCCGCTAGGCATCCTCTAGGCATCCTGTAGACATCCTTAATATCCGAGATAGGTCCCCTCTGCGAACGTTTTTTCCATTTTAAACGCTTTGTTTCCGTGCTGCATCCGCTAGGCATCCGTTCTGCATCTGTTCCGTGTCCGTTCCGCTTCCTCCCTGAGTCCGGGCGGATGCGCGTTGCGCGGATGCCCAGAGGATGCCTTGCGGATATAGCGGATGCGTAACGGATGCGTAACGGATACGTAGCGGATGCAGAACGGACGAACTGGATACATTTTCCATGCAAAAGTTTTAAGCAGCCTAAAACTTTTTGAGCGGATGAAACGTCCATAAACGGATGCTGGACGGATAGAGAGGAAGCCAAATGGAGGCAGTGAGTACATCGCGTTTTCGAATGGATGGCAAGATTTTTTGTCTGTTTTACATCCTTTTTGCATTTGTTGGTGCAGTGTGACAGGGGCTTAAGTTTCTGTTCTCTCTAGGTTTTTACCAGTGCTCTTTCTGCTGTGATAAAATAGGAAGTAGAAAAACTGGTTTATTATCTTGAGTGAAAATAGGAAAAAAAAAACTGGATCTATACTATAGTGAACATGTACAGGATAATATTTGTCTATTATCCTAATATTGTGTTTTAGTTGAACATTAGCAAGCAACTGACTGATACCTAACATAATTCTATGCATACATTATTAATAATCACAGACAAAAGAAAAAAAATCACATGTAGCGATCAGGCAATAAAATAAATGGAGACATTAAAAAATCATAAAGCCTCATTCAAAATTAATGCTTCCTAACTGGGATTGCAACTGAACTAAATTTAGCTACTTTCATGGATCAATCAGTGAACCAATCTGCTAATAAAAAATGCATTACCCACACCAGGCACTTAGTAAGAAAGTTTTTGAAACAGGCAGCTAGAGAAAAAGGATAGTCACATTTATTTATTAAACAAATTTATATGACCATCCAACCCACACACAGTGACGGTGGGAGGGGGGGTTACAACATTAAAATATCACAGTGTAAATACCCATGGAACAGTTATTCCAGCAGCAGCGACTACACACTCACACCAACTACTTGATTAGTTCCGTATCAAGGTTTGCCAAACCTACTGACTAAATTACGTCTTCAGTGGAAAGTAACAAGATGGGAAACTAACAAGATGAGGCCAGTTTTATCTCCAGCAGAATGATATTCCAAAGAATGGAAATCACCAGAGAAGGTCCATTTTCTTGGGCCCACAAGATGTACATTTATATTAGATGGAACCTGCAAGTTACATTGCCTTTCCGCTCTGGTGGGCTAGATAGATATAACTGGAGAAAAGAGGTCCTTCAAATAACCTGGCCCTAAGTAACTTTTTCCACTGCCAAACATGACATATATATTGTGTATTATTGTATATTTCCTATAATACCAGATACCATAACAAGTCAAATTCACTAGGGTGAAGATTCTCCTTCAAGGAACAGAGAGAATGTTAAATAAATATTTAGGGGTGAAAAATATTCTGTAAATTAGGATTCTTGTTGGTTTAAGGCCTTAAGCTTGTCATTTTGTAGGTAAAAGATTCTTTGGCTTCTATGAAAGATTTTTCAAGACCAAGCATGATCAAAGATTGAGTTGAAAGATCCAACAGGCTAAATCCTTGACTTTATCTTTTGTTCTGCGGAGATAAATCTACTGTTAAGGATGGCCTGAACTAGAAACTCTCCCCAAACAACTAGTTTCAGCCAGATTTTTCAACGGCAAATTCTCATACAAAGATGTAAAACAATGAAACATGTTAAACAGACAACAAAGCACACAGCGCATGGAGTATTCATAAAAAAAAACCACTTGAATTACATTCAATTATGTTTAAATCATAAATGGAAAATTAATGGCACTCAAACAAAACAGCCTAAGGTTTAACAACTTGGGAATCTTCCAGTCTTTTATAATGTGGCAATAACAACCTCAAGACATTTCAGTCCATACCTGAAAGCTTTCAATATTGCAATGAATTTTGCCAAATATAATAACCATAATTTTTTCAACTGCCATCAAGTTATTTAGAGCAAAGATGCCGATTTTCTTGCTGTGTTACAGCATAGTACATGGTTGGATTTTAAAAAAATTAAACATCCAGATTTATTCAGTGTAGATGCAGTCCTTGCTTCCATATCCTTCCATATCCTAAGCAGGTGTTGCACGCTATACCATACACTATCATTTCATTCACTGCTCTCTAAAAGTAAATTTAAAAATTACCTTGGGAAAACAGGAAAGTACAAAGCGACTCAAAATGTATGAGGTTCATGAAGACCATACTGAAAGAAAAAAAATATGTGTTACTATAAGTACTAACCCATTTTGACTGGTTTTTTTTTAATTTCTCATACTTTAATATCAAAGTAAATCTGTATTACAGCCCTAGTCTAGTATAAGGAGAGTAGGGGAGTTTAATATTAATTTGGTGAAGTCTTCAATTCAAAATGAGATTTTAGCAGAAACATTTAAACACGAGAAAAGATAGGAGAGGAGAATTTTAAAAATAAATGGAGCATTTTCAATGGATGATTTCTTGCAGAGATTTTATAATACGAAGTGAAGTATAGCGATTGGAAAATATTACAAAGGGGCATCAATGCCAATTCTGCATATGGTAAAAGTCCTGGTAATACAGAAAAGCACATGAGTTGGTGAGAAGGTGAGAGGTAAGAGAAGTAAACAGATAAAAGTTTTGAGTCTTTTAACGCTTCAAATTGCATTTGTCAACTACATGTAAAATATAGGATTTGACAAGTTAAGACCTTCTCACATTAGTATTTTTTACTCCTAACTTTGAGGTAACTGGGCATAGACTGTGCTTTTCCACAGTCTAAGTTTACTACAGATCAGGTCAAGTTCAAAAAGAGTTGCTGTCTTTTCATAATTTAATGTGGAACAGCTTTTTCTACCTCTCACACAGCATCATCTACCAGCAAGAAAATCAGCTACCAATTGTTCTACTGAATATGAATGGGTTGTAGTTGGGGAACTCTGGGTTTCCTCTCCTTGAGCATGTAGCCTTATTTATTTTCTTGCTTGCTTGCCATACAATTATCAACCTCTTCCAAGAGCTCACCATTTGGAAGGAGGAAACAAAAAAGCTACAACATAGATTAATTAAGAATTATGAGGCACGCTTCTCCAGTTAAGAAACCAATTCAGGAAAGAACTGAAGTCATTAACTATCTTGATGGAAAAAATCTTTGTCAAGCTTAGGCATTCTGCAGAGAGAAGTCTGTCTAAAGCCAGAGCATCATTGAGGGCTGCATCAGGGTTGTGTTTGACCTCAGGGCCCCAGAGTGGACAGGATGGGAATAGCCAACTTGACATCATTAATGTCAGGGGTACCTATGGTGCCTAGTGCTAAGACAGGACTTCCCTTAGTTCCTCCCTCCCTGTCATTATAATTGTTAGGGATAACATTGTTCACCCTAACTGTTTTAGGTGAAATACTA
>BLBF01000016.1:49392254-49403698 GCA_015471245.1 Laticauda colubrina
AAAATAGCAACTGTGGGTGTGGTTATGAAAACCATATAAAAGTAGCAAGGCTACAGCTTGCTCTCTCTCTCTCTCTGGCTTTGATGATCCCTGATTACTGCTTGGAAGCAAGACTGCATTGCTCGAACGGGAGAGACAACAACGGACTGATTTATATGAACTGACAATAGGATATTCTACATGGACTTTGCTAACTGAATATCCCTGAATGGACTGACTACATGGTAAATGAATATTGGACTGTTTTTGACTATGCTATAAACTTATACTGGAATAAAATATATTCTTGATAGCACAAGCGTATCTGTTATTTTTACTGTATGTTAACATACAAGCTTAGCTCACTCATTTATCTGTGTGCCTATCTGACTAACGCTGCACATTCTGTTTAGCTTGCCTACCTAACCCTGGTTGGGGAACCCAGGCTTAACAATAATCTTCTTTCTTTTTCCTTCCCTCATTCTCCTTTCTTCTTCCTTTCCCTTTCCTTATCTTTCGTTGCTTGCTCTCTACCCATTTTAACTTCTTCGAGCTCCATTTTTGCTGGCAGAGGGACCCTTTGCTGTTTCCAGGGAGACACCGAAGGCTGGATCTAAGCACTCAATGGGTCAGAGCCTTGAGTTTGATATCCCTTGTCTAAAGAGAGTCATTATTGGTTAGACAACTTGTCAGTTGGAAAAGTTTCTGGGCAGTTTGTAGAAAGTGGAGAAGACCAAACAATCATTAGAAGCACAATCAAGCATTCTGTAAGAACATTCATGACTCTTTTCTGTCCAATAATAATTAAGAATTGGTTTCTCTTCAAGTTTATCCTCTTTCCACAGTTTTTGAGCTTCAGAGTGAAAAGAGAAAGCTCAACACTACATTTAACTCCTTCTATACAGATAAAAGGCACATGCTCCTACATATAATTCACTTTCCATACCTACCCCTTTTCTGCAATTAGGAAGTTCATAGTAGCTGCTTGCTATCCAATCATGTCCACCAGCTAGGCTAGTTAATGGCCTGCATAATAGACATTTGATTCCCTCAGCCAAGTCCAGAGGAAAAGCCAGTGTGAGTTAAAGAAATGAGTTTTACTAAGCAGAGGCCCCTTTTACTTAGCAGAGGCCCCTTCCCACTACCACTTGTACATGATGCAGCATAAATAAATTCAGGTTCTTCGTCACTGCTGGATTAAAAGCACTGATGGTGCTGTTTCCAAAGTGTATACATTAATATTTCCATAAAAGGAGCTCTGCAAGAAGGAACTTGAAAAATTATTCATTCCCCAATACAATATATAAACAGTTGCTGGGAGGACAAGGGTACTTATCTTGAGTTATGTGACAGAAAGGCATTTATATCCCACAATTTAGCACAACTACCACACACAAATGGTACTGAAGTTAAGCCCCTGTCCTCAGATGCACTGAAGTAAAACTTTCATCTTCCTAGTAGCTGGAAAAGCTCAGCATTAGGAGGTTTATAGTCTAACCGGTGGGTGTGTAAGGAACCAGATTAGGCAAGGAAGTTATATTCTCATCAAATGTAGAGTTCATAGCAACTTTCTATTAAGAATTCTCATTGCATTGCATCATTAGTTGCCTTGGGATTGTTTAACAGACAAGCAATATAAACTTGTTATGAATAAAAAATCTATCTACCCATAGTACGTGCATTTGTCTCAGAGGTATTAAGAAATACTTTCTTTTCTTCCCACAATGGGACAGAAAAAGTACTGGCACTGGCTCCATAATTCACCATACAAAAAGCAGTGAGCAGCTGTTCTTTTCTGAAAGATTCTGCTATGATGTTAGCTAATGTAAGATCGATCTCAAGAGAACACAACATTTTTCAAAAGTGGGAAGCAGTACAACAAAGAGCTCCATTTAAATATCATCCTGGTAATCTATGGAAATCTTTATGTGTATATTTCTGCAGACTTTCTGATCCAAGCACTGGCATTGCATTGATGGAGGAATGACTGTAAAGTCATAGTGATGTACTGTTACATTACAACACAAAGTTATAATGAAGTAGGAGCAGCACCGTAAAGATATGGCTTTACGGTGCTGTTCCTGCTTCTTGTACCATACTATCAGATGGTATTCTCTTTGCAATGTTTCTGTACGTCTTTGTAAAAGATACACAGAGGTCATGATTAAATCTGTTAAATTTGTTATATTTGGCAAACCAAAAACAGAACCCAATTTTTCATTATTTATTTACTCATATTTGCACCTACTCAGGCAGTGTTCAGTGGCCACTAATTTGATTAATTAAAAAATAAATAAATTAACAAATGAGCTATAAACATTTTTTTAAAAAAATGATTCATGTTTCCTTATTTACATCTCATCATCTGTGAAGAAAGACAGCACCTCACCGTATAATTTTCAGGAAATGTTTTCCTTGACAGCACATGGCTCCTGCTATTATCCAATGAGCCATTGCTGAGCTAATGATGGGAATCATTAACAAAATTCCTGGATTATTTTAATCCATGAAAGTAAAGCACTTGGTTGGAAGGATCCATTAGCACTTATATAGCTGGCAGATCTCCATTTCTACTGCAGAACGTCTGTGGGTTGGGAACCTATGCTACAGCATACATCCTGGATTTTTACCAGAGTAAAAGAGTAAAAGGTGGTCTGTTGGTGCACATTGTACAGTCTGAGAATTAGTATGAGATCACCTATTATTGCTTTTTAAATGAGTAATTTATAAACCCCTTCATGCTGCTCTAAATAGCAGTGAAATTTTCTAATCAACATGCCTTTATCTAGCTGGCAAGCACCCAAGTTTATTTTAGCAAAAACTTTCCATTTCCATTTAAATTGTGCCTGGAAACTATCATCTTATGACCAAGAAAAAATGCTGCTATGATTATGCCATTTATCATACCCCACCATCAATATTCAGGGCTTCATTTTTTTTGCTTACAGATGTAGCGCTTTGTAGTAAGTTTTAGTCATTCATCCCGAGATGGAAGATATGTCTGTGGATGAATATTTATTGATGACAATGGAGCAGTTTCAAATATAGACATTCCTAGTACACAGTTGTAATAGCTATAATATAGATAAACAGAGAAGTGAAGCTTGTGGTAAATCAAACCATGACAGCTAGCAGATGTATACCTTGTCAAAGTGTTGCTATAAAATAAAAAGGGTTATTTTTTTAGTGATTGAGGGGATGACTTTTTTTTTTTTTTGGCAGAAGGAAAGGAACAATGGTTAGGACAGAATGAAAAGGCCTAAATTTTCGGGATAGAGGAGGATGGGAGGATTTTTTTGTGAATAATTTCATAGCAGTGTATCTGGTTCTGTTTAACCTTACCATAAGGCTTAGTTTTCAGGCATTGAGTGCTTGTCTCAAAAGACATAATATATGAACCCAAGATACTTGCTTAGATCTCACTAGTACGTTCCTTTAAAAAAAATGAGGTTCAAATGTAAAACAAATAAAAACTTATTAGTATAAATGGAAACTAGTATATATTGAAATAAAGCATACCTACTACCGGTATTAGGATATCTGTTCTCCCTACCACATCCCGTACCCAATTACTCTTTAAAAACAATGTCCAGATTTATATAGGACAATGGCTGTTGTAAGTGAGCCTGTATGTCATGATACAGACTTTCAATCCATTCTCCTAGGAGTAAGCAATTGCTCTTTGTATACATAGTCAGAAACCCCAGCATTTCTCTCTATTAGATACAGAAAAAGTTTGCTATTTTTATACTGAGCAGAGAAATCTGTTGAAAGAGGATGAGAAAGGAATGGAAAACTAGGACAGCTCCACAATATCAACTGCAGTGAAGAACAAACACCTGGTGAGTAGACCAGCCTCTTTAAACCTCTCTGGATAAAGAGGGAACAGGTGATCACCTATAAGGGCTTCTGTCAATTGCTCCTAGTGAGACTAGCAGATTTTGAGCACTGAAGGATAAAGCAACAGACATCTTGCTCAAATGGCAGTCACTGCCTTTAAAAAGACATTATGTTTTCTTTTCTAATTACATTTGGAAATTACATAGTTTTCAATACTTCCCATTGGAAAGTCGACTTGTTTTGATTTTTTTTTCTAAGACATAACAGAGATAAAGAATTGTAAAAAATTGGATTCTGACTTCTGGTAGCAAAAGTGACAATTTAATCACCTTCAAAGATAGTATTGCTAATTGTTCACCCCAATTTCTGGGGAGGATGGTTTTTCCTCTGAATTTAAGGAGAAAACCTGACATTAATCCATCTGCCCTCTGGACCATTCATTGCTAGCAAGTCACAGAAATAGAGATTCCCCAGTGAGCTGGTTTGAGTGACTGACAAGGAAGTGAGTGACAAAGCCAGGTCTTCTATCAAGTGCACAGCTATGACACAGCCTGAATTTATGGACACTAGAACTGACTTGCACTTCTAATATACTTTTCAGAGTATAATTTCTACTTCGATTAAAGGAAGGCTTTCTTCATGTAGGTATAAATCTTTGGTGATTTTCATTATTTCTGGGACTATAATACTTTGAAACAGCTGAGATGTTCGCTGATTTTTGCTTGTTTCACAAAAAATTGAGAACTAAAAAGATTGATTTATCTCATGTTTAAATAATGAGTTTCTAGTGATGTTGAATGGATAAATGGGGTAATGGACTAATTTTGATATTAAAGGGGTGATTTTTTGCTATATTTAATAGTTTTTAGTTTTGTTTTTTCATTGTTTAATTGTTAAGAGCATGACTTTTGAAGAGTTTTGGGACCACTCACCTTCCACTCTGTGGCTATAAACAATCACTATACTAAGTTCATCAGAAGTTGGCCAGTGATCCAGTATGTTTTCTGCTTATCTATAACTTAGGCGAGTTTCTGACGCTGCAGAAACAGGGAGACAATTAGATTGGTTTTTATTCAACAAGGGTTACGAGAACAAAGTTTATCCAATACTTTGTTCTCTTTTAGAAATGCATTGATAATCAAAGGCTTTGAAGGTGCCAGCAAAACTGTGAAAATCAAAAATCTCAACTAATCATCAACAAAGGACAGTATGAATCCAATAAGACTCCAGCACATATTCCGTTTCATGAGCATGAAATACTATCAATTAAAAGGAAATGGAAAGGTTGAGTCTTGAAATCCTCCAGCTGTGAAAATAAGGACAATTGTGCCTGAAGCATTGGAAGCAAATCTATTTAATTGATCAAGAAACATTTTAAATGGAAATGCCAAGTTTATGTCTTGAAAGTTCATTATACACAACACATTCAAAATGATTTTACTCATTACAGCATATATTTCTAAAAAAGGCAACCATATAAATGTCACTCTCGTGCAAGAGGATGGAATTGTGGAGTCCTTTTGCTTGTTTTCTTGCAAACATTTCATTACCCAACTACGTAACACTATCAGTAGGATTTGTTCTGTGTTACATATAGTGGAATGATTTGTTGCCTTCTGCATATTTAATAATCTCCCCATCTAGCTCATGGTCTTCTATCTAAATGCTATTCAGATGGAAATGTGCTCACCTTGTTCAAAGTTAGCCAAGATTGCTAGATGCTATCTTCTATAGTAACAATGAAGATAGGATTGCATTGTTCAATGTTCAAAACAAAACAAAGTGTCACCATATCAGAATTATCATCAGACAAAAGTTTTTAAAAAAATTATTTGGAAATGTCAAAAATAGAAACCATTTTTATTCATTGGCTAAAGACAAGACTTATTTAAGCATTCTTCTGTAAATAAGTATATCAGTTAGTATAATCATAAACTCTAGAGGGAGAGATGAATCAGACAGACTTAAGTTTGCTTTGGTTGACATGTTCTAGCCTTCAAAATTCAAGTAGATGTGGTTCAGATAGAATTATTCTAGAATCAATCTCCAATGCCAAAGCAATTGTATCATGCTCTCTCCCAAACTGCCTTGAGCTTCAAACAAATGTCATTAATTCCATAGTCTTCCAATAAGATCTAATTTTTCCCATATATGAACATTCTCAAAATCATTATTTTATTATCTTTAAAAACATCTGAATATAGCCTAAAAGTTTTCTCGTCATCAAAAACTGAGTTATGATCCTCCCAAGAGATGAAAAGGAGACAATCAATCAAGACAATCAAGATAAATTCTTGATATTTGTAACAATATTTTCTTCCACAGGTCAATTATTAAGCCAGATAATTCAAATGGTGGTAAACGTATATTCACTGTGTGAGAAGATAAACAAGGGATCCAGATAAACTATCAAAACAGAAAATAAAATGGAGTGTGATTTCAAGCATTTAAAAGGAAATGTTTGATTATATTTACTCTAATAATACGCATTGGTTTGCTTCTTAATATCACCAACTCTGATGATCTATAGGTATATCCCAAAATTTTCAAAAGCCCTGGAAATTTACAGAAAATATTAACCTAATTTAAGACTTAGGAATATGTAAATTATTTTTTGATCTCAACATGAAAGTATTGTTTTGACTCTTGTGAACCTGAAACCAACACAGTGTGGAAGAGAACAACAATTTTGTTCATAGCTACTTCAAGACATGTACAGAAGTTCTGACTGTTCCAAACATTATGACTGGTTGTTTTATTTGCACCTGAGCTGCTTTTGTTTCAAACTCTCCCCATAAGAGCCAGCACAGCAGCAGAGAACAATTATCTCCCTGTGAGTTAGAAGAGGTAAAGTCCAGGGCAGGAATCTTCAAACTGACGACTTTAAGACTTGTGGACTTTAACTCCCAGAATTCCTTCTCCAGTCATGTTATCTCAGGAATTCTGGGAGTTGAAGTCTACAAGTCTTAAACTTGACAAGTTTGAAGACCTTGGTCCAGGGCCACAGCCAACTCTCATAGCCAATTTGCTGTGAGACAATTCAATGCTTTATTAGTTGTTTCAATTACTTACTTTTATTATTGGTGACCATATCTTCATCAAAATAATTGTAACTCATGTATTTCTGGATTGACATTTCTTATTTTATTATAACTGGCCGTTGTTCCATTGAAATAATTTAACTTGTTTATTTATTGAATTGTCCTGAGACAAGTTTCCAGAAAAGGTGATGGGGGTATGGAGGGTTCAGGGAAAACAACAACAATTATGCATGTGGCCCAACAGAAGAAAGCTGCTTTCAACTGTATGCTTGCAGCTTGCCTAGTTAATAGTGTTTTTTTATTAAAAAACTAACATTGCTATGAAGAAGCTAATGTTCAGTGATATAAGATTGGTCCATTACTTGAGTATTTTCTTGTCCTTCATTTTGTAGCCTATTAAGGCAAAGGAATGCAGTGGTGCAGTGGTACAAGTGAAATTCGATAAAAGTCAAGAATTCTAGCACAACATTGATTTGACTTGTTAAACCTCATTAAATGTGTCTAATTTTAATGTTTTATCTGTCTGTCTGTCTGTCTATCTATCTATTCTCTGCATCCTGTTTCCCCTCTAAAGCATTCGTTTAAAACAATTCTATTGATAAGATACCACATTTTGAAAAGATCAGTATTTGTAATGCACATTTAAATTGGTAATGAAATGACATAATGAAACCATATCAACATTTTTAATTAGCACACGTCTAAGCCATACACCTTATATACTCGCATATAAGCCGACCCTTAAAAAACTGCCCCAAAATGAGGAATTTTGCAAAAAAAAACTCGCATATAAGCCGACCCCCAAATACCATATGGGTTTGTTGTTTGGGCTAATAACAAAAGAGTATCAATATGCAATGCACTGATGAAAGTTCATTATCAAAGCATTTGTGTAGAAAACAATATTAAGTTAATTACCCGGTATGTAAAGAATCTGATGTTATATAATGGTAATATATGCACTTATCGTAGCAAAAGCTTGCAGAAGAGCATAAATGAGAATAAAAGCCATTATTGTTGTGTTTTATTTATTTTTATTTTCACAAATTAAACAATGTCTTCTAATATTCTAATAATCTTCTAATATTGCTCTCATCCACTCCAAAGGTTCCTGCTGCTTCAAGGTTGCTGGTTTCCTCTGCAGCCTTCACTACTTTTAGTTTAAAAGAAGCAGCATAAGACATTCTTTTTCTTTTAACATCAGACATGGGTATATTTTAATGAATTTTACTAAGGAACTTTACTAAATGCAGAGAAACTGGACACAAAGTTTCATGTGACGATCGCAAACACTAAAGCGGTCACGTGAATGACTAACCAATCAGAGCGTGTTATATCCGGTGGTAGAAAAAGCAAAATGGAGGCACCCAGAGTAAAAAAAAAATGTGCTGTATGTATATATCACTGTATGGTAATATCGATATTGCGTGATCTGAGAAGTGGTATCATATCGTCATGTCATTTATGTCAGAAATCAGATTTATGCGCGTATAAGCTGACCCCCAAATTTGAAAAAAAAAAAAAAGCGTTCTAAAGTTGGCTTATATGCGAGTATATACGGTATAACATTAATAAAATGATTTGTATTTTATCATTTTAATGTCTCTTTTAAAATACTGAGTTTGTAGATCATGCTAAGTCAGGAGTGTCAAACTCATGTTGTCACAGCGGCATCACGGGACATATCAGGACGTTCCTCCCTTCGCTAAAATGGGCATGGCCAGCACATGACGCATCCGGTCCATGAGCTTGTTCTAAGATATAATATGATCTTATCCACGTTTAGATTATCTAATGATATATTAATCACATTAAAGCATAATTTATGACATACCATAGCTTATTATCTGAGTCTAATTATATTGTGTTCTAGTTAATAAACCATGGTTAAAATAAATTAACTGAGTGTATGAATCCAATTACAGGAACATGTTTTTGATATAGTAACACACATTATAAAAATAGAAATTCTGGGAAATAATAAAAAGCAAGGACAGATTCATATAACCATGCATGTAACCATCCACCAACAGATGTCCTTTATTTGTTCTCTGTTGAATGCAACACAGATGAAATTTTAAAAGCCACTGAGATTATATAACTGTTCACACACTAGCAAACCAGATTCATGCAAACCCACATTAAAGAGTTCAGATCTTGCTATTAAAATGGGGCTCTGTGGTTCTCTGTGGTGCCAAAATGATGAATTATTGGTATCCAATTGCTCTCTGATTGCTCACTCTGATTGACAAGTTATGGAACCCCTTATTGTGCAATGTCATAATTTAAAGAATTAAAGTAAAGAATGACTAATAGATTAATATTATGCATTAATGAGATTAGAATGATGGTCCACTAAATGATAGTTAAAATATACCATGGCTTACCATAATGTATAGTCCCATTTATTCTTGCATGACTTATCTTTAAATTGATTTATTCTTGATTCAGTTATTTAATGTTTAAAAAATGGTTCAGGCCAAATGTAAACAGAGAAATGTTCTTGAAGATGAAATGTTAGCAATTAAAATGTACTCACATTTCTTTACCAAATAAATTATGGTAAGTAAAGGTGGAAAGAACTGGGGAAAACATTAGAGGTTAACAAATGGAAGATAGCATGGATATTTCACATGTAAGAGAGGGTGACTGTAAAATAAAAGTCTCTTCTGGTATCATCTCATACATTAAAATATAATAATAAATTGACTATTGAGCCGATAAATCTGTTCTCTTTTACCTTTACATAAGGGCAGGTGCTGGAATAAATTCAGTTTGGCAAATGAACAGCTGAATGGTGCATTTTTGCTATAGCCTCCCAAATAGTCTTATGGAAAATACATAAGGGTTTTTTTCGTTCTGCTGTCTACAGTGCCCTATGCTGAAATGTAGAGCTGTGAGTCTACATATAGCTCCTGGCTATGATGAAGAAATTGCAATTATGGTCAGATTATAATTTTTCTTCTAACATTAAATAAGTAATAACACAATAATTGCACTATGTTTAATTTCATTTAGTTTGAAATTTAAATATTACATTTTAGTTGTGCATCTTGATCCCAGCCATTAGATACCATTCTTAGCCTGTCATTCAGATATGACCCTTAATCCATGAAGTCGCACATCTCTGCTTGAAGTGAAGTAATTTAAGATGAGATTATGGCTAAATCAGGCATCTATTCTAATATTCCCTTTTGCACAAGGCTTTTTATTTTTGTCTAACCTTTTAGACCTGGTTTCATTCAACAAGAAAAGTAGTTGTGTTGCTTTGGGCTGTATTAGGAAATTTTAGCAAAGCAAATGACTCACGTAAGTGATAAGATCAGGCAATGATTACATTTATGGTAAGGCATTATTTTATTAAAGGCCGTGTCACACTGCCCAACGGATGCAAAGAGGACACAACGGAAGGGAAAAATGTTCCTTCCGTTGTATCCGCGCTCAAAAGGGGTGAAAATTTGCATAATTGGAGCGGATGAAACGGACGCGGGGAGGACGCAGAGAGGATGCAAAGCGGATGCGGAACGGAAGCCCAGCGGATGCAGAATGGATGGCGCGTTCGCAGGGCTTCGGGGGGGGTCTCAGGAGAGCGGACGCAGAACGTAAAAAACGGATGCAGAACGGATGCACAGCGGATGAAGCGGATGCACAGCGGAAGCCTAGCGGATGCACAGCGGAAGCGGAACGGATGTCGCGCGTTAATTGCGCATGCGGGGGGTGCATTGCGCAAGCCCCCCGGATATAAAGGGAGCAGCTCGCATGTGGCCAGCATTCAAGGGAAGACCTGCTGCTGGATACTTCGAGTTCCTTGCCTGCCCTGCCTGCATGCCTGCCTCCCAGCCTCCTGGGCAGCCTCCTTGCCAGCCTGCCTTCCAGCCTTGCTGGCAGCCTGCATTCCAGCCTCCCTGCCAGCCTTGCTGCCAGCCTGCCTTCCAGCCTCCTGGGCAGCCTCCTTGCCAGCCTCCCTGCCAGCCTCCCTGCCAGCATGCCTTCTAGCCTCCCTGCCAGCATTGCTGCCAGCCTGCCTTCCAGCCTCCCTGCCAGCCAGTCTGCCTGCCAGCCTTGGTGCCTGCTTTCCTGCCAGGCTTCCTAACAGGCTTCCTGCCAGCCTTGGTGCCAGGCTTCCTGCCAGGCTTCCTGCCAGCCTTGGTGCCTGCAAGCCTTCCTGCCAGCCTTCCTGCCAGCCAGCAACCCCACAACCATGGGGAAGAAGCGAAAGGCTCAGCAACCTGCCGCCATCCCTGGCAAGAGGGACAGGGCCACCCTCCCGCCCCATGTCCGTGACTCTGCTTCTGCTGGGGCTTCTGCTGCTTGGGCTCGTTCTTCTCTTGCTGGAGCTTCTGCTGTGGCTGCTCCTGGCAGTGGTGCTTCTGCTGCGTACTCTGCTGAAGCTGCTCCTGGTGGTGGTGCTTCTGCTGCGTACTCTGCTGAAGCTGCTCCTGGTGGTGGTGCTTCTGCTGTGCACTCTGCTGAAGCTGCTCCTGGCAGTGGTGCTTCTGCTGTGCACTCTGCTGAAGCTGCTCCTGGTCCTGCTGGCCCTGCTCGTTCTGCTCGTGCTCCTGGTCTTGCTGGTCCTGCTCGTTC
>BLBF01000016.1:49404098-49524281 GCA_015471245.1 Laticauda colubrina
CACCACTTCTCTGACCACAAAGCTGATGGTGCTGGGTGGCACCCTCCAGCCGTACTGCATGCTCCTGTAGGGGGTCCCTGAGGCCAGGTGGCGCAGAGTGAGTGCCACCCTGAGCCCAGATTCCAGGCTGGGCGGGAAGTTGGTTTTTGTCTTGCTCAGCCTGGGTGTCAGGCGCTGCAGAAGTTCGTCAAACATAGCTGGAGGCATATTCATGAAGTTCTGGAACGCCCGAGTGTCTTCGCTCCTGAGCTCCACCATCAGCTTGTCGTAAAGTACGTACTGTGCTCTTCTGGCGAACCATCTTTGGACCCAGACTTTTTTTGGGTGCCTCCTTTTCTTGCCATCGTAGAGTTCACAGACTGTTGATGGTTTCACAGTGACACAGAAGGATGTTGGCTGCCAAAAGGATTTTGTCGCAATCCATGCTGGAGATGACTGGATGCTGTGGAAGAGTCAGAGGAAGGCTGCAGAGGTCTGCACCGCTGGGCTGCTGGTCTGAAAGTGCGAAGCAGGCGAATTGCTCCCCCTTTTTATAGGCAGTATAGGTGTCCCTTTGCATCCTCTAGGCATCCTCTAGGCATCCTTAATATCCGAGATAGGTCCCCTCTGAGAACGTTTTTTCCATTTTAAACGCTTTGTTTCCATTCTGCATCCGTTCTGCATCCGTTCCGCGTCCGTTCTGCTTCCTCCCTGCGTCCGGGCGGATGCGAGTTGCGCGGATGCGCAGCGGATGCCTAGCAGATATAGCGGATGCGTAACGGATGCAGAACGGATGCCTAGAGGATGCAGAATGGATGCAGAACGGACGAATTGGATACATTTTCCGCACAAAAGTTTTAGGCAGCCTAAAACTTTTGGAGCGGATGAAACGTCAATAAACGGATGCTGGACGGATTGAGAGGAAGCCAAACGGAGGCAGTGAGTACATCGCGTTTTAGAACGGATGGCAAGGGTTTTTTTCCGTTTTGCTTCCTCTTTGCATCCGTTTTTGCAGTGTGACACAGGCTTAAGTTCTTTTTATTATTTTATTAGATCTTTTTTTTCTCAGGTAGTTGGCATAGTTCCCATAACATGCAATAGAGAAGGAGACAGCTATCTGCTCAGTGTATTACAGAGAGGAAACTAGGACAGTGAGCTGAGTCACAGCTGAGTGCAAACAAATCCAACCTTTGAATTGCTGGCACAAAAAAACAACAACTTGGAAATCACTGGCAAGTTATTATTGCCATTTGTATATACAATATTGTGCTTTTGAACTGAGAGGAACAGCTTTCAAAAACAGTTCTCAAAAATATGTGGCTAGTTATGTCTGCTTATTTAAGCAGAAAGTCAAAAGTCACTGTTAGTTAATACTCAAAACAAAATTCCAGGCTCTCTAAAATTCTAAGCTGGACAGTGTATGTATGAACATCACACACACACACACACACAAATACAAAGTCAGAATAAAACTTGTAGATTCCAACATAATCCCCATTTTTTTCTGTGTTTAATTTAACATATGGTCTGAAAAAGACTTCTCTTCTAAAACTGAGAACTCTTACAATCTCAGGATCTTTTAGCAAGGTTCATACAGAAAAAATATGTAATTGTCATATGATCTGGATAGCCAATGTGCAACAAGATTCGGTTTATAACTATTGCAGTCGCAAGATTTAAAATGGACAAAAGTGAGATTGGGATCAGGATAGGGAGAGAAGGCCAAAATTTACAAAATTTAGCAAACTGTTGGCAAACAATTCATTTACTACAACTCCCACACTAGATTGAGAATGGTTATCGTGTGTGGGCCAACGGTTCTGGGATTGTCGAGTTACGGAACCAGGCACCAGGCACTTACTTCCAAAACATTGTGGAATGTATTTTCCAGGGTTAAAATGCAAAGATGCGAAACTCGTTTCATAACAGTGTTGTTTAATTCAAACCCTCAGTGTGCAGGACAGCTTTTCCAAATACTGGAAATGTGGTTTGGGAGTTGAAATAAAAAGAACAGTTTCTTCTCCATCACCGGTCGGACTGCAAAACTGACCTCCGGAGAGCATTTTGATTCATGATCCGGGGACTCTAAAATCTGCCCAACCCCTCAACCCCGCCGATCTCTGTGCTGCTCCGAGAAAGACCAGAGAGAGCGATCCTAATGGGGCGCCCGCCTCATTCTAGGAGGCTGTTTGAAGCCTTCGCGCTCGGCTCCCTTTCTACGGATCGGAAAACGGTGACCCGCGCAGCAACTTTTCGGATCTCGAGCTTTCGTCCGCCGCTGTTTGTCTTGGTTGTTTTTTTGTTTTGTTTTGTTTGTTTTGCAAAGATCAGCTGATTGAAGAGGTTGAAACTCACCTGCGCCTTCTGTTTTGTTCGGAAAACACACGAGGTAGACCGGGTTCCAACAACAAATACTTTTATTATAACCAGTCAGTAACGGAACGCCGGCTGAAGCCGGGGCCAGCCCTTTTATACAGGCTGGCTTGCCTGCTTGCAGCCAATGGCAGTTATTTAGATTTGCCGCCTTTTTGGCAGCTCTTTGGATTGGTTCCTAGTGAACCAATCCACTGTTCTTTTTCTTAGCCAATCAGAATGGTAGATTTGGAGTCATCCACTTTACATACAGAACACCCCTCCCCCTTTAGTTCAGTCCTATGTGGTGACGTAGTCTCGCAGGTAGGTGGGGCTTTTTCGGACTCGACTTGACCTGCGCGGTTCATTTTCAGTGAAGACTTCGACTGGTTCGGATGGGGCTGTTGTGTCGTCCGTCCTTCTCTCTGGAACCGTCTGGAAGGGTGAGTCGGCCATTTTACCGCCGCCTGAGTTTCTTAGGCCGGCGGTTCTGCCGCTCCCTCCCGTTTCCTCGGGGCAGGTCGAGCTGGCTTGGCTGGCCCCTTCCGATGGTCTCTTTCCGTGGGTCTCTTCAAACGGTGAGTCTTTTGTTGGCTCTTTTTGGTCGTATTGAATGTTAGTTTTATTTTTAAATAGTTCTTTATTCGTTTCTCGCCTTTCCCCCCCCACCTCGGTTTGCATTTCGCTGTGTTTTTTTGTGAATGTTTGTAAGTCCGTGGTTCTTTCTATAATTCGAGATCGAAGCTGGTCTATGTGCCGCTTCCATTCCCTGCCATCGTCTAATTTTACTCGGTAGGATTTGGGGCCTGTAATTTGGATAATTTGCCCGGGTAGCCATACTGGGTCCCCGGTGAAATTTTTTGCGTAAACTAAATCGTCTGTTTCGAATTGTCTGAACCGTGTTGAGGAGTCAGGGGGGTTTTCTGGGGTAAAATTTGGGTGTAACCTATCCAGGTGAGATCTTAATTTTCGCCCCATGAGTAGTTCTGCTGGTGATTTATTTGTGATAGTACTGGGTGTTATGTGCTGGAGTGTGAGCAACCGTTTTACTTTTTGTTGGATATCTCCAGCGTCCATTCGTTCCAACCCTTCTTTGGTAAACCGGACCATTCTCTCAGCCCTGCCGTTCGCAGCCGGGTGAGCCGGCGCGGTTAGTGCATGTCTTATACCTAGGGAGGCTAGGTATTGCTCAAATGGTATGCTGGTTAGCTGTGGCCCATTATCTGAGACGAGAATGTCTGGTATGCCATGGGTGGCAAACAGGCTGTCTAGTTGCTTTATTACGGCTTCTGTTGTCGTTGATGGCATGATTTTTACTTCAAGCCAATTGGAATAGGCATCAACGACAATCAGAAAGGTATGCCCCTTGGTAGGTCCCGCGAAGTCAATGTGTATTCTTGACCACGGTCCTCGAGGGGTTTCCCAGTCCTTAACAGGTGCTTTTGGTGGGGATGGTCTAATTGCCTGGCATTTGTGGCATGAGCTTACCCAATACTCTAAGTCCTTATCAATACCCGGCCACCACACATAACTTCTGGCGAGGCTTTTCATCTTAACCATTCCCGGGTGCCCTTCATGTAACAGCCTAAGAACCCTGGGCTGCAGTTTAGCAGGGATTACTACCCGATCACCCCACAGCAAACACCCCTTTTGGATGGAAAGTTCAGTCTGTCTGGACCGGAAAGGTTTAGAATTTTCAGTTTTTTGATTCTCAGGCCAGCCTTTACCTACCCAGCTAAGAACGCGGGCAGTCAATGAGTCTTTCGCGGTGGCTCTGGCGACATCATACGCTGATATGGGTAGATCGGGGCAAGTCTCGATTTGTAGCGTTGTCATCGCTGGTGCCGGGTCTGCGTCGGTTGTTGGTAAAGGCGCTCTGCTCAAAGCGTCCGCATGGGAAATTTGTTTCCCTGGTCGGTGTGTCAGAGTGTAGGAATAAGCCTCCAGGAACTCTGACCATCTCGTCATTCTTGGTGACAGTATATTAGGTGTTGGCTTGTTTCCCGCCAAAATCCCCATTAACGGCTTGTGATCCGTTATGATTCGAAAAGTCCTCCCATATAAATATTCATGGAAACGTTTTACTCCAGCGACAATTGCTAGAGCTTCCCTGTCCAATTGGCTATAATTCCGCTCGGTTTTTGATAGAGTCCTAGAATAATATGCGACGGGTGCTTCTCTGCCATCCGGTAGTTGGTGGCTCAGGACGGCACCTACTCCATATGGTGAAGCATCGCAGGTCACAGTTAATGGCAGAGTGTTGCTAAATTGGATGAGAACGTTTGTTGATGTTAGCAGTCTTTTAATATTTTGGAAGGCTTTTTTTTCTTTGTAACCCCAAGTCCAAGTTGCCTTTTTGTCTAGCAGGCGGTGTAGCGGTTCTGCTATAGTGGCTTTGTTTGGCAGGAACACATTATAGAAATTAATTAATCCTAAGAACGCTTGTAGTTCTGTTTTATTTCTAGGTTCAGGAGCGTCATTTATCGCCTTAACTTTTTTATCTGTGGGGTGGATGCCCTCTCCGTCTATTGAGTAGCCCAGAAATCCGACGTTGTTTTTAACTAGACAGCACTTCTCTCTTTTAACCTTGAGGCCAGATTCTCTAAACTTAGTCAGAACCTTTTTCAGTCTGTTCCTTAATTGTGTTTCATCTCTGGCCGAGATTAGGACGTCGTCGAAATAGGGAACGACTCATTGTATGCCATTTAGAAGGCGTTCCATTAGACTCTGGAAGACGCCAGGGGCTACGCTTACTCCAAATTGGAGTCGGTGGCATTTGAATGCGCCCTTATGGGTGACAATAGTCTGCGCTTCTGCTGTTTCTGGGTCTACTGGGAGTTGTTGATAGGCTTGTGCCAAGTCGAGTTTGGCGAAAACTTTGCCATTTCCCAGGGAATGAAGCAAATACTGGACTACTGGCACCGGGTATGCGCTTGGTTGTAATGCGTGGTTCAGGGTAGCCTTATAGTCACCACAGATTCTGATGGACCCGTCTGGTTTAATGGGTGTGACGATAGGCGTTTCCCACTTGGCATGGTCCACAGGTTGTAAAACCCCTTGGGCTACTAATTTGTCCAGCTGTTCCTCTATTTTTGCCTTTAGTGCAAAAGGAACTCGCCTGGCTTTTATTCTTCGTGGGGCTATTTGGGGGTTTAAATTGAAAGAAATGGGGTTTCCCCGGTACTTGCCCAGTGATCCGTCAAAAACGTCCTGGAATTCTCGAACGAGGTCGTCTTCCCAGCCGGTTGTAGTCACTCGATCGACCCCGGTCATCCCGATGCCCAATGGCGCGAACCACTCGATGCCCAGGAGGCTTGGTCTGTCTTGGTTGACTATGGTCAGTGGAAGCACCTTGATGTGATTCTTGTAGGCGACTTGGAAATGTCCCTTGCCCATCACAGGGATTTGGTTTCCCTGATAGTCTTTGAGGGTTAGGTGCTGCTTCATCAAGTCTTTGGTTTTGATACCTGGGAGTAACTGTTTAATTGTGTCCCACGATACCATGGAGAGGAAGGACCCCGAGTCCACTTCCATCTTGCAGTGTTTTCCCTCGATTTCTACGACGATTTTAATTTTTCTCCCACTTTCCGTCTGGGAGCTCTGGATAATGACAGTTTGGTGTGTATTGGCTCGCTTTTCTTGTTGCCATTTTCTTCCGGCTCGATTGGGCTCAGCTCGTGTTGGGGAATTTCTGCGTCTCGTCGGGCTGTAAGATTTTTTGTTTCTGCAGACCTTCTCGATGTGCCCTCTTTTTTTGCAATGTCGGCAGATGGCATCGAGGAATCTGCATTCGGCTCGTGGATGGTTTCCTCCGCAACCAGCGCATTCCCGCCAATTTCTCCTTTCGCGCTCTTTTTTGTTCGTGAGCAAACGGTGGACCTCGTCGTCCTCTTCGCTCGATTCGTTTGTTTCGCCCGACTCTTCATAATGGGTCGTGGTGGCAGGATGCTTTCTATCTTTGGCTGGTGTTTCATCGCTGTGTGTGTTCATCTTCTTAAGGGCCACTGCAGATTTTTTCGCAGCTTCAGCGGCTGTGGCTTCCGCAATGGCTTCGGTAACGGTGATGTTGGGCTTGTTGAGCATTTTACTCTGTGCGGTTGAGTCTCTCAGGCCCAACACCACGCGATCTCTCATTGCCTCGTCTATGTTTGAGAATTCACACTCACCCCCTATTTGTCTGAGTGCAGCGACGAAGTTGGCGACGGTTTCTCCCTCTCTCTGGTCTCTTCGGTAAAATTCATGTCGCTTTATTAAATTAGACACCATCGGAGCGTAGTGTGCTTTGAGTAGTCTCTGTAATTCTGTCCACGTTAATTGTTTAACGTCCCGAGGCTTAGCGAGGGCTTTTGCCATTTTAAACACGGTTGGTCCGCAGTGCGTCAGGAACACGGCTCTCTTGCGTGGTTCAGAAATGCCTTCCATTTCATTGCTCTCCAAGTACATTTGGAAGCGATCAGCATAGGAATCCCAATCCTCTTCGTTGGGATTGAAGGGTGCGGGCGGTGCGTTGTTTCCAGACATCTTGGTTGCAGTCTGGGCTTCTTATCACCGCGTGCAGGTTTGTTCCGTTCAGGACGATCCCATCCTCGTCGCCAGTGTTTTGTTCGGAAAACACACGAGGTAGACCGGGTTCCAACAACAAATACTTTTATTATAACCAGTCAGTAACGGAACGCCAGCTGAAGCCGGGGCCAGCCCTTTTATACAGGCCGGCTTGCCTGCTTGCAGCCAATAGCAGTTATTTGGATTTGCCGCCTTTTTGGTAGCTCTTTGGATTGGTTCCTAGTGAACCAATCCACTGTTCTTTTTCTTAGCCAATCAGAATGGTAGATTTGGAGTCATCCACTTTACATACAGAACACCTTCGTTTCCCGAAACTCACTGGCCGAAGGTGCAGCGGATTAAGCGCGCAAAAATAAACTTTCCGGGGAAGGGGGAGCGCTGATGGCGCTTCGCTTCGGGGTTCCCCTTCCCCCGGACGCCCTCGGCTTTCTTTTCTGCGAACAAGGGAGCGCTGTGCTCCGGGCAACGTTTTCTTTGCCGCAGTCAAACAGTCCGCGGGGGCAGACGGTTATACTCTCCCGCCAGGCACGCCGAGAATTGCTGCTCTCGGTTCCTTTCCGCAGCACTCTGGAAAAAAACCAAAAAAACCAAAAAAAAAAAAAAAAAGCTTCCCCAGGAGGTTGCAGCAAAGATCACTTTCCTCACAAACTTGCACCACAGCGTGGAGGGTTTTTGCGCAGGAGCCAGAAGGGTGTTTCCTACTTCGCCTTCCAAGGGCCCGTTGGGTCATGTTGGACAGGCTGAGTAGGTGGGAAGGGCTTGAGGCCTCCGCCTATTCGGAAAGGCGGCAAGTGCCAAGGAAATTCGGGACTCGGCATAGAGATGTGTGAGGAATGTAGGGCAGGAATGCTCGCAACCGATTACACACTGGGGTCAAAGGGACAGGCAACCCTTCCTGCTTTCCCCCTTTCAGCCAGGCGGGTGTCTTCTTTGAGTTGCGGCCTACTACTCTTCTTCCTGGCTGCATCTTGTTCTAATGGCTACCGAAATCCTCAGAGCGGCTTATTTTTATACATTCACTTTGTTTTCTTGCACATAACCACGATTATGTATCCCACGTATAATGGACTCAAGTCAAGACATTAGGCTGTAATTTCTTGAGTTGTGATTCATTCAGAAGTTAATGGATCAAGCAGTTAAGTGGGGAGGTTTGATTTTTATTTAGTCAAGCAATTGTAAGGTAACAGGTATAAATAAATATAAACACAAGTTATGAATACATGGAATACATATAAAAAAATATTTAAAAAAACACAACCGGACAGGGAAGGTAGGCACATTGGTGCACTTATGCACACCCCCTATAGTTTTGTACTTCCAGACTTGCAGGATTCTTTAAATGTAGCTCATCTAGTAGTATTTCCTGTCTAGTTTTATCTGCAGGGCTGACACCAGTCTTCCAAATCTGAAAGTACAAAACTTCCCACCTCCACTTTCACTGCTTGATCCCTTATAGTGGGTCCTTCTGAAGTTTCTTTCTCTGGCCATTAAGCCAGAGAACAGATGAGGCAGAAAACTGACACTTCTCATCTGATTGTTACCTAGGCAGCATCTCTTCCCCTTTTCTCAAGATCATTCCCACATCCCATTACAAATTCAAATCTCAACCAATCCCAACTATATTTAAGCATACACCAGGAAATATGAGACAAGCAGCAAGAGTATAGTGAGCTACCTGAAACATGCTGAAAAACATGTATGTTCTCTTAAATTGTAAAATGATAGAAGATCAGTAGTGGTTGCCTTTGGTAAATAAAAATAGGTACTTGTTTTGCTTAGTGATCTGGATCCTGGGAATCCTGAACCAGTTTTAATGGCTCAAAAACTTTTGCAGTTGAGTTTCAAATATTTTTTCTGGCAGAAGGTGCAGATCAACAATTGGGATTTTTTAGCATCAGATTTTTTTTCCTGATGGGAAATCTTCTCAGAATAGCAAGGACTCTGCAGGTAGTCCTTGTTTACTTTCCCAATAATAGTGCGTTTTTCAAGAGACAACTGGACTTCATAGTTTTTCTTAGAAGACATTTCACTTCTGTTCCCAAAAGCTTCTACAGCTCTGACTGGATGGTGGGGAAGGAAGCAGGGATGGAATCCGACCAGTAGAACTACCAGTTGTTTCTCTGCGTTGCGTGCGCATGCACGAGTGCAATTTATGACCTGCTGAGCAGCACTGTGTGCGGGCGCGCAGCAGTTGGAAAAGTAGGAAATAAAGGACAGGTAAGAGCCCGGGCAGGCAAGCCAAAACAGCAGCACAGAACCTGTTGCGTCTGCTGCTCTTCAGAGCTACTGGTTCTGTAGAGCCAGACAGAACCCGTAGAATCCCACCCCTGGAATGAAGGAAGTCTGAATCCTAGAGCACCTTTGGGACAACCATGAGCTGGACGACTGCGAATCTCCAGACATTCCTTACTAATTGTCTTGTTTAGCGACCATTGTTACTTTGGTGATGAAAATATAATTTTATGACTAATCCTTACATTTACAACTTTTTAAAGTGTAGAAAAGGAAAAACTAAAAAAAAAAATGAAAGCACTTCTACTCAAAGCACTTGGGGCATGGATTTACATTTTATTGCTATATCATACCTGCACCACTGAAATAATCTGAATCCAGTTCTCTGCTTTAATCAGTGGTAAAGATGCCTAATATTGTTTGTCTTCAAGATCTAACACTATCAATTTAATTCCTTCAATCTACGTCAGGAGGAAAGGGAAATGTGGACATAGCTATGGTCAGTAAAGTAGTATTTTAGGACCAACCTAACAACTGTCCGTTCCCTTAAAGATCTATTTATTTGGAAAATTTATATTGCTGCCTATTTATTCATGGCAACTGAGAAGAAATAAAATAACTCCCCCCCCCAAATGACAACACATTTATACCAGCCATTTTATGGGCTCCATCCCACTCTGAGTTTCCCGGATCTGCTGCAGAATCCTGTCTTCAGGGCCTTCCCAAAAAGTGAGGGCCAGTCTAATTTCCAGAAGGAAGCCATTACAGAGAAGGCCCTTCTGGGTCCTAGTATATAATGTAGCGACATCTAGGTAAACCTCCTGTAATGTTTGTTATTTTTGTCAGAGTTGCCTCAGGTATTCAGCTTAAGATGCAAATGACTTTCTCAGCAAGGAATGGATCCACATTGTTATATATTTGAAGAGCTGCGAACAGACTAAATAAAGCATGTAAATTTGCATGAATTTTAATGTTTGCAAATGTTATTTAACAAATATCTAGGAATAATGGGAAAACTGTTAAAATAAGGGTTCACTGCAGAAGAATTTGTGCATTTTGGAGTCTGGCTTTATTAGAATCTGAGAGCATGTATAAAATTGTAATTGTTTTCAGCTCTCACTAGGTCTGTAGTTGAACGCGTAGATACTTTGGAAAGTGGGGTGGGCTTGCAGGCATCCTTAGGTATATGAAGAAAGGATTTATTCTGTGCCCCAGAGAAATTCAAGATTTCTTCCTAGGGAATGCCAAGATTATTGCAAAATACAACTTATGGACATATTAATGTTCAGTTATGGACAGCTAATCAATTTGTTTTCTATCCCAATCAAGTCTATTGATTCCTAATCTGAATGTCTAAAGTCTATGTCAATACTCTACCCAAGACTGGAGATAACTGTAATGGTTTTGGGAAGCCACTTGACTTGTATGGATAAATTTTATTTACTGTTTCTTTGGTAAATAGTTGCAACACAAAAGTCAATGAACTTTTCAGCCTTGATCTGGCTTAAGAAAAGTATCACGATTCAATTACATTGTTCTAAGTCAGGGGGGCAAACTTGCGGCATCACATTGTCGTTACTTTTTTTGACTTTTTCCTCCTTCGCTAAACTGGGAGTGAGTGTGGTCAATGCATGATGCACCCAGCTGGACCATGAGTTTGACACCCTTGTTCTCGGTCATAGCATCTGAAAAACGAATGGCACTCAAAACATAGTTGCTTCTAAATTATACCAGTTATTTCATGGCATCCCTTGGCAGAAAAGTAGTTTTTCACTTTGGCACCTCAAAAAATCAGCAACTTAAATTTCAATATGACATAAAATAAAATGCATTAACTTTTAGTATTATTTTTACAATATTTGATACAAACATAATTTTATTTTTCCATTATTTTCTTTATAATGTCAGGAATGTTATCTTCACCAAAGCGGTCTTTCAGAAGAAAATAAAGAATCTGTTCAAGTTTTGCAACCTATAATATAGAGGAAAACCAGAAATTATAATGGAATTGTCTTGCCTCAAGCCAGGTTTTCAGTCCATTTACTGCAAACAGAAAGCACCACTAAGCATTCTAGTTCAGTATTTGCTTAATATGTTGCAATTCATAACTCTACTTAATTAACTAATAATGAGCCTCAATAACAATACATATTGTCTAATTATTAGTTTGGAAGCATTCTCACGCTTACTTTTGCTAATTTCATATTAGTACACTTTTTTGTTAAAATAAGAATTAATACTCCTGAAATACAGATAATTAATTTTGGAATCAGCCTTTTCTTGGGGGAAGAACTCCTCTAATCCATCCTCTTCCTCTTTACAGTCAATTTCTCAAATATATTGAGAGCCTTAAAAATGTTGAAATTTCTAGTGAAATTTCAGGAACAGACAGTTTCATTTGGGCACATAACATCAACTATGCATTGACCTGTAAAAATTTACTGTTTTTATTAATATTTTAGCTATGTAAGTTATACATTTGAAAAGACTGATTACTTTTTTTGTTCAGTAAAAATATTTTTACAGATAAGTGTTCTGCGAATCATTTCTATGTAAACAATCTGGACTTAGAAATCAAGAGAACTAATTTCAAATTGAAACTTACTTGCTTTTTCAACTCTACACAGTAACAATCTGTTGTCTTTGAGCATTCTAAATGAAGGAAAAATACATTTAAATATTTATTCCACTGGTGAAAAACAAAAAATTGAAATGCACTTCCTAGTACTTGCTACCAGTTTTTGTTTTAGCTATACAGTGTTTCAGAAAGGCATATACGTAGCAGATAAATATACAGACAATTGTTTGGAAGTACTTACGATCACCATTACTGCTGTATTTTGCCAAGTTTTCAATTATTAATTGTTCTGCTATATCCATAACACAATTTTCACTCTTTTTTTGCACAATTACTGGATAAATATTTTGAGTAACTTCTTTCACTGTAATTATTACATGTTTATTCATTAAGAGACTTTTCAGCTTCTCTATTGCTGATATGGACCACTTTTCATCCAGTCCCATAATACCTGGAATCGAGAGAAACTACAAATATATAATGGTTCAAAAGTTCAAAGAGGTTTAATTTCAGTCAATTCTATACAGAATGGTAATGGTAGAATCATTTATAGTGCTCAACATTATATTCAGTACCAATTAAATAAAGATGATTATCTTGTTAATACCCCCCCGTCCAGATATCAATACATTTCACTGAATCTCTGACACATCAAAAATATATGTTGCAAAGTTTAAGGACATAACTAATACAAAAAAAGGAAAGAAAAAGCTTATTCAAGCAAGGAAGTGAACTCCACCTGAATAATGAATTTTAACTTGCTTTTAGGCTGACACTAATATGTCACTAATACAATTTACTACATTCAAGCACAAATTTCATCAATCTCTCATTTTTGTAATTATGAAACACTGGAAAGGAGTACGTCACACATTTCTCTTTGTATTTAACACCTGGTCTTTCTTCTCTTGTGGTCATCCAGAAGCAGCAAAGGAAAAAACAGTGGTCATCCAGAAGCAGTGAGGAAAAAACTCACTATGATTATTAATTCATTAGATTTAATGCTATTCTGACATAAATAACTATGTGACTAAAAAATGGAATTAAAATAAAATATTTACTGTTTTGACAAATGGAACTGGTTGGTTTGTTACCTGCTAAGGAACACTTAAGTATTTGAAACGGCAATTTTAAGTAGGGAGCAGTTATAGGCTGAAGTCTAGAGAAAGGCAACATTTCCACATTTCCATAATCGGCATATACTACTTTGACTTCGGGTACATTTATTTCCAAAACAAGAGCACGGTACCATTTGCCATCGCCTAAAATGATGGAGTGAAAATCAAGACTCAGAAGGTCATCGTTATAGACAAACTAATCAATTGCATTTACACAAAATATATCTAAATGCTGAAGTTTCTCTTAAATATTGTGAACATTTCATCCACTCCAATTAAGCCTTGTTAACCAAATCATGATTAACTCACTTGTTCTTCCACCCAGCTCTCTGTTCAATGATAGCAAAATTCACTGTGGAGAATTTCTAAATTGAAGAGTGAAAGGTGAAGAAGGAGAGAAGTCTTAAAGGAAAGTGTCTTTTTAAAAGAAAACCAGTTCTGTTTAACATACAGTATATAGGCAACAAGTAGTGCTATCAATGCACTTATAGAAAAATTATTTGGAAGAATTCTTCCAAATAAACAAGCAGGTCATATTTGAGAAGAAATTTATTTTTGAAGGAATACATTTCCTTAAATTTAGAAGGGATTAATTCAAAAAGCAAGAGAGATAGATAATGGAAACCTTCTCTTTCTAACTTAAACTGTCATCCACCTACAAACTAAAAAAAAATTTTAAAAAGAATGGGACTATGGAAGTTGTTTAAGAGGGAGATAGCCAAGAATAAGCAGAATGACCAAACACCACAACAGTGGAAGCATAGATTCCTTCACAGCAATTTATTTCTTCACAGAAATAATTTATTTCAATGCAGTCAAATCCAAAATATTTTCCTCATTGGGACACATGTTCCTTAAAGATCTGCTGATTTGTTCCATCCCAAATAAACACCCTTCTGGCTTAAATCACTAGTAGAAGAGACATTGTGATCTCTCCTAATTGTAAAAGGTCAGAAAAATCAATGTCATTAAATAAAAACAGAACAAAAAACTTAAATAATTTTCTATCTAAAATAACCACATTCTGGCTTGCTTTTGAAACAAATCAAACAATTATGCACGTTTTTCTCATGCATAAGCTGCTGAGACCAGCTGTTAATTATTTAATGTAGTTAACTTTTCCTGTGAATGAAAAAACAGTCTGCTTTACTGACTATTTAATATTAAAATCGTGATCAATTTTATTATTACACCTTTTCCAGTAGCTATTGGAATCATGTGTTAAACCACTAAATGCATACATTGATTTCTGAGTTTAAATGAAATAAACTTAAGTACATTAAAATAATGCTGTTTTCACCTAATTCACAAATCTCTGCAGCACATTCTACAGTAAGTAAAATTTTTATTTCATCCATTTATTCAAGCACACCCATTTCAGTTTTCTAGGTCCATTCCCTCACCTGAGAACCTAGCACAACAGGGTTCACCAATCTTTGGTTGGAAAATGTTATCATTTTCAGCATAGCAATGGTCGGCAAGTTCAATCATTAGCTTTTTGAGCTTTTCTAAATCCACTGAAATGAAAAGAAAACATTTTATAGGGCTGCTTTTAAATAACATGTCCAAATGTGTTGTATCAAGCTCAGTAATTTTTTTTTACACATCATCCCTGACATTTTAGCAATGTAAGTCATGAAAACGTAATCTTTCGACTGGATAAGTTTATATACATTTAAAATTTGTGGATGTATTTATGTGCATGAAAATACACACACGCATGTGCACCATTACCTCCCCATTCTGGGAGGCTTTCTGTCTTTTACTCCTGAACCAAGATACTTCTAGTTCTCACAGCATTCCCACATTCTCTTCATCTGCAGTTTACAGGGCATTATTGCTTTTACGTCTGCCTGTCTGAAATACTGGGAACACGGAACAAAATCCTACCTAGTCCCAGCTTACTTGTTGTCTTCTCACTACCCTCATACTAATCAATGGGGTACTGAATGGAAGGCTAAGAAACTTGAACAAAGCCTTTAAGCTAGCCTACGGTACTTATTCTGTACCTGAAATTCAGATGCTAGGAAGGAACACTGAATAATATAGATCACTTTAGAAAATGGATCACTACATCTCAAACACACTTAGCTTTTCAACAATTTCAACTACAACACAACTGAAATGGAAATAAACTAGCTCAGCTTTTGAACTCTGCTGACATAATGGGAACAGAATTCTGAAGCTGCTTTCAGTTTACAATAATCATTGAAAATGCCAAGGATTTAGTTTGAGTGGTTTTTTATCTGACATTTTCCAGATTCTGAAAAAAACCTGAATTATTTTTTTTTGCCATACTTCAGGTTCAAAAGAATAAAGAAGTCACAGTATCATCAGCAAGTGAGGGGCTGTTTTCTTAAGGGAAATCAAATGCACCTCAGAAAAAAACATCTATCCATCCACTGTTCACTTCTTAAAAGTTTCAGATTTGCCTACTAATATGAAAGGATATCAGGGGAGGCACCATTTGAGATGTTATATAAATGTTAAAACTTGGAAAATTATTAGTTACACATGACAATTTCAGCACTGTTTTCAGTTCTGTACAGGCATACAAATTCAAAATCATAAACCCATTTCTTCAAACACAAAGTCCACTTACAAATTTTACATTCCTCTTTAATGATCATTCTGGATGATAATCTTGTCCTGCTCTTTTTCCCCCTACTTCTCTGTAGCTATGCCAGTCTGAACATCAGTCCACACTCCTCCAATTTCCTCCCATGCCTTCCTAAGCTAATCAGCTACCAGTGAAATCTGTCTATTTCTCATCCTTTTTATGGCCAACCCGAAGTGCTTTAAGATGACTTTTAGCTTTAGATTCTGGTTTTATTATCTGATGATTACTTTGGATTCATTCAAAGGGACATCAAAATGATTTCTGGATACTACCACTTCTCACTGAAAATCTTGCCAACTTTTTTTTTCTTTTTAAACAATATTATAGGACTCACGGGCACCAAAAATAATTTTTGCTTTCCTATTAAAAATGTGTACAGAGCAGGAATTATCTATTTCATATCTGGAAGATCTATTTCATATCTGGAACAAGCTACTATGTTCCATTGCTAAACCATTTAAATTTAGCTGCAAACTCAACAATTCAGTCCAATTTTTCAGACAAAATGAAATCCTGGAATGGTTTTATGAAGCATATAGGAATTTCACACCCTTTATTATCAGCTATCTCAAGTATGGCATTCCTTCCAACTGTCCAATAGGCTAGAATCATATCAAGTGTTACTACTACTTTATAATGCCTTGGTAGAAGCACTCTTGGAATATTGCATCTAGCTTTGGCTGCCACAATAAAATAGATAAAATAGATAAAATAGAAGTTGAAACTCTAGAAAGAGTGCCAAGAACAGTACAAAGATGGATTGGAGGCTAAAACATACAAAAAACGGTTTCCGGAATTGGGTATGGCTTGTTTCATGAAAGAAGGAGTGGGCACAACATAATAGCAAAATTTAAATATGTAAGGGGTTGCCACAAAGAAGGAGGAGTCAACCTATTCGCCAAAGCACCTGAAGGCTGGACAAGAAGCAATGGATGGAAACTAATCAAGGAGAGAAGCAACCTAAAACTAAGGAGAAATTTTCTGATAATGAGAACAATTAATCAGTAGAACAACTTGCCTCCAGAAGTTGTGAATGCACCAACACTGGAGGTTTTAAGAAGAAATTAGGTAGCCATTTGTCTGAAATGTTATAGAATTTCTTGTCGGAGCAGGGGGTTGGGCTAGAAGATGTCCAAGATCCCTTTCAAGTCTGCTAATTTATTAAAAACAAGGTTTCATTTTATTTCAAACTTCAGGATCCACAACAATCTATTAATATGTTATAGGGTTGTCAATCAAAGGAAAATTGATCTTCTAGAGGAAAAGTACCTGATGACATTGTAACAGTGAAAGGGGAAGTTCTAAATTATTTGGGTTTTTTCACTTTTTGGAGGAAGGCAAAAATGGAATAGAAACGTTCTTAAAAATTGGATGGTTTCCAAAACCATTCTGAAATAATGCTGCCAAAATTCAGTTATTTTGTTTCCAAATTTTAGCAGTGCAATTTAGAGTTACAGAGAACATAAATTCATAATCTTCCTACTTGTACTATCTAACTGGAGCTCTATATTCAGAGGATAGAGACAGTGAGAAAGAAAACATGCTGGAGGTTTGCTATAGTTTATTTATATAAATACATAATTTGTGAATGAGTCAATAAATATCATTTTTGTTGGCACAGTGTACTTTTGATTCTTACCTTTCATTTCTTTTGGTATAACATAAAATAAGCCAGGATCTACCACATCTAATACAAGAGCTGATAATGTATCACCAATAGAAAATGTTGGCATTGTCCACTGCATGCTGGTAGATGTACCTATAATATCAGATGAAATTGAAAAAATTATATAGTATTATACAGCAACATCCAATGAAAATGTTATGAAACATCATCATGCAGTTCAAAACAAGATCAGTACTAAGGTATCTGGTATCTCTGGATAGCATGCTACAATAATTATAATCTAGTCTTAAAAGAGAACAGAAAAAGTAAGGAAAATGTACCAAGTCTGCAGCGAAATACTGTATTTCTCAGTTTTTGCCTTCATTTAGGATAAATTTAGACATTTTATTCCATATTATGGTATGCTGCAATTGGCTTGAAAAAAACAGAAAAGTGCATTTATGACTGGAGAAAATTATGATGAAGGTAGAGTAGAAATGAAGAGTTGGGTAATTATTGCTATTCTGCTCGGAAAGTTTATTGTTTTTAACTATAATTCAGAAAGTTAAGAGGTCATGGGTGGTAATAATACTAAATAAAATACATTCAATACCTTGAATGTTGTAAGTGGTACATGTTTAGTTTTTTCCTAGTCAAATATAAAACAGCTTAGGATATGTGCAGTACAGCTAGAATAAAGGTTTCAAACTCTGAAGTGGAACACTTGGGTATTTCTATTGGCAAACAACATAAAGTATTCTTAAGTCTTGCTTCCCATGTTTGTTAGGAAACATGGCAGAATGTTCTATAAAAGCCTGGGTTTTTTTTCCAAACTTGGAACACAATTTTTCTCAGACAAGCAATTTTTAGTGATTGTCATACCATTCCAAACAATAGTATAATTACATTATTTTGGAAATCATTTATCAACTCACCTGGTACTGTATTTTGATTTAATATTAAGTCTTCTTTAAAAGCCAAATGCTTCTTTATTAATATTTCACTGATCATGGGAATGCTATTAGAATTATCAATAAGCTCCACTTCAGCACCATTCTTTATTACAGAAATTACTCTGGCTTGCAGTTTCTTCTCAGTTGCATAAGTCTGAAAGATTGTTATAGCTTCTGTAGTCCATTTGTTATTTATGGGTCTCACACCTGTGGTAAACAGAAAGAAATATTAAGTAGACTTTCACTGCTCTTTAGAAGATGCTTTTTGAAATCATGAGCACAATATTCCATACACTTCTTAAAGAGCAAGTATTAATAACTTTAATAGGAATTAATTCATGAATATGAAGAGAAAATACTTTTTCTCAAAGCATTAAGGATATTGCTATGATTTTCCATCTTTCGACTCTTTGGGGCAATAAAAAAAGCTAATATAATCTTAAATAGCATCTCACAGCAAATTGGATTGCTGAATGATTCCAAATGTTTTGACAGGAATATGCAAAATTGTTATGAGTAGAAGTATTCAATACATTGTATTCAGAAAGTAGTATTTTTCTATGTTTGGTCTCTATTAAGGGCTGCAAGTATATTCCATTATGGAATTACAAAATAGCATCACAAAACCATGTAACTACACAATACACTACATAATAGAAAGCATCTTGACTTGTGACATTGCCAATTTTACAAGAAACTATTGTTTATCCTCATGTCTTTTTATATATATATTTTTAAAAATTGAGCTCATTTCAAATGACCAGACTAAAGATTATTTCTACATTAATTCCAAGTTAGAAACAATTTGACAGGACTTAATGACTCAGCCATATCTATTAGAAAGTATGATCTTTTGGATCAATTGTACCATTTAAAGGCCCCTGAATTTTAATGCATAATTTAATAAAAAGCAAATTTAAATTGTTTTATTTTAGAAACATAAAATGAAGATAAATTATTCAAATGTATAATATACAAAATGAACATCTTCCAGCATAATCAAATACTATGAGGTATTATTTATATTTTAATTTAATATCTTAATACAAAATTCAAGAGTTTCTTACTACTGAAGTTACCTGAAAGCCAACATTTGATTCCCTGAAAGGGAAGTTTCAAGAATGTAGATGAAATCTGTCTAACTTTATCTAGCGTAATTTCTTCGTAATTTCCATAATCTACAAACTGAACTTTAATTACTTCAAGCGAAATGACATCTTTTACATAGGCACGATACCATCTACCATCCTCTAATTTAAAAGAAAAGGAGATTGAATAAACACATAATTAATTTTCTTCCGAAACCTGAGTTTAATCAATTTTATTTATCAATGTCATTTATAGCTAGATACTCTCTTCTAATGCAAAAAAATACAGTAAATGTAGAAGAATCTAATTAAGAAGAAAAATCTACATCAAGCTGCAACAATCAAAGTATAATGTAAAGTAAAACAAAACATAATGCAACATTGCACTAACCTAAGCCAGTCACATAGAAATATAAAATATAAATATTCAACAGTACGGTAATATGGAACATTCACAGATCTAACAGATTCCTTTACTGCTTCAATTTATATAATAAATTTGATACATGCATACAACAAATGTTGACATTTCTTTAAAAAACAGAGAAAAAATATTATTTACCAGAAAAATAAGCACCATATACCTTCCCTTTTATTATTTGGGAAACGTTGGGTTTTGTTTTCTCACAGTACTCTGCTAAAGATAAGTTGAGTTCTTTAAGAGCATTCAAATCTGGAAAATAATTGGTTAAGATATTGAGATGTTTTAAGATTACCTCAAGGTTAATACTCTTCCTTTCAGTCAAAGCTGTCTAGCTGCGCTAGTCTTTGTGCCTATAAGTCAAGCATTCTAAAAATGATCAAATAAATGCCCATGGGACACTCATATGTATTTATTTATATTGCTGCCTATTTGTACATGGCAACTCAAGGTTGGCTTATACAAATATAAAAACCTTATATAAAACAAATAAGAGAGAATAATCATATAATAAATTAATAAAATAATATAACCTCCCCGCCCCGCCGACAACACATCACATGGAAACGGTTCCACCATTTAATGGTCCGCTGGCAGAACCAGGTCTTCAGCGCCTTCTGGAAGAGTGTTAAGAGTGGGGACCATTCTAATCCCTGGGAGAATGATATTCCAGAGAGAGGAAGCCACCATAAAGGCCCTTCTTCTGAGTCCCACCAGGTGTATCTCCCTAGAGGATAGGACCTGCAACATTCCTTGTCTCCCCACTCTGGTGGGTTGTGTAGATGTGAGCAACAAGAGACGGTTCCCTCAAACAACCTGGTCCCAAGAGTTGTAGGGCTTTAAAGGTGACAACCAGTTCTTCGAACTGGAGTTGTGAGTCCAGGAGAACCCTCAGATTATGCACAGGATCTGTTTAGGGTAGTGCCACCCCATCCAAGACCAAAGGTAGCAATTCTCCCTGGACCAAAGAACCTCAAACCCAGAGCCACTCGGTCTTGCCAGGATTCAGTTTCAACCCCTTGATCCCCATCCAGGCCCTGCAAGAGGAGAAAACGATATTGCTTAACTCACCATGGGCTGAGATATACAGCTGTGTATCATGAGCATACTGGTGATACTTCAGTCCATGGTGACAGATGATCCCACTGAATGGCTTCATATAAATGTTGAATAGGAGCGGAGAGTACCGAGCCCCGCAGAACCCTGCAAAGCAGTGGGCAAGGACTGGATCTCTCCCCTCCTATCAATACTGATTGCAGAAAAAGGAAGTGAACTAAGATAGCACAGAGCTTCCATTCCCATCGCCTGAAGCTGCTCCAGAAGAATACTATGGACGACGGTATCACCAAGAGGTCAAATAGAATAATGATGGATGCATTACCACCATCCTTCTTCCGCCAGAGATCATCCAAAAGTGTGACCAATTCTGTTTCTGTCCCATATCCCGGCCTGAATCCTAACTGGAAGGGGTCTAGATAATCTGTTTCATGCAGAAACCTCTGGAGCTGCCACATAACCACCTTCTCAACAACTTTCCCCAAAAAGGGAAGATTGGAGACAGGTTAGAAATTATCCAACAGGGTAGAATCCAGTGATGGCTTCTTAAGAAGAGTGAGGACCACAGCCTCCTTAAAGTGCTGGGGCACTACCCCCTCCTGTAGGGAAGTATTAATCACTGCTAAGGTCCACCCACCTGTCAACTGCCAGGAGGCTTTCACAAGCCAGGAAGGACATGGATCTAAAACACAGGTGCTTGTGTGCATGCTCCCTAGGATCCTGTCCACTTCTTCAGGAGCAACAGGGTCAAACCGTTCCCAAATAACAGGGCAAGAACCTGCCTCAGGGGATTCCACCAGATCAGCAACCATGCTGGCATCTAGGGGGCATGCATAAGCGCACTAACGTGCCTACCGTCCCTCTCCTATTCTTTTTATTTTTCTTGTATGTATCCATTGCATGTACTCATAACAACTTCTATACTTATACCTGTAATTGCTTGACTAACTAACTAACTAACTAACTAACTAACTAACTAAATAAATAAATAAATAAGAATAAAGTAAAGCAATTCTGTCTTCCAGAAAATCTGCAAATTCCTCAGCATGCCGCTTCAATCTCCTTTTTCCCCACAAGGAGGCAGCTCACCTTAAAGAGGGTCATTGGGCGATTATTGGCAGATACAACTAGTGTGGAGAAATATTTACACTTCACCACATTAATTGCCACAATGTATGCTTTAATAGCAGCTCTTACCAGTGTTCTGTCGAGTTCATACCCTGTCTTCCTCCAGCAGCGCTCTAGATGTCTCTTCATCCATTTCATTCCTCTTAGTTCCTCCAGGGAGGACAGAGAGGTCTATGAGTGAGGAGAGTTTGCATGGGGGCAATTCTATCTAGAGCTTCAGTCACAGTGACTAAGAGCTCAATTGGACTGCACAGCAGATCTGTAGTTATAACCCCAGCTCCTTTTGGAACCCATCAGGCAGGACCTCTAGTTGACAGGGACGGATCAATCTAATAGGTCCTGCCTCCGTGCAGGGAAAGGGTTGGGAGAGGGTTGGGGGTCTTGAGAAACTCATTGCCATCAGACTGTGATCCAACCATGACAGGAAAACCAGACAAGTTCACCAATTCCAGGTCACATAGGCACTGCTCTGACAAAACCACCAAATCATTTGTGTGTGACCATTTTCCTAGTCAGGCCCTGAATGACCTGGGACAAGCCCTGGAAGTCATGGACTCCATGAAATCTGGGCCAACCTCTGATCAAGGGATGGCAGATTGAAGTCTCCCAGAAATATAAGCTAAGGAACTCTATCACCAGCCCCATGGTGAGATCCAGGAGCCCAGGTAGGGAAGCTGCCATGCTGCAGGGAGACTAGTATAGCAACAGAAATTCCACCTGATTCCTTGAACCCAACCTAAGAAAAAGGGTCTCACAGCTACGTATTTTTGGAGCAGTGCCATATGTTCAACAAGGGTATTTCTCCAGAAAGAAAAAAAGCACTTTGGTAGAAATAAGTGAAGAATTTACTTATTCTATGTCAATATGTATACAGTTCCAGGACTGTATATATATTCATTTAAATAATTTTATGGAATTAACCAAATAAAGTTATACCATAGACTTGTGCAATTTGTTTTTTGAGAAGATACTCATATCTGCAAACTGCATAAACATTCTTTAGCAGATAAGAATTGTTTTTGATTAGCTATATTGCTTTGGTGATCACACTAACACATTACAGTTAGGGTTTACTTCATGATATTTCTTCAAATCTATTTCATTTCTGCTTCATAATTTTCCCTAGTTAATGAAACTTCCATAGTTTCATATTCACTCTTTTCCAAATACAACTAAACCAAAATTTTCTTAGTTCTGCACACTAGCTTGACATTTTGAGTTCTCGCATCTGATCCCAAGTTCTCTTTACAGATGTGTCAACAACATACACATAACATTTAATTATTTTTCCCCAAATTACAATATATTTATTTAAACTGAATGTTTATTATGTTATGCTAATTTTCCTGAAGCTACCAAACCTATTTCTAGCCCCGGGGAGGATTAGAAAGCAAAGGAGGAAAAAAAATGTACCGTCTTTGTTTAATAACTGGCAATAGAACTTGCTGGGATTGTACAACACAGAGACCATGACATTTACCACCTGTTTAGCTGTTAATGTGACCCAAGACGAATTAACAGGCTCCTGCTTTTCACCTATAGGAAAGGAGAAGTGAATATGAAGAACTACAACTATGTTTTAATAACCCTCTTAATAAATATATACCATAAATGATAAACTCATACATAATCCAATTAAAATATATATCAATTCTATTTATTTTTAGAAACATCAGTTTTAATTTCAAGATTAATCAATTTCAACTGGTAACTGGATAAAATATAATAAAGAATATATAAAATACTAAATAACGTAAGGAGTGGGTATTGTCCAAGGCTCCCAACAGATCCATGAACATGTCACTTGATGCTTACTAGTCTTTTTTCTGCCTGACTTTTACAAAATAATTTGAACGACATTCATATATCATGCCACAAAATGAAACATGAGCCTCTGCAACCATATTTCTTTGCAGAAATAGTGCTGGGTTTCATAAAGTTTAATGTAGGAAAATTTTATCTTGGAAAGCTATTTATCTTCAGAGAAAAACAGTTTTTTTAGCCCTACCCACCGTGGCAGCCACTTTTAAAAACCATACCTTATTCTCTAAAATCCATATTTGTTCCTGACCCTAAAAAAGTATCTATCCTTATTCTAATTGTTTGAATTAACATAGTAGTTTGTATTCAATCATCACTGTTCTTAAACTCAAGTTATCATCCATACACTACAAAATAATTTGAATGTTTTATTACTCATTATAGTAATATCGTTTTACATTTACCATTTGTTTCTTTCACTGTTTCAATCGGTTTCAAAAGAATAGGTGCTTCTTCTACAGCATAACCTAACTCTAAAAGATATTTAGATATATTAATTGATGGAGTCACAGATTCATCGGTAATTTCTACAACAAAAGTGTTCATTTTCTTGTCAGTGACTTTTATGGCAACCACTTTATTCTGGACCAGTTGCTTCATGGCAAAAGTTGCTTCTGCTGGCCAGATTCCAGATATTGGTTTCACACCTGAAAACAAAAGGATCATTTTTTAAAATGCCATACATGAAAAGAGAGTACATGATTTTTCTGCAGCTGGACTAAATCTCCCAAGCACTACTTTGTAAAGACAATCCAAAATTGCACTATCTTTTCGTAATTTTTATTATTGTTAGGATATTTGCTTGCTTAACACTTTATCATGCATTTCACATTTGCTATGTCACACATTTAGTGGACAAGTGTCAAAGGTACTTTCCCACTAAAGGGAAAACTGGGAACTATTTATTAACTTGAAGCCTCTGGTTTCAACACGTGTATTACAACTACCTCCATAATACAGACTATTGTCACACATGGCATTGATGCCCCATTCAGTATGGCACTGAGCCATAGATCTCGCTGAACCAAACTCTTTTGGCTCATCTGGACATTTGTGGATCTTTAATTGCTTAGGTTTTTTTCAAATATGTAAAAACACCTTTAGATGAACTGTAGAGGTTAAAGATGAGATACTGTCTGTTGTTATTCATATAAGAAGCACCTACAAAATCAACCGAAGGATGCTTTTGGATTGAAAGGATCTGCTGGTGACAGCACTGTTGCCCAAGGAACACCCAATTGCCAAAAATAATACAATCTTTGGGAGACTCGTGTTCTTCCGTGAGTAAACTCATAGCACATTCTCTGGGGTATTCACAGAGTACTACAAAAAATATTTCTGAGAATTTGCAAAGAAATAATGAAAAAATGAATAAAATAATGAATATTGTGCTGCTCTTTTATCTATCCGTATAGATTTCTTACCATTGCATGGCTCTGATGCCATTCTGTTTCTAACTTTAATTATTAATAGCTGAGTTAGTCAACGGAAGACGTTCTAATTAAAAAGACCTACTATCTTGTTCAAAGCAATATATACATTTTTGCTGAGTGTATCCAAAATAAAGATTTTCCTAAAAGGATGATATACATATCAATTCAATTGGTATATACTATATACCATATATTACACGTAGGCACAATTAAAAAAATGAAGCCTTAAGGATTTATTAACAAAAACTAATTGTTCCATCAATTCTGAATTATAATTGTTTCCTACCTGCTAGGGTACAATTCATAGCTTGCATTGGTAATTCCATTAATTTCTGAACAATTGGTCGAAGTCTATTTAACTGTAACATTTCAAAGTTTCCATAATCTATGTATCCAACTAAAGCAATTTTCTCTGAAATAAAGGATATCACTGTTGCACGATACCACTGGTTATCTTCTGAGGAAAAAAAATATGAAGTAGTATTTAATCTTAACTATTTTTTCTTTAAAAGTGTATCAGTGGTAATGCAACAAAGAAAACTACAATGTTAAAATACAATATAAAAAAGTTTGATGTAAAAAAATAAAATCACAAAATAAGATGCCCTATACACAAATAAAGGAAATAACAATAGTTTTTATCCTCTTAATTACAAGGTATATTGACCCTATCAGAAGGTCAACAAGCAATTTTACTGCTTATTTTAAAATGAAAATATTTGTGCTTCAAAAGAATAATATATGGTACATGAAATAGAAGGGAATAGAGAAAAATATTTGCCAAAAGCTGCTGAACCTGTCAAGCTTTACATTTTATAGCAGCTGAAGTTTCAGTAGCAGTCTTATATTATTTTTGTTTCTCTTCTAATACTTCCATCTCAGTGCTAATGCTAAACCTGAATCCAGTCTGCAATTTAAAAAAAAAATCACTTTCCAAATTGGAAAGAAAATTTAGAAAACAGTGCCCAAAAGAGAATGGACTTGGTTGTGGTAATTATAAGGCCAGTGCAGATTTCTTCAAAAAGGGCTAAATGTCTTATTATTTAATAGTGCATTCACATGCACTATTTCTCACTTATGGTTTTAATTTGTTTTAACTTACCATGATAAATGCAGGCTAATGGTCTAGTTTTTGTTTACTTTGTTTCATTCATATAAAATTCAAGCAGGATTATACTCAAGTTGCATTATATAGCCTTTACAAATACATATTAATGGCTAATCATTATTCTTACTATTTTTCTATGCTGAAAATTATATTCCAAGTATTTTAGAAGTTTGATAACTTTGAATAGAGACACACATTACTGAGGATTCCTGATTGTACAAATAGAAATATATGATACTGGTAAAAATAATAATAAATATTCAAGCAGTTTTTTCCTCCATACCTGTAAACTGGGCACAACACACATCTCCTACTGCTGGGCAAAAATCTGGGGTGATCAAGGTATTTTCACAATATTCACGTAGGGATACTTGAAGTTGGGAAAGTTTGCCTAACAACACATATACTTAAATGAAAATTGCTACATAAAAAAGAGTAAATTATGCTTCAACAATACAGTTACAGTAATATTGCTCATTTTATTTAGCCTCCTATGACTTTCATTTCTGTAATCTCAAAAAAGTTTAAGTCACTTATATAGCTCATGATAAATTGCAAAACAATTTTCAGACTGCAGTTTACTATTTAATGTTACTCTCTTCCCATGCTCATTAATACACATAAATGTGTCTATCTTATCTCAATAATTTATTAAATGCACAAAATATACAGGTGCACAAGTATTTATATCTCAAGATAAAAGAAGAACTTACAGCCATTTACTGTCTGTTGACAAAAAAAAATTCCTGGGTTTTGTATGTGGGCAACCATGCCCAAAAATGCATCTCCTATAGATACTGAGACAATATTTGGAGTTAAGCAATCATGATCATCCAGTTCTTTCCGTTCCACTTTCTTTTCTTGAACAGATTTTGTTTCCACAGTATGATCTAAGGGGGAAATGATACTTAAGAATCTGTGTAGAAAGATTCTTCACCTTTCTAACTAACCACTATTAAAATAAGTATCTGCTCCCTATTATTCAATCTATGAATGCCAATACAATCAATCCAGAATTTACAAAGGGACGTGAAATTCATTAGTGAAAGAGAAGATATTACCTCTCACCATACAGACTGAACATATTCAAGCAAAAAGAAAAACTGAGTGGAAAAGGAAAAAAATGGACTATAGAAGATTGGCTGCAACAGTGATGAGGAAATATGTACTATTCCAAATCCAAACATTTTATAGGACTATTGCGGTCTTATGGAAAGGACTTTTAGGCCATTGATTGTAATAAATTACTGTCAGTCCCATAAAATAGACCAGATCAGGAAAGTGATCTGATTATACTGCTTTCAGATGAGATATAATCTATTTCCAACTAGTTGTCCATTGTCTCAAAAATTCAAATCCTAGTCCATCTCCCACACTGTGTAGCTAGCTGTTCATTCTTTTCTTTTCCAGTCCTCTTTTATAGATTAGATGGATGGATGAGAACCCCAAAATAATGTACTTTCTTCCTAGATCTTAAAATAATCTAAAGTAGTGTATGTTTCTTGACTTGAATTTTGCCTGATTTCATTAGGTGGAAAAAAGCCTGATGAACTTACCCATAGCTGAGGTTACTTTCTTACTATCCTTCTCTTTTGCATTCCAGTCATGAATATTTTCCAAAATAATTTCATGCAAGGGTTTACCTATTAATATATAACACTATATATATTGCTGATAGTTTATACAAAGGTATTTGCAAAATGATGTTTTCAAAGCCACAATTCTGATTTCTTGAAAAATCATACCCAATTTATAGTTTTAGCAATAAAAAAATATTGCAGATGAAAACTCTGCTTATATCTTTATAAAGCAAACATTTGCATACACATAACAAAATAAATTAAAAAACCCATTAATTTGCTAAATATGTATGAAATAATCAATATTAACCATTCTAAACAATTTTCTTTCCAACACAAACTTTGAGGATCAAAAAGCATTTATATTTTTTCATAGTACAGTAGAGATACAATATATTTGAGAACTTCAGGCCATACTTTTCTTGGTGAAAGCCTTCATACACAGTTCTATTCTATGGTAGTTGCTTGCACATAGCAAAGGAATAAATACACATGGCTATCCAGAAGAATCTTTGTTTACCAGTCTACATGTTGGTCAATGTCTATGGAGATTCTCAATCATCCAGGTCATAAATATCCCAGTCATCCAGGACATGGCTATTCCAAAAGGTAACTGAAATTTCTTTGAAAATGTTTTGTTTCTCATCTTCTGTTCTAACTAAAGAAGCTTCTTTGACGAAAAGCAAAGAGTTTTCAAAGAAAAAAAAACAAGGAAGTCCAATTGTCTTTTGGAAAAAGCATCTTTAGGACTATTTGTTGGTCAGGACTTCCCCCAAATGGCATGCTGAGCAACAGGTGAACTCCCACCAGCAATCAACTGATGTGTTGCGAAAGCTGGCGATTTGACAGCTTGTGCCCCAGATTTGAATGGGAGCAACAAAGAACAATCCAAGATGGCCCTCAGATGATTGCAAAACCTCTAGAAAAGAGGCATCTTGAAGATGGCAAAAGGAGTGATCAGGTTTGGATTTTCCATCTTTTCCCTTTAGCTGTTTGTTTATACCTTTTAAAGTTTTTTTTACTCTTTGATCTATAATATTTTAATTGACTGATTGAATGCCGATTCATTCTATAACCTTCTACTGGATTTTAATATGACCTTTTTCATTTTCTTACTGTTTACTTTGGAACCCTAAATTATGATTTCATAAGGAAGCCAGCAGTGACAGAACTCAACCCAGGGTAGTGACAATTATTTGATCTGATTTACATTTATATCTGATTTTACCCTAAGGACTTTGTTTTTACTAGTTTTTTAAAAAAAACTTTAATCTAATTTTTTTAATTTGTAATGGAAAAATTACATTTTATTTTAATTATTTCTTTTTTGAGGGAAATTTTATCTCAAATTTTCTCTATGGATATTTTGTTATGCGACTATATGTTGTCCAGTGAGTTTGGGCAGATGAGAGTCAATTCTGAAGAAAGACATTCAGGAATTGAGGAAGGATTTTTTTAAAATTCAGATTTCTGATATTCTGATTAAGAAGGATAGAAAGAAAATACTGAAACAAGGCAAACTAAAATAAATGTATGGAAAGTGTGTTATTTTATTCTGTGGTTGTCCAATAATTTAAATGAGATTTCCTTCACAGGAGATATATTAAGATGTACAAATGAAATTTATCCCTTTGAAAACCAGTAACTTGATTCATGAAAAAATAAAGAAACTAATACAGTAAATCTAAGTGTAGAATTAATTCCTACCTAGTTTAGTATATTCTTCCAAGTAATATCAATTTGGAACTGTAATATCAAAAGTTTTTTTTTATAATCTTGCCTTCTTTATAGTTGTTAGGCAGAAACTGCTACCTTTGTAATATTTGTCCAACTACAGAATAATTTTTAGGATAATGTATTACAAATTAAACAGCCACTGGTTGACACAGTATGTACACTCGAGTATTAGAGTAATGCACATTTCAAAAAATCATTTGAAAGTAATGATTTGGATTTTCAGGGGAAACAATGCATTTTTTATATTAAAAGCCTTTGTCAGGTGTGGGGGGAGTCTAAGGTGGGGGGAGTCTACTTAAGAGTCACATTAACTTAAATGAGAGGATTATTTAAAACACATCTTTTTTCAGGTTTATGAGTCTAAAAAATATCCCAGCAATGGACAGCACTCGTGTGAGGTTCTAAACTATGTACCACAGGTCATATGTGGTATGTCAAGCAGCCAAACTACATGCTACTGAATGCCTCCAAGCTTCACTGCCACTCCCAGCTCCAGTGCTAACTGAACAGCTGATCAACATGTCAGGTAGTTTTTTGTGATTATTTTTAATTTTTCTACAAATTGTGTAGGCCTATTCTAAATAATACCTTTCAAATCATTTTGAAGACTAAAATTGCAAATTAAGAATTGTTTTTGAAATGAAATATATACTTTACTTCGATACTGAATGATTAAAAAATATTTTAAGTGGCAAACAATTGCTTATTTATAATGCCTTGGGTAATCTTGTAGAAAAATTAAAGCACAGCAAATACTTTTTATGCAAAGACTTTTTATGCAAAGCAATCAACCTATACTCTTTTCAACATGTTTTCTGACATAGAAACAGGAATACAAGATAGATTTTATAAAATGCAAACATTTGTTCACTAAACTTCATTGCAGGAATCCTTTTTTAATAAACAATTGTTATAAAAATATTATTACTGTTATCTAAACTTACCATAATCTGATAATACAGCATCTACAGTAAAACAAGGCATATCATCCATTGAAACATCAGTGATAATTAATGAACAATATTTTCCTACAACAATTGGAGCAATAATATTCTTGTAGTTTTCATTACAGAGTTCTGTATCAAGAATATTAGCAATGCGACACTTAATGGCCTAAAAACAAAACGTTTAGAAAGTTGGTTAAGCTAGTTAAAAAAAAACATAAAAGAGCAACTATTATTAAAATATACAGAAGCTCTTAAATCATCAAAATACAAGTATTTTGGGGAGAAATTATTATCATTATTATCAGAAATTATCACGATAATTTCTGTATTTTAAAAAACTCTTCTTTTAAATATATCTGAATATTCCAGTGTTCAATACATCTACTTAAAGGTTTTCTCCAAATGCAACAACCCTATTCTGCATTCACAGATTACCAAGAATGGAAATCAACATTTATAGATCCTTGACCAAAACTCAGGATAAAAATTAATTCCATCAAAAATAAGTCATAAGTAACGTTCTGGACAAAAGTAGCTAAACTCTTGATCATTTTTTTATTTTTCTAGGACATTTTCAGAATATTTTGTTATTTTTGAAAAAAAAAACAGATTATATTCTCTTGCAGTCAAAATGAGGATACTTAACACATTCTTAAAGACATGGTACGTTTTCTTCGAAGTTTCTTACGTATTTAAACTTATACTTACGCAGGGTGGGATCTGTGAAATATCTTCATGCAATCCTTTAATTTTGTGTAGTAGTATGTTTTCCCTTTTTCCATAGTCAATATACAGTACCTGAGCACTCTTTGTAAGGATATCTATCTCTTTTATGAGTATCCTGCACCAAGTCTGAATGTGAACAAATTACTTAGCTGCAGAAAAATGATTCACTGTGATCTTTTTTTACTAGAAGTTGTCTTCATTTCAAATACTACCTCACAGTATAATTTTGTATATTTAAATTATTTAGTTAATGGACTCAAATCAAATAATCTGTTCTTTCTAACATACAGACCATTCTTTGAATAGGCCATATAGAATTATATCAACTTTAATATTACTTATACACTTAAATGATACCACCTGTTTTAAACAGAAATAAGATTAGAATCATCTCTCTTAATTTTCTGTTTTCATCAGTTTTCATTTTACTATTAAAAAAGAAACCAAATCTTTGTGCTGCAATTTTCTATGGCATTTCTTGCTTTGTCTAAAGGCCCTGTCCCACAGGCCGACGGACGCAAAACTTATGCATAAAGGACACAGCGGATGAGCAAAATTTCAGAGGTGGCTCCATCCGTTGTCATCTGCTCCAAAAAGTGGTGAAAATTTGCATAAACAGAACAGAAAAGAACGGACGTGGATAGAATGTAGCGGGGATGTTAAACGTATGTTCATAGGAAGCCTAGCGGATGTATATCGGATGCAAACCGTTCACTGCGCATTCTATTTCCGTGCTACTAACGCTGTGTAGATGTTCCGTGTACCTTTTGTTTCCTCCCTCTTTCCGTTTTCAGCTGCAACGGATGTGAGTTGCGAGGATGCCCAGAGGATGCAGAGAGGATACAGCAGACGTTTAACGGATGATAAATGGACATAGAACATTTGTTGCTCGGATGTCACGGATTTACATTGTACACAGCGGAAAGTTCATCCGTTCACAAAGTTTTGTGCAGCTCAAAACTTCTTGGGCGGATGAAATCTTAGTGGACAGATGCTGGAGGGATAGAGTGTATGAAACATGTATGCAGTGAGTACACAATGGATGCATCTCGTTTTCCAACAGATGGCAAGCTTTTTTTAACGTTTTACATCCTCTTTGCATCCATTGGTGCAGTGGGACATGGGCTTAAAGTACAAGTTACTATTACATATCACAATTACACTTAGTTAAAAATAATATGAATCTTTGACCTGATATAAAAATAAATGCTATATTGCTGGTAATCTATACTTCAGGATAGCTTCTACAGTTGGTTCAATCAAAAACTTTTTGAACAGACCTACATGTATATTTAATATGCATTTAGTACTTCCTTAAAGAAGTAATTTCTTTTCCTGCCTTCCATAATTACTAGAAAATTCCAGGAAAATATATAAACTAAGAAGGTGCTAACAATGCCCCTACTTCTTCTGAAACTTGCTGCACCACTCCCAATTAAAGCATTTAACAAGGAGATTCAACCTTGAAATAAGGAGAAACTTTCTGACAGTGAGAACAATCAATCAATGGAACAGCTTGCCCTCAGAAGTTGTGGGAGCGTCATCACTTGAGACTTTCAAGAAAAGATTGGACTGCCATTTGTCAGCAATGGTGTAGGGTCTCTCCACTTGGGCTGGGGGTTGGATAAGGTCCTTTGCAGCTCTGATTATCTGTTATCATTGATATCCATAATAGTCTGCAAAACACTAAGTTGTTTACACTAAAGTCAATTTACCTGATCCAGAGAATATTTTGCAATACAAACTTCTCCTTTGACAGGAATATATTCTTGATTGATTCCCTTGTAATCTTTCAGTTTCATTGTTAATTTTAAAATATTACTTTGAACTTCAAGAGAATTGACTTGCATGTAGAATTCACTAGGATTATTAAAATCAGTTATTGTACCCTAGAAAAGAAACAATTTTTGAAAGCTTGTCTTTAACATTAGATTCACTCAATCAACTACATATTTATCACACTAAATACATGAACGAAGTTACTCAAAGCATAAAAATTTTAAGAATTCTTACAAATAATGAAATTAAAATCATTTTACAGTAAGGTAGTCCTTGCTTAATGATTCTAATTGGGATTAGAATTTGTCATTAAATGAATTTATAATTAAGCAAAACAGTATACGATTACAGCACTTAGTAACAGTAGTTCCACTTCTAACAGGCAAAGGTAGCCAGGACTGTGTAAAGCCTTGTAATCTTGAGCCAGCAGCAGAAGACAGAATTCAACAAAGGTCACTGGAAGGAGGTGGGGCAGGCAGCAGTGGTAAAGTTTTGAGTGTTCCAAAGGGCAGAGATGAGAAGGAGAATAGACAGGCAGGTGAGAGGAGTTGAAGTGTGTACTGTAATCATAAACGTGGGCTGATTGCCAGGCACTCAAATTTTGATCAAGTGACCATAGGAACATTGCAACTTCTGTAACTTTAAGAATGGTTGTAACTACCATTTGTTTAGCACTGTCACTGAATGTTAACTATAAAAAGTTGCCAAGTTAGTACCACTTGTATTAATTTAGCTTGGTCTTTGTAAGTTTGTAAGGCCCTCATTATACAAAATATACTGAAATGTAAAATCAGAACTTACTTTGATTTTCATATTTTTCTTAAGTCCTGAATAATTTAGATCAGACAGCATTATTTTCTTCCCTTGTTCTACATTTTTAGTTTTCACCGGTGATATATTTTCCTGTTAGAAGTAAAGTTTTACATTTGATTAATAATAATCCCATTTTCTACTTAAAAGACCTCAAAAAGATTGACCCACCTAAGAAACTTATCTATATTGTTGATGAATTTATAACAAGAATTATAATTCTGCGTATAAGCTAACATTTACAACGTAAGTAATTTGTATTCCTTCCTTCTTGTAATATCCAATGACTTCAGAAACCTTCTAGGGAATATCAAGAAGTCTTCCAAAATAATCGCTGGAGAAATGAAAATGTAATATGGTTACTATGAAAATAGAAAAAAAATGGAATGTTTTACTATCTTAACTGATATTATACCTCACTAGCAGTAATTCTTGTCATATTAGTAATATAATATTTAAACCATAATTGGCAACTGATAACTGAAGTAGTAGGGAAACTGGCAGAAAATTGCAAGTCCCAGGCCAGCAGGCAAGTGGCAGGACTGCATCAGGGTGTAGGAGAAACACTACATGGTCAGACTATGTACCAGAGATTGGGATAAGTGCGTACAAGAGATGCCAGGCAGATCAGGAAGGGTGTATTCATGAATGGTGTAGCACTGATAGGGTATGTGAATTGCTGGCATGAAAGCAGGTAGTTTGAGGATGGTGTGTGGGTGCTATTTGTGATTTTCCCAGATAGACCATTGACTTTCTGGGGAAATCAGCAGAGGTTTCAAATGGCAATCATTCAATGCTGGGGGTGCTGGACAACTGGTTATAAATGTTAACCGGTTGCCAAGCACCCAGATCATGATCACGACTGCAATGTGTTGCAATGTAACTATGGGGACTGGATATATTTCCCTTAAATCAGCATTGTTGTAGTTTTGAATAATCATTGAATGGTTAAATGTCAAGTACTACAAGTATTTGCAAAAAAATCCTGAAATAGTAGAAAAAGTAAAGGTTTCCCTGTCAAACATGCCCAACTCTAAGACAGTCTTCATCTGCATTTCTTGGACAAGGGAGCAACGTTGTCCAAAGACAATTTCCGTGGTCATATGGCCAGCATGACTATATGTCAAAGGTGCATGGAACCTTCTAAAGTGGTACCTATTAATCTATTTGCATTTGCATGTTTTCGAACTACTAGGTGGACAGGAGCTGAGCCAAGTAATGGCAGCTTATCCCATTGTACGGACCTCTGGTCTTAAATCCGCTATCCAGATAACAAAGCTCAATGACCGTAACCACTGAGCCATCTGGCTCTATAGTAGTTGAATGTAAAATAAAACCAATCAGCCAGATGACTTACTGTTGCAAAAAAAGTCAAATGGATTGATATACTAACTTGGGTCAGAACACAGCCTGAATATATGTTCACTTCTGATCATTGAATTTAAAGGATTCCAAAATATTGGAACTGGTTTACTGAAGAGCAGCAGGTATTATCAAACTGTAGAAACAGATCCTATGAAAAGAGGTCGAAGCATCTCGGCCTGTTCAGCCTTAAGAAGATAGAAAGGGGAAATCATAGCTCTTCCCAGTGTCTTTAAAATATTACTCTGAAGATCTCACTTTCTCACAGAATAATTTAAATTCTAGGAAAAAAAATTCCACTTGAAAAAAACTATTTAACAGTAAGAGCAATTTTTCAGTGAAACACTAGGCTTCTCTTTACTGATTGTTCTGAAGCAGATGTTTGATTTATTCAGGATATTATGTTGATTCTTGGTTGTGCCAGGATATGGTAGATTAGACTTGCATCAGCCCTTTCCGAACTTTAAATGAGAAAAGTATAACAAAGAGAAAGAATAAATATGCAGGCATCATCAGAATAGTATAATGAAATTTGTCAACCACAGAAGGGAATTCCATTCACCATACCTTTTTATTGCTTTCATCCAATGATTTTCTACAATATTCAGCTTTATTTGCACTAAAAAGAATAATTTCATTCATTAGCACAATGTTCAACTCAATTACAAGGTTATTTCATTTAAAGTTTATTATGTTGTGGCAGTATAACTTTGCACCACTTTATAAACTTCTAGCTGATCAAGAAATACTGTTGTTTCATATGCTGCTTCAGCATCTAAATCTTGACTTGCTTAAACCAGAATTCAGCAGTATATCCAAAACAGAATCTCTAATAATAATATTAATCATATAATTTAAGCAGGGGCAGGAGTGAAGGCTGACTGGAAATGGAAACACCAAAGCTCTCCTAAGCACATAAAATCCTTGACTGGAACAGCAAGTAAAGAACAAAAAGAACTGCCGTATATTGTGGACCTAGAACAGGGCTATCAAATTTGTGGGCCACGGGCCAGATACGTCATGTGCGTTTTACGAAGCGGAGGAAGTCTCCCTTCATATGACACCGCCGTGATAACGTGAGTTTGAACTCCTACCCTAAAACAACTAAGCCAAGGATTTTAAATACTAATCAAAGAGTGTGCAAAATATTTTAAAAACAAAATGTTCAATCTGCCTGTAGTCTGACAGTGTTTCTACTGAAATATATCTGGTAAAATTAAAATGTTATTCTTAGCTTGGAAGCGAGTGTTTCAAGTTTGAAAAAGCAGCTTTGAGCAGCTTAGATCTCAGAGTCTAAAGATTCTGCACACAAATATATGGAATGCTTATTTTTTTATTCTCTCTAGCCTGCAAAGAGGTTAGATCACACCTGAAGAAAGATTGCCTGAAACATGCATGATACTTTACTCTTCCAATCTTGAATAAATATATTGCAGATCAAGTACAACTGTACAGATTGTACTTCTCTCAATCTAAAAACTCTTTTGGGGGAGAGTAATTTATATGAAAAAAATAGTACAGCTAAAGAATTATAGAAAATTGGGTCAGCTAGTTCCTACAAGCAAAGTATTTTTGAGTAAAATGCTATGACATGTCATGAATTCCCAGAATGCTGCTACAGAACTGAAAAAAACCACCCCTAAAGAAAAAAATATATATATTGCCATTAAAGATAGCAATGGTCATAGAAAAACCAAAGATATAAGAGAATTTGAATGTTTTTCTTTCAACCATTATATTCCTTAATTATTTTAAATTATTTTAAATTATATTTATTAAGCAATAATTATCTAAATCATTGCTTTATTTGAAAATTTAGGTCGTTAAAAATTAACATTTAAGCCGCCCAAAATCACTGTTGGGTCTGTTTCAGAATTTTTTTTGAAGTCTTTAAAACTATTAATAATGGGAAATCTCTAGGTTCTGATGCATACAGCAATTTAATGTCTTAATACCTGAATTTTAACCTTTACTCAATACTTGCATTGGAGAGAACCTTTACCAGAGTCCTGGAAAGAGTCTAAGATAGCTGTAATCTTTAAACCAGGTAAACATTTTCAGGAATTGACAATTCGTGGATCATTTCACTTCTTAATATAGATTTCAAAATCTATAAAAAATTATTAACCACCTAAAATGTCTGTAAATAAAATTACCAACGTAGATCAATTTGATTTTATTCCAAAAACATATTCTCCCTACTTAGTAAATTATTATTACACAAATTGGCAAAATGAATATAACTCTTCACTAACTATAAATAGCCTCAGTAGCGCAGTGGTTAGAGTGCAGGACTGCAAGCTCCTCCTTCTGCAATTTAGCAGATCAAATCCACCAGGCTCAAGGTTCACTCCGCTTTCCATCCTTCCGAGGTGGGTAAAATTGTTGGGGGCAATATACTGACTCTGTAAGCCGCTTTGAGAGGGCTGTAAAACATTGTGGAGCAGTATATCAGTCTAAGTGCTATTACTATATGCTCCTAGATATACTTAAAAGTTTCTGGTTCTCTGGAATGATTTCTTTTTTAAATAAGTACATGTAGTCCTGTACTTAGTTTGACCCCAACATTTCCGTTCCTAAACAAAACTATTGTTACATGAATTTTGCCCCATTTTACGACCTTTCTTTTCAGTTAATTGAATCACAGCAGTGGTTTAGTAACACAGTTGTTAAATAAATCTGGTTTCCCCACTGGCTTTTCTGTCAGAAGGTCACAGGTCATAAAAAGTGATCACATGATATTGCAAGCACCATAAACATGAACCAATTGCCAAGCATCCAAATTTCAATCATGTGATAATGGGGATGCGACAATCGTCATAAGCATGAAAAACAGTCAACAATTCACTTTTTTTCAGTCCTGTTAACCTCAAACAGTCACTAAATGGTTGTTAAGCCAAGAACTATCTATGTTATGAAAATATAATTTAAGGCTGGCTTTTGTAATGTCACATTTATCTCTATATTACTAAACTCTCATTGTCATGAGTAAAGGAAGGAATGAAATCTGAGGAAGTTGGGGCTGCTTCAGTGCTACCGGCTGCTGAGCTTCATTTGCAACATTCTATGAAATTTTCTAAGCCACTTTCACAATCCCTTGCTCTCTCTCCTACTCAGGAGTAGCCACTTACTTGCCTGCTGGAAAGGAAAGGGAAATTTCCTATGCCTCCTGCCAGATTCCCGCTAGGAAACAGAATGGGGAAGCCAGCAGAAAGTTGGAGGTCACTCCTTCTGTCACTGTTTTTTTACCCACCCTCGATCATTCTGTTTCTCTGTTTAGATACGGAAATATCTCTGAATGATGATTCAACAGGCACAGGTTGTATTGTGGTCAACTGAAGCATAAGAAACCTAAATAGTTATTACTCTATTTTACTGAAAGATTCTATAGTAATTGATTAAACTGTTATCACTTTTATTATTCGATGTAGCTATTGTAGCTCTGACAACAGAACCAATGAACAGACTTATGGCATACAACTGGATGGCATACATAAGAACTATCTTTGAAATTTATGATATGGTTCTGACTCTTTTGAATACCTCCCATTCAGCTAACCATACCAATAAGAACTTAAAAAGAAATTTGAAGGGGACATTCAAAAGGAGGTTCAAATTCAAAATTAATTTAGGGCTTCCAATTATATATATTTATAATATTCAGATACCAAGATATTAATGTTTATCTTATTAATCTTATGCCTACAATGAAGATATTAAAGATATTGTGAAGATATTCTGGACAATCACTATGATCTGACTATCATCATATGACTAAGACTATGATCATATGAAAAAAAGGAAGGAAACTAAATAAAGAACAGACAAAGCAATAAATATAACAAATTACCATGGTTTTCTTGGTATAAATTTAAATAATTATTGGATAACACAGAAATTATAATTTCAGTAGTCAGCCTTTACACCAATTTTGAAAATAATTAACTAGCTAGAACAACCAAAAGGACAGCTTTCAAAAATAGGTTACAATTATACATCATTGGGACTCGACCTGTTAGATTGGCACATATAATTATTTTTCCAAACTCTGGAGAGGTTGTCTCCAAAAAGCTATCTTTAATTTATGGTGGTTCTGTAACAAGGGTACATAGGTAGTACTTGGTGTATGACATTTGTTTAATGATGATTCAAAGTTACAACACTTTTGAAAAAAGTGACTTACAACACATCCGCAAAAGTTACAACCATTACACCACCATTTGGATGCTTGGCAACCAGCTCACATTTACAATAGTTGCAGCATTTTGTAATTGCATGATGTGATTTGTGACCTTCCCAGCTGCCTTCTGACAGCCACATGATTTGCTTAATCACAATTATCTGCTTAACAACTTCAGTAAAAATGGTCATGAAATCGGGTCCACTCATGTGATGATGTGTTATTGTGTTTACTTAGGGAAAGGTTAAAAAAACTTTATTTAACCTTATCAGCAAAAATAATATTCACCTGAAAACATTGAAAAACTTTAGATAATTTAACAACTTCCAGAAAAGGTCAAGTTAAAATAATAAAAATACTTTATTTACTGCATAGTGGAATGGTGGTAGAATGCAGTATTGCAAGCTAACTCTGTCCACTGGCAGGAGTTGAATCCTGACTGGCTCAAGGTTGACTCAGCTTTCCATCATTCCAAGGTTGGTAAAAAGAGGATTCAGATTGCTGGAGGCAATATGCTGACTTTACAAACCACATAAAGAATGCTGTAAAAGCATTATGCAATGGTATGTCTTATTGTTATTGCTAAAATATCAGAAGCAGGAACCTCAATTCTATCAAATGTACATGGACTTTACATTTTATATTAATTGCAACAGATCTACTACCAACACCCCTTTAGGTATGTTAAAATCAATTTGTATATTAATTGCTTCTAGATACTTTCTAGCACATCTTTTTCTTATTTTTTTTAGTATCAATTTATGTTATTCAATTACTTGACAGAGTTTGTCAATCAGTTTAATAAAAAATTGAAAATCAAACCACCATAATTTGAATATACAACTATATGACTATCTAAATAAGGACAAGTCTGTATGGATGTGACTTTTTTTATTCAGAATCATATAACTTGTTAAAAAAAACTGTTTTTGTTAAAAAAAAACAATCATTATTAAAATTGTAATTGCACATTTTTACATATAATTGAATTAAAAGCTTATGGATATCATTTAATTAATTTTAATTGTAATCTATTAACTTACTTCGTTTTACTTGGCTTACAGACATTATTATGTATTTGCCAATCTTTCATCTGACAACTTGCAGAACAATAATAGACTTGCATACACTGGATGCATCTTAATGATCCTAAAAAGTTTACAAAAAAATTACTGGGATCAGGTTATTGGAGAAGAGCAATGCAAACAATTGCCACATAATGAGAAAGAAACTACAAGTGTATAGTGTCATTAGGAGATAAGCTCTAACTGAAATCATTGTATGCATTGCTGATATATCAAGACTGAACCAGCCACCTACAAAGAATACTTAGCTTTATACTTCAATTCTTTTCACAGAAAACTGTTATAAGCTTGTACTAAGCAAGTTTCGTATTCAGCTTTCATAATGGTAGTTTCTCATATTATAAGGCCAGGCCTTATATTTTTTTGACCTCTGAAAAACGGCTAGGCCGTCTTTTCGGGGGTGACTTAATTCCCCCCTTGCATCCTTGGGTAGGCGGGCGGCGACATCTTAGAGTTCCGGAGACCTTTTCCTTCTCCCTTGCTGCCGTGGCGTTAGAAGAATGCTGCGGCGTTTGGCGTAGCCACATGCGGCCAGTCAGGGCTCCTCCCTGCAACCGGAGCCCTGAGGAGACACTTGGCTTCAGGCGCTCCCATCGCCGCGTTCCGAGGGAAGGCGCTCGCCCGAGAGGATCTCTCACCCTCTCTCTCCACAAGGTCTGCACTGCGGCTGAGGAGGAGGCGGCTGCAGCCAGTTCCTTCTGCTTGCTGAGAGGTGAGGAAGCCACGGCTTTGCACAGCAAGCAAAGCGCTGCTCACCTGGGCGAGATTTGGGAACGAGGGCCAGGAGGCATGCACGCACCCGCGGCTCCCTTTCCTGGCTCTACCCAGCCCACGCGGCTCTGGCGCGGCTGTGGCGCGGCCCTGGCGGGATGAGCGGAGGGTCCGGCGGGGAGGTGCTTGCTGCCTTGGCGACAGCTCCACTGCCAGGAAGGAGGGCCCACCTGTCCCTAACGGAGCAAGGGAGAAGGAAAAGCAATGGTGGCGGAAGGTCTCCCGGTATGAAGTGCCCCACCAATGCAGGCAGCACCATATCAAGGCATGCAAGTACTTCCTAAATGCAAGCCCCCCCGCCATTCCCCCCCATTTCGCATGTTTAATAAGGACGTTAATTTGGGGGGAGGGGCTTAATTCGATTTTATAAATTGAATGCCTATAAAACATGGTGGAGCTTCCTATTGGTGGAGAAACACGGTATTATTTCAGTAAACGCAATTCAACTATGTCTACATTTGGTTTAATTTGACAGATATAGTTTATGGTTTCCCTAAGACTACCTAGTAAATTTGTGGTCAGACTTGATACCTGAATTGAATTCACATTAAATTCATTTCACTTAAAAGCTATTAGCTCTTTGATCCCACTTTTAACCAACATTTTAAAGTGTACATTATTTTATCATAGATTATTTTATCATAGACAAAAACTTACCAAACAGGCCACAAAAATGGCAAGTCGGCTGATATAAAGGACTTAATGGACTGAATTGTGAATTATAGCTGATAGGTAAAGCTTTGTCAGGAGAAGTTGATAAATGCACTGTTTGTATCAATGCTGAGTCAGATACCTGCAAAGCATATTGACAAATATGTTGGTCTTAAAATACATTAAAATTCCTAATTTCTCAGAAAGTGAGACTGATACAGAACACACAAAATTTTTAAGAAAGTATGTATCTCTCAGAGAAATAAACAACAGCCATGCTGACATATGACTAGGCCAGTTTTTTTTTTAAATAGCTGAATAACATGTTACATACACTGAATAATATATGACACATTAACATAAACTAAATTAAAGTTTAGTATTTAGGTATGAATCTAAGTCCTGCCCACCTAGCAGCTTGAAAGCACGCAAATGTGAGTAAATAGGTACCGCTTTGGTGGAAAGGTAAAAGTGTTCCAAGCACCTGGCATATAGTTATGCCAGCCATATCGCCATGGAAATGTCTTCAGATAACACTGGATCCCTTTGTCCCAGAAACAAGAGAGGAGCATCGCCCCATACAGTCGGGCATGACTGGACAGGGAAGACCTTTATCTTTATGAATCAGATACTAACTTGGGAATAACCTATTTTATTGCAATTAATAATCAAATTAATTATGACAAAAGGACTTAAGAAAATTGTTAGTGGAAACTTACAGGATTCATTTTCTTTGTAGAAGATAGCAAATTATTCATAACTTTGAATTTCCCTATAATATAGAATAAAAATGTTTAGAATCAAATGATTTAACAGAATAAAGATATTTTTTAATCATTAATTCAAATTTATATAGTTTTTTCATCAGGATAAAATGCTTATCCAGAAACAACCTAAGGTAGATGTAGATGGATTTATTTCTAAAATGAATGAAGTTTTTCAATACAAGAAGTTCTAAATTTTAAAGTTAATCACCAAGGAAACCACATTCTTATAATCAACAGTGACTTTAGTTAGCCTTCATTTAGTGACTGCCTTGTTTAACACCATTTGCAGTTACAATAGTAATGAAAAAGTAACATTATGATCAGTGCTTGCACTGATCATACAACCTTCACAGATCTGTATGAGCATACAACCTTCACAGATCTGTAAAGTAAAGTTGAAGTCAGATCTAATCATAGTTATAGTTTCATCTACTGACTCCATTTAAGATTTGTGAACTTCAACTCCTAGAATTCCTCCTTCAGTCATGTTAGCTCAAGATTTCTGGGAGTTGAAGTCCATAAGTCTTAAACTTGCCAAGTTTGAAGACCCCTGATGCATATGCTGAGAACATTCAAGGGAACAATTATGTTCAAAGTTATTATTCAATAATAGCACTATTCCCAATATTTGCAGATAAAGAATGAATACAAGATTATAGCATACCACGTCCTTCATTCCAATTACCTGGTTTTCTTATTACCTAAATGTACATACCTTCTGGATCATTGAGCTTTGACCCTGGAGATTGAGAAGGTGAGAGATGGCTGACAAACAACACAGAATTTGCTTGAGGAGCTTTACATAATAAAATAATTACCCAATTTTACAAAAGGAAAACAGTTTTTAGAACCACTTATAAATAATGAAATTAACCAAAACGTATCATTCCTATTTTTCAAGATCTCACAAGATAAAATTAAAAAGCACATAAGAATACAGCACTACAAAATACATTAAATTTAAAGAGTTTTTTCTTACCTTTCATTCCTGTTTCAGCCACATTTAATGGAACAGTTTTGTGATCATAGCCATCATGGTTGTTGTTTTCATTCCAATTTGTAACAAATGATTTTGCCTGTCCACAAATTGGAAGATTGTTGAGCAATGGTGGTACTTTATTATCACCAAGTACTGTATTTTTGAAGTTGGGGCTTGTGCTGGGACTTCTCAAGGACTGATTTGGACTTTTGAGATCCTTTATCTGAAGCCTTTGTTCCATTTTTCACACATCTATATTAGAATCATTTCCTTACAATTTCATGGATAATTTAACAGCTAGGAAAGTAAAATAAAAAACATTAGCTAAACAATTAAATTACAAATAAACACTCCTAAATAGGAGTTTATAATAAATAAATAAATAAACACTCCTAAATAAACACTAATTCAGATGGTTCTGTATGTAATGTTTCTCTTAAGAACACATGCTAAAAAAATATCATCCAACCCCCTCAGAAAGTAGCACAATATTTGTAACAATACTTTAAAATGCAAGGAAACAGCTAAGTTTTCAAAAATAATTTTAAATGGGAATCCTGTATTAAATGCTTTGGACCAGCAAAACAGAATTTCTAAATTTAGTTTCTCATATTTCTTTTTATTGAAAAAAATGTGGAAAAAGTAATTTAGCAAATTTAAATCATTTCCAGCACACAGAAGAGTTCAGATAGCACTCTTTGCACTAATAAATGTTATTAAAAGGTTTGAGCTGTAGTAAGCTGCAGCTCACTTTATCAGATGTATAGGAAGGGTTAAACTGATTAGGATTTAAACTGGGATGTGTTGGAGAGAAGGAGAAGAAAAGAAAGGCATGCAGGTTACACATGTTTAGTTACGTTAATTACAAAGCTGCTAACATGATTTTTTTCACAAGCTTTCTTCCTATAGAAATTTCCCATAGAAATTTCTTTCTATATTTTCAATACACACAGTTCTTAAAAAACAACAACCCAGTATTCCAAACTTTGTAAAGCCATTTTGTTTTAAAGTTTAAAGAACCACAGTACCATGATGTCCACCTCAAGTTTCCAACACATACTCAAGTTTCCAACACATACTCAAGTTTCTAACAGAGTAATCTCACAATATTGGCAACACCGGTATATTTCAAACTGAAATTTAGAAATCCAAAAGGCAATAATTACCTACGGTGCTTTTAGATTTGTATTTCCCATACTAAGGTAGTAGTAGTAGTAGTAGTAGTAGTAGTAGTAGTAAAGTATCACATTAGTACTGCAGTAAAATCGCTTAGCCGCACAAATTCAGTTTCTGTAAATACTAGCAAAATATACCAAAATACTGTATATACCTCATTTGGAAAACTACAGGCCATTCCTCCAACAGGAAACATGATTTACAATACTTTCATTACGCATAGAACTAAAACTCTTAAGTAGTCCCAACAAATAGGTTTCTTGGCTACGGTTTAGTCTATTCTTCCTCTTCAAGAATGTAACGTTAATATTCCATCTTGGCTAAAACAAAATCTATTGCACGAAATTAAAATAAGCAACCAAACCTAGTGCTGCTCTGGCGAGCAATCCTCTGATCCATCCACTACACTCACACTCCTCTCCTCTACTTCTTTTTCCTTTACAGTGCGAGGGTACTCAGCCCAGGAAAAACCACGATCGCACCCCAGTTTACACCCTTCAGACTCGTGTGTGAGAAGCAAATGATAGGAAACTTGGAAAGACCCAGGAATTGAGGCCATTCAACTCTAGTTATAAATGGCGCGGAGCGAGAAGGGAAGCGAGTTCACACACAATGCCTGAAATCACAACCGGCCGCAAAACACGCAACTTTTACAACAAATCTTACATTCCCAACACGGGCACTGAGTTAGAGCTCGCACAAAGCGCTAAGGTGGTCCAAAAGTAAAGGGCGGAACATCTCCAACCCACACTGAAAAGCCTGAGCATTTGTGGTTCAGCCGGCCACAAATCCAGACCGGAGCTAAAGCATTCGCGAATATATTTGCCCAGGCGTCCTGGGCGAGCTTCATGCAACTGACCTCCCAAAAGTCGAAGTGGAAGCGAAAGGGTGGGAGCTTACATTTGCTAGTTTGGAAGCAGAACCCGCCACTCGGCCCACGTACCAAAAATAAAAATAATAAAAATAAATCAAGGGCCGCGCGGTCTTTCCAAACAGCCTCTTCGGCTATTTCATCCGAACGAAACGAGGCTTCGTTCCGGACCTGCAGCCCCGTCTCCTGTTCTCCACACCGCGTGATCGGCAAAGCGCATGCACCGCCTTTATAACCGGCGGGCACGGAGCGTGTGAAGGAAAGGCCGGGTGGGCGGGGTCTTTGCAAGATGTGTTGTTTTCTTCATTCTTTTAAAGTTCCTCAATGGTGCAAAGTCTTTTCATATTGGCTCCGTTGGTACCTGGGCTGTACGGCAGTTGTGTTTTAGGTTTGCATATTTTCTTGCACGAGATTTGGACATCCCACCTCACTGCCTGTGCCTAAAATACTTGCACAATAGTACAATGATGCTGGTTTTAGGTGTTTGTCAAATGCTAAACTATGAGTGCTGTGTATAGGTTACATTGAACGTGTCTAATTATTTGAGTGCTGGCAGTTATGAAGCAAGTTCTGTTTGTTTCCGGGCATTTAATCTCCTTTAGTAATTGCAGGACTTAAAGTAATCTGTTTAGGTCACTAAGATAGTCCCATATCTGAGCCCAGTAGATTAAACACTATATTCTTCGTTTTTTGTTTTTTTTTAAATCCAAAATAACATTTTTTTTCCTAAGAAAGTTGTGCTTGCAGGTTCTCTTGCAGAATTTGAATCTCAATTTACCTTTTTACACAACTTGCTAGCCTGCAATTTATTGAAGTAACCAAGTGTTTTAGATTCATGCAACATAGCAAACTACAAACTAGACTATCATATTTCACTGTTTTACGACTGTTTTACTAACCCAGCTAGGGGAGTTAGTTAATCGCTTGGTGAGCTGTATGAACTCACAAAATAAACAGTAGCCAACTTAACCAACTATAACTCACACCATGAACTATAGCCACACGACACTGAATCCCAAACTATTTAACATCATTTTACCCTAACATGCATTTTGACTTCATCCTGTGTGATAAAGATGTACCATAGAAACTTAAAAAATGTAAGTAATCATGATTCAATTAATGTCATGTAAAAATATGACCAGAAACTAAAACATAATTATGGATCTTATGTTTTGGAATACCTTTGTGCAAAAATGTGGGTCTGCTGAAGCACAGTTTTTTAAATTTCTTAATGAGGAAAGCTTTCAATATTCTAGTAAGGATAAGTTCCTCGTGATTCATTCTGCCCTCTTTGCTTACCAATATTTATTTTTAAAAATCCTGGACGACATCTGGAAGTATTGGTTGAAGTACTGTTTCTTGCATATACATGGACTTTACCATTTGATAAATCAGTGATTAGAATGATGCAGTATAAATATATTGCTGTAATAATAGACTCATGTACAAATATCAGAAGGCACAATTTGGCCACATTACTACATAATGGAACTAAAAATCAATGTGACTAATGCCTTATTCTGTGCATGACATTATCAGTATCAGATGGATTTGTAACTGGTTGACCAACTGCAGTCAATGTGTAGTCCTCAATGGAACTGAATTTACATGGAGGAAAATATGCAGTGGGGTACTAAGGCTCTGTCTTAGGCCCGGTATTCAATATCTTCATCAATGATTTAGACAAGGGAGGGGAACTTATCAAATTTGCAGACAACCTCAAGCTGGCAGGAATAGTCAATACTCCAGAAGATAGGCTCAATACAGAAGGATCTTGAAAGAGTTGAACAATGGGCCAATCTAATTAAATTCAATGATTGGGAAAAGTAAGATTTCTACATGTAGGCAAGAAAAACCAAATGCACAGGTATAAGTTAGGGCTTAAACTCACGGCCCACAAACTGGATGTGTCACATGCTAGTCACGCCCACATCTTTAGTGAAGGAGAAAAAGTCACAATACGTCACAGGATAATGTTGTGACAATGCAAGTTTGACACCCCTGGGATAGGTGGTACCTGGCTAGTAGTAACTGCTCGAGGGATCTTGGAATCCCAGTGGACAATCACTTAAATATGACTTAGCAGTGTGCTGCAGCTGCCAAAAAGCCAAAGCAGTTGTAGGCTTCATTGACAGAGGGATAGTAAAGATCACACAAAGTGTTATTACCACTTTATAATGCCTTGTTAAAAACCACACTTGGAATCTTGCATCCAGTTTTTATTGCCATGATATAAAAAAGACTGAGATGCTAGCAAGTGCAGAGAAGAGCAAGGTGATTAGGGGACTGGAGGATAAGACATACCTAACAGTCCTCCAATATTGGTGAGGCTGCCACAAAGAAGGGTCAACTTATTTTCCAAATCACCTGAAGGCATGACAAGAAGCAATGAATAGAAAGTAATCAAGGAGAGAACCAACCGAGAACTAAGGAGAATTTTCCTGACAGAACAGTTGATCAGTGGAACAATTTGTCTCCAGAAGTTATGGGTGCTTCAACACTGGAGGATTTTAAAGAAAAGATTGGACAAAGATTTGTCTGAAACAGTGTTAGGATTTCCTGCTTGAGCAAGTTAGACTAAAAGATCTCCAAGGAATCCTCTGACTCAGTTATTCTGTTTTGTATATTGAGAATGATTTTAGGTAGATCTCTTGCAAAACAGACTTGAATGCAATTTCTACTCTATGGCACACCAAAGAAATATCAGATCCATGATATCTACAGATGATGTGATTTGTAATGCATAATTATTTTAAATCTATTGAAAAAGATACATTTTTGCTTCACCACAACATTCTGTGTATATGAATGTAGTTTGTGATTTAATGTTTGTTTGACATGTTGCATGGCCCTTTGCATGCACAAAGTTCTGTGTGGTTTTATCTTCTTCCAGATTCTTCTCAAATCATAGGAATGATTGTATTTTAGAAAAGTGCCAAATATTTGCCACTTTTCATGGTGACATCTGAAATCATCAGCTGTTATTTGACAATCTGAAATCTAGTGTTTTTTCATTCCTCTTATTTGGGCAGAAGTAGTATAGGGAAGAGACAATGAGGGATAAATGCTGAAAATATTAAGCACTGTTAAGTAAACAAAATTCCAATAAGCCAAAAGCAAGAATTAAGGGTTTACAAAATAATGTAAGCCTCCCAGTCACTTTGAAATAAGATGGACAGCAACTAAATTTCATAATAACATAATTAATTTTCCAAGACCAGAAAGAAATAAAATAGAAGAACATATTTCTCATGTTTTAGATAGAAACAAAATGACAAACATAACTTATGGTAAGCAACAAAATATTTGCTGAGCAACAAAACACTTGCTGGGAATTGGGCAGTGTATAAATTTAAGAATAATTATTATCAGCAGTGGAAAGTAAATAGGTGGCATTGAGAAAATGAAAAATGTGGCTTGTAGCTGTGTCTTCTTGCCATAATATTCAACCTAAACATCTTTTTTTTAAAAAAAAAACAACAACTTTGGGGTACCTGTGTCTCTCCCTCAAGAGTCTTACAGGAGTGGCTAGCGCCTACTCACTGGAGCTATGCAGCTATAGGAATACCCGTAATTGCTGCAACACATTGCTCCTTTGCAGATCATTGGGCCATATGTCTCACCCCACCAGAAGGTGCACAAAACTCCCGTTGAATATGCAAGATCCTAAAGCTGCTGCCAGGAGATCTCAGCTACAACTTTGATAGTGCGTGCAGACGAATGTGGACACCTGCGAGAGAAGCTGCCAACTGTCACTTTGCAGGGTAAGATTGGCTGAGTGGATCTTCCCCGAATTGCACATGTGCTGGCGTGAGAAACACCAGCTGCCTGGACTGTATATGGTTTTCTTGGCATCACTCCAAGAAGCGAGTCATCGAGGAAAAGCAGTTCCAACTTCGTGCTAAATAGACAACATGGGCGTCGGGCACATGGATTTCTTTGAATCATGATTGGAAAGCTTCGGCACGTGAGCTACCCTCGAAATATCACCTCAACTAATTCTTACGAGTTCGGTGCCTCCATGGAAGCAGATTCCCCGGAATCTACGACTCCCAGGCTCTTCCGAAGATGAGGCGATGAGGCTCCAGCTCGTGAACTGCGTCGCAGTAAGTAAACTCTGTGATTCGACTTCAGTCTCTTTACAATGTCCACGAGCTTCGGCAAGCTTCTCTCAATGGCGAGGTTAAAAATCGGTCGTTTCATTCAGCCAACGGATCTAATCCTCGAAGCCGAAGCGATCATCAAAAGGCAGGGCCGACACCTCCAACCAGTCTGGGTACCGGTGGGAAACATCGCTTCCCCGCGCCCCCCCCCCCCCCCCCCCCTCCCTCCGCTACCGTATCTTTCGAGGCATGAATCGCAACGGCCCGACGGCAGCTTTCGGGCTCCCTACCGAGGAATTAACCCAGGCCTATTCAGGATTCTTTCTCCACCCCCTTGCAGGCTGTTAATCGGATCTCGCTCCGCCTTTTCAATGAAGCTGCTCTGGATAGCCGTGGCCGCCATCTTTGTTGATGTGTCAGCTTTCAGTTCCTGTGAGGGGGCTGCAGCAGGAACCAGAGGAGCGAGAAGGGCTCTGTCCCCTCCCGCCACACGCACACCCACCCCCGTCACGCTTTCTTGGTCTTCGGCTTTAATTAGCAATGGGAGAGCGGCTACTCATGCAACAGATGCTCCGGTTCCCAGCCTCCTAGCAAACGGGTAAGCGCTTCCCGACTGGGCTTGGGAACAGACTGGAAATCTGATGAGGTTTCGGTCACGAAGAATGTAGATCAAGAGGGGCAAGCTGAAAGAGAGGAATGCGGGCTCGGGGAGCCGGCAGAAAAACCTGCCTTTGGATTCCCACGACTTCTTTACTTGCCCTGCTGGAGGGTTTTTGTTTGAATCGGGGAAAGGGTTTTTGACGTCAGACACTGAACATTCCTCGAGGCTTCCTCTCTTTAGTAACCGCGGAGGTCACTAAATGGGGTTCCATCGGGGCATTCTTTCTTTGCCCTCTCGGCCTCGTCTGAAAGCACTCGTGGGCGGCTTTGGTCATTTTTGTTAAATGTTGATGGACGGTCCGGTTCACCTTGGATAAACTCCGATGGAGTTGTTCTACCAGGAAGTAAATGATAGAAAGGTCCTCCATGGTGTTGGCTTCAAAGGTCCTCCAAGGTGTTGGCTTCATGTGTCAGGAGTGAAGAATTTATTTTAATTTAAGGATGCCTTTGTGCCTCTTGGCTGGTGCTGCTGCTGCTTACCTTTAGGCATCTGAAAGGTGCCAGGTGTTAACATCGTTTGGGATATCTCATGAGAGTTTCAGACTTCTGATGAGAACCCTAGCGTCCGAATATAACCATTTTAAATCAAATCGATATAAAGATTGAAAAAGGATTGTGCAACTTGATTTCAGCTTTGTTACTGTGGGATGCTTGTGAAATTTAGATTTCGCGTTTAGTTTTGCAAAATGCAACATAAGAATACATCAGCTAAAAGCATTCTCAAGTTAAGGCAAAAGTCCTACCTCCAAAGCTTTTGGCTTTGCTATGTATTTTATTTTACTGGTTTGCAATTAAAATATTTTCTCAATTAAATGTTCAATCTATACATAAGAAAAACCTTTCCTCTGTGTTATTTTTATCTTCATTCTTATCAATGGTAGTTGGATGACTGCATACAGAGTGCTTTTGGTGTCTTTCTCATAAGAATTGTGAACTTCATTATGTTTAAGAGTAGGTTCAGTGGGATTTAGTGACAGATAAACATAAGCCCTTGTTATTATTTTGAATGTTGAACTATGAATAAGGCATTTTGTGGCTTCCCTATTTAAGAATCAGGTAGCCAGATGCTTATAAAAGCAGATGATACAATGTTCAAAGTCTTTTGGAAAGATCATAAAGATCAATTTACTCACAAAGCCATTCTACACAATTTATCCATAATTCCTGCTGGTTTTGCCACAGTGGTTTTTCTGAACAGCTTTTGTTACAGGCTGAAAGTTGAATAAATGTAATTTAGCGTATTTGAGTAATCTTTTAAAAATTAATAGCTAAGGAATAGTACAGTACCAGATTTTTCATTCTTGCACTTTCTTCCCACGTTTTGTGTACCAGGGAAGGGTTTGTTTTTGGTTGAACAATATGCTTTGTAATTATAGGTGTATGAAAGCCATATAATTTAGATAAATGGGGTTAATACTTCTTGATAATATTGACTTACATTCTTTGATCTGTGCAGTTGATACTTATTATCTATGGGAACAAAGAGTATTATTCAGTGGGCTTTGATTATTTTTAAGGCTAGCTTATACAAGCTGCTCAGAACAAACGTAATTGTCTTAAATGACATTTCCTAATTATTTGGACAGATAAAGATACTCAGGACAGCTCACAATTGTGTGTTGCACACACACACACACGTATACAATATACATTTATTTCATACATAGTAATAGTATAGCCCAATAACCAATTCATTTTAAAAGCCTCATGTATTTATTTTATATATACACAAATTGTATTTTTAATGAACCAGAATATGTAGTTATTTGATGTGTCAAATATCATAGAACATAGAACACAATTTGCCATTCATAAATTTTGAGGTATTGTTGTGACAGACGGTTCTAGCTTTATATGTAAGGTATATTGAATTCTGTTTGCAATGAATTCAATATACAAAACAATAAAGCAATGTAACAATTAGCTGATGACAATTAGCTATAATAATGTAAAATTATATTGGTTGTAGATCTTAGCAGTCTGAAAGTCCTGAATTGATTTAGTATTAAACCCTCAGAGTTTTTTTTTTCTTTGCTGCTTATGGTACCAGTAGCTTTGCTATATTACATGACTGAGAATAGGATCAGTTTGACAGGTTAAATGTTTATTTTAATTTTGGCCTTAGCAACAGAACACCATATGAGAGATAAAGTAAAATGACAAATAAAGTAAAAATTCAATGTTAAGAAACATTGTATGAATAATAGGAGAACTATACCAAATATATCAAATTATTTTGTCAGTAAGCTCTGTTTTTCTGCCTATTTCTAGATTGATTTATTGGCCACTGTTATATTCTCACATAGTAATGTAATATGTGCAACAAAAAAGACTTCCATTTTGAGTTATAAATCTTGTGACTGAAAGGTACAGATAGGAAAAGATAGGCCTGGAAGCATTTTAAATGTTATAAGATTTAATTTTTATACATACATACATACATACATACATACATACATACATACATACCTATCAAATTTAAAAACTAAGTTTTCTAAGATGTTCTAAAATTAGAGTTTGCAAATGTTGCATTTTCTTGACCTATAAAATGATAAATGAATATGTGTGATTTACCTTTCCTCACCGGTCCCCCAAACCTGATGATTTATTTCTAATTAGGGATGGAGAAGATACAATTATATCACTAATAATTATTGATACATATTTCAAATGCAACAATGATAGTATCTTATAATCATATAACAATGACATAATATGATAATCTTATTTTGAAAATTTACAATAAATCAACTTTAAAAAATATTTTGAATAGAGGGATGCGCTTTGCAGAATTTCATAATTTCTGCAACAGAAAATCCTGATTTTGTTGTTGCCTGCCAGCAATACAGTAGTTCAGTTTTGACAACCATCCAGCGAAGGCATAGAAAACATAAGGCTCTCATGCATGCAAAGCTTGTTTTGTGTTTTCGTCTCTTTGCAAGGACAAACCAGTAACTTGGTGCCCCAGGCAGAATGGGAATAGATTCTGCAGGACTGCAACTTTGCATGTTTACTTGCCAAACAAAGCAGGAACCTACTAGAATTTTCCTGCTCCTGGTGTTAGCTTGTTCATGCAAAGTGGACATTGATCCTCCTTAGCATGATAAAGCCCACAACAATTTGATGCACACTTCAAAGTGTTCATGGTTGGAATGCTTCTGGTTTAAATGAAACATTTGGCCCTTCAGTGGAATTTTCTATGGAGAATCTAACAATATCTTTTTGTGGAATTGTAAAATCTTCTATCTAGATCTATAAAGAAAGATTTTTCTTGGGTTTTGCCAAGATATATATATTTCTGTATTTGTGGTCCCATCATGATCATTCACTATCTGGTGATTTTAGGATAATGAGATCTCAGTGAAACAAACCATGTAAATAATATTCTACATGAAAAAGTCACCATTTGATTAGAGATTACTATATACTAAACATTCCGGCGATAATAACCAACTGGAATGAGTGTACATACATCTCACACTGTCCCAGAGAACTTTATTATTCAGATAACAAGCAGTTGAATAAGAATATAGATGAATACCATGTTTAAACATGAGCAAGGTAGGAACACTAATCTTCTAACATACTATAATCAGAATTGTGATTCCTTTATAGAAATATAGAAGCTGTCTCCTATAGCCTTACCCATAGCAGTCAGAAGACATGATCAAAACTCTTTAATTTTACAACATATGGACAGACCTAACCATAGTTTTAGTTGGCAAATTGTGACTATCCTAGACCAAGCCAAGCCTGAAAATGCTAGGAACTTCTAGAAGCCTGGCACTCTGACAAATTAGCCATCAATAGACATTAACAATACCTACATAGCAGTGGTGGGATTTAATTTTTTTTTACTACCAGTTGTGTGAAGATAGCTTGGTGGGCATGGTGTGGCTTGGCGGGTGTGGCAGGGGAAGGATACTGCAAAATCCCAATTCCCTTCCCACTCCTGGGAGAAGGTTACTGCAAAATCCCATTCCCCCCCTTCTCACCCCACTAATCTCATTTCCAGCTCCGTTTTCCTGTGCAGGGCAACAAAAGAAGACCTAGCTGATCATCTGGGACTTGGGAGGCAGAGAATAGATGGTGGGATAAGTCAGAGGTATGATTTTCCAGTTCTCTGAACTACTCAAAATTTCTGTTACCGGTTCTCCAGAACTGGTCAGAACCGGCTAAATACCACCTCTGCTACGTAGCGTGCAAAAGAGGCAACAAAAAAGCCAGAAAGGTAATAAAAAGATCTCCCTACCCTAATCAACATCCAGATAAATATAGATTAACTCCAAAACTAACATCAGACCAACAATCAAGGAGTAAACAATACCCCAACTAATGAACTGTCAAACAAATAGTAAACAGCCCAAACAAAGAACTTCCAAGACCACGCCCACCAACACTAACAGAGCAAGCAATTAGAATATAAACTAAGAGCAAATCCCATTCCTGACTACTATTGATGATGTTATCTAGTTGGTAATGAAAAATCTGCAAGAAAACAACAAGGTTCAGGAAGCAGTCTAGTAGTCTTGCCTGAATCCCAAAAATAACCTAGAGAGGGGAGAAAGAAACTATAAATAGAAGAGTTTCTTCTCCTATGAAAGAATTAGCCAAAAATAATTTTCCTTCTGGACATTCTGACCTCAATATTCTAGTAGGTTGATTGAAAAAACTATTTTGCATGATCTAGAATTATCTTTTCCTATGCAATGATGTTCTTTTGAACCCCTGTTAAGTTTCTGGGCCTTGAGAAGGAGAGTGATGGTTAAAATGTTGGGATTTCTGTTGAGTTTTGGCATCAAGTGAAAATTTTAAAAGACCCATCCCTTTGACCAGAATAGTTGGAAAGGCTTGTGCATTTATTTTAAAGATGACCTACTGGAGACCTGATAAAATACATTTCTAAACCATCATACAGGGTAACGTAACAAAATATATAAAAATGGTCCTTGGCTGACATCCATTTGTTTGGTGATCATTCGAATTTCTAATGGCATTGAAAAAATTGACTTGCAACCAATCATTGCACTTACATCTGTCACAGCATCCTCATGGACATTTTATCAAAATTTGGGCATTTGACAACCAGCATGTATTTACTATAGTTGCAGCATCCCGAGTTCATGTAATTGTCATTTATGACCTTCCCAGCAGGTTTCTAAAAAGCCAAATCAATGTGGAAAGCAAGATTTGCTTAACTATCATGTGATACAATTAGCAGTAAACAATCATAGCAAAAAAGGGCATAAAGTTGGGCACGACATACTTAACTAACAAGCAATGGAAATCCTGCCAATTGTAGTTGTTCGCGACAACTACCTGCAGTAATAATGTGTTGTGAAATCTTCAAGTTTTAATCTGCTGTATCAAAGTACGATGGACATGTAACTATTGTTTTGAATTCGATAAAGTGTCTTTCTCTTCTCAGGCTATTTTAAAAAACAGAAGTTAAATCACTGAGTCCACTAGGAAAACATACTTGCTGTATTATTCTTTGATTGAAAATCCAGAAGCTCTCTGGAAAATTTGTAAGAAGCTTCTGAAAATAATTTTAGTTGGTTTAGTATCACGTATTAGTCAATTATGCATTTCTATTCAAGTTATACTCATGATCAACTACTGGTTTTGGGAGGATAGTACTTCTCTAAAAATAGTTCTTGTGCTAATATGGCAAAGTCTTAGGTCAAAAATATTTCATTTTTTGTTCAACTCCCCCCTTATCTTACGTATACAACTCTGTTGCTTTGATAGAGTAATGTGATCATTGATCTGTTTATAACTACATTTATATGAGGTTTTTTTTATAAATACTGTGTAGTTCGTGCTTCTAAGATCTTGAAGATGCAAAGGTTAGAGTTGTCATTTCTGGTAAATCCCTTGATAATAACCGCAAATCCATAGTGTCATTTATGACAGCAAGGAAAAGTTGGAGTAGAAAGGTAAGTTTGTTAATATAGTTGCTGGTGTCTATGTCCACAGTGATATCTGAAATTAATATGCTATTTACAGCTGATATGATATGGCAAATGTTTGCTTTATTTTCAGGTGCCCAATCTAATATAGAGCTTTGATATTAATCACTGCAATTTATGTAGAAAGAGAGGTTTAAAAAATGAAGAGTTGGGAGGAACTGCATCAAGTAGTTTGGCAGTTAGGAAGTATCTGAAATTATAGTGAGGAATACATGTTTAAAATATGGTCTTTTCAAGAGAGTACAAAGAGATTTATCTCTTCGTGCTGGCTTTCCTGAATATTCCTTCTTGATTGGCCACTGAATGAATGGACTGAATTCATTAGGGAAGAGGAAACTGCTTTCATATAAGTTGGCATGAAAGACTTTGAAGAGCAGAAGGGTGGAAGTGCTCTAAAATATGAGGCAGATTGGATTCCAACATACTCTTTAGTATGACCGCCATGGGGCAGCTTTTGCAATCTTTTTGTTGTTTTTTCATTACCATTCAGTGGCCTTGAAATTAACCTCAGAGATGGGAATGAATACATCAGGTTTTCCTGTTTAAAGTATGATGTCAAATAAATATATAACACTGTGATATATACGAAGACAAATGATTCGGTCTGCCTTGAATGCCTTGTTCTTCAACCACAAAATAATGTTAATATTAATGTTATTGGAGAGTAAATGTATCCATGTATATTCCGAGGAATCTTCCTTCATCTTTCTTAGCATTGTCTTCTGATGCCTTCTAAGGATAAAGGAAGCATAGCTTTGAAGCTACCCACAAAGTTAGGACTGATCTTTTCAAGTCTCGCAACTATTGTAGAATATGTTAGAACCATGAATAAAGCATGGATTGCGTAGATTGGGGGAGGTAGATTGAGTTTGCTGTAGTTGCAAGCATATGTTTGTCAAACTGTTTTCCTCACTATACTAATATGGTCTACTCTGCACATAAAAGGCTATCTGCAATCTTGAAAAGTAAAGGTAGAGTAGGATATTCTTCGCAACTACCACAAGATTGTCTATGGATTATAGCTTTGAGCTTTTTTTTTAAATAAACTTTGTTGATTTTCTGTTTATTTCATTTCTTAGTGCTTAATAAACGTGTTGTCTGGGTATTGAAATTGCTTAATACAAATTCCCTGAGCTACTTACGATGCGGTAAAGGAACTGTTTTTCAACCAGAAATACATGCTGTATAGCGTAATTTTATCTTACTGTCGTCATTATTATTTCAACTTTAAATATATGTGATGCTACAGTTTATTACTTCAGTTTTGCATAAATTCAAAGTCCTTCCTTGCTTCGTTAATAAGAATCCATTTATTATAGTCATTTCTACATAATGATAAAATACAAAATTTACTTCCCTTTTTCAGGTGTTAATCTATTTTGTTATTCATTATCTCAAGGCTGGTCAAAATCCAGTACACATAAGCAATTTACTGTACTTTTAATTGAAGATCTGTAACTAAGCCTTGGTCAAAGTACACAACTTTGTTCATCATAAAAGAATTCCTGTAAGAATACCCAGAGCAAAAGATTGCAATCTTACAGTTTGGAAAAGATTCCTGAACTCTGTATAACTGACTTTTTATTGTGTGTACTTGTGCAATAAAATAAGGGTAAATCCTTGCAACAAACTTGTTGAGAATGCAGACATTTATTTCACTGGATCTAGAGGCTGTTTGACCTCTAAGAGGCTCTGTATGCCATAAACTTTAAAAATGGGAATGATAAAAGAAAAAGAAAAAAAAATAGCACACCTGGAGAAAACAAACTCAGGACACTAGAAAAAAATCAACAGAGGCTGGACAATCTACCCATCCTAAACCTGGGAAGGAAGCTAGATTATCAAAGACTTTTGAAATTACAGCAAGATTATCATACAGCTCTTTTCCAAATTTCTTTATCAATCTATGAAATAATAAATGTAAATTTCATGCCTGTTGAGACACTTCTATCTTTTTTTGAATATTTGGCTTGTTATTTTAATGATTTTTTTTTTCTGGAAAGAGCTCAGATCCATTATTATGAATAATATCATATTTACGGTGAATATTTAAAAAAATCTTCAAATATCTCCAGCCCACTTTGCTGTCACTTCATTGTCATTTGCTTCCCACCTTAGGTTTCTGAGAACTGCAATCCTAATTATTTTATTTGTTAAATGCATATGCCACCCTTCTTATAAAGCAATCAAATAAAGTTTGTGCAGAGGAAATATGATTTTGACTGTACCCTTCATAAGCATGGCAAAATGTGAAATTGAAATAATGGGAAATTTATACTTTTTATTTTAAAAGTGCATCATTTAATTTTAAATGGTTCAAAGGAACAAAGTTTAATTTGTTTTGTTTAATATGAGGTTTTACTTTGGACAGTTTCAGACATTTCATCTTGACATCAAGTTAGTAAACTTGCTTTAAAAAAATAATAACTCAACTGAAATTAAGGAATTTCTGTTGTCAACATTCATGTTGTACATTGAAAGATCTGGATTCTTTGTAATATTTTCCATAAATAGTACATAAGTTGCAAAAACAAGAGTCTAAATTGTCCTAGTAGATGAGCCACTTAAATATAAGCCAGTAGTGTATTGCAGCCACCAAAAAAGCCAGCACATTCCTCGACTGCATTAACAAAGAGATAGAATCAAGATCACATGAAGTGTTAATACCACTTTATAATGTTTTGGTAAGACCACAATAGTCACACTGCATCCAGTTTTGATTGCCACGATATAAAAAAGATGTTGAGATTCTTGAAAGAAAGCAGAGGAGAGCAACCAAAATGATTAGATTACTGGAGGCTAAAATGTATGAGGTTTGTTTGCAGGAAATGGATATGTCCAGTTTAGCGGTTTCCAATCCCCTATGGGCTATATCTGGATTTCCGGAAGGTTCTTTCCAGCTCGCCAGTTCCTCCAATTTTTTGAACTCCAATTCTTTCAAAACAACACAGGCCAAAAGAGCAGGTTGTATTCATCATTGTTTAGAAAGGAAAGTTGGATGCCTGCGATTTCTCTGATTGGGTGGTGATGGTGAGCCAGCTGGAGGGTTACTGTCCAAGGAAAGGGGAGCATCAAATTTGTGCGAACTTTGAGCCAGCTGGAAGGTTGCTTCCTTTGCTGGAGGGAGTGATTCAAGGGGCTTCCTTGTCTCATTCCCCCTTCCTCCCTTTACAAAGAAAGTCTCTCCAGAAATGGGTCAGGGTCACCTGGTTGAGAAAGAGGAAGAGGAAGCTGGCTAGAGAGTTATTTCTTTAGCCTGCGAGTGCAAGGAGGAGTGATTTCCACTAATCCTGATCCAGGATGGCTTTTCTCTGTTTTTATGTTTGCTAATGTTAGATATTACATCATTTGTCCATATCAGCATGGCATTGTTTCTTCGTAGTTGTCACATTTCTTTTTGCTGTTGTTCTGAGTCAAATCACATTATGCAAATTCATTCAGTAAAATTTTATTCACTCATTTCTAAAATTGATTCCCACTGCCCAGCCCAGCCCAGCCCTTGAATATTTGCAAATGTTCAATGTGGTCCTCAGATTGAAAAGTTTGAAGACTTCTGGTCTGGCTTAATAAAAAGAAAGACTGGGGCTGACATAATAACAGTGTTCCAATATCTAAGGGTTAGAGAAAGCACCTGAAGCCAGAGCAAGAACTAATGGATAGAAACTAATCAAAGAGAGATCCAAGATTTAGATCAAAGGAGAAATTTATTGACGGTGAGAACAATGAGTGGAACAGCTTGTCTTCAAAAGTTGTGAGCACTTCATCAATGGAGGCTTTAAGAAGAGATTGGATATCCAATTGTCTGAAATAATGTAGGTCTCCTGCTTGAGCAAGGGGGTTGGACTAGAAAACCTCCAGGGCTCCCTCCAGCTCTATTATTCTGTTCTGTTTTAAACAGGGACACTTTTTTCCCCCAAAAAAGTCAGAAGATGGTAATGAAGTCACAAAGATCTTATACAGTTCGAATGCTTATCCATGACCACAACCCCTTTTTCTAAAAGAAAAATATTATTTTAACAGTATGTACAGAGTTTTTGAACTTTGGTAAGACTTACCTTCTATTTAAAAGAGAACAAAGATGCAGAAGAAGAAAAGAATGTAAGTGTTCCCATTCCCTATGTGTTCTGGCTCTATACTTTGAAGCTAATTGCTTCAGTCACTCCAACCAGTAATGGAAAAGAGATGCTTTTCCAGTTTAATAGATGTTTAAGACACATAATTGCTTCAGACCAATTTAAACTCCTTGGTTAAGAAGTCTTCATTATATATATATATATATTATATGGTAGAAACCATTCAGCAACTTAGTTTAAGCTGTATGAACCCAGACAGTTTAGCAATATAGTATAGTATTGCCTCAGCTTATTTTATTTATTTTATTTTATTGTTTTGTTTTATTTTATTATTATTTTGTTTTTAATTTTATTTTATTTACCAATAAATCCATTTTTTAGCTCCTAAAATCTATTGGTTTGGGGGGGGGGGGATTGTAGCATTTTAAGAATCATTTTCAAATATTTCCAATTCAGTTATTCCATACGTAAAAAATGATTGCCACTAAATATGTTTCTGTAAAATTTGAGAAAATATACTTGTTTCAAATCTACATTTGGGGATGCTGAGATGCCATTTAATATTATTTCTGAATATTTTTCCAAATGGTGCTATCTAATGTGAATAAATGGAAAACATTTAAAGGAGGAGTTCAAACTTATAGGAACTTTCCTAACTAGAGCTGAGACCTGTCCAGATGTATTCATATAATGTATGCTGCAGTCCAGCATTCTTGGACTGGAGATATGGTAAAGGCACTTTGAAGCGAATCGACTGAACATTTCTACTGTAAGATTCTCTTCACTTTATTCGGAATTATTACATTTTTTAAAAAGAGCAGGAATAGTGCATGAAATGATAAACATGAAGTGATATACTATGAAAGCAGAATAACTTGATTTTTCATTGAGCTTGGAATAGTTTTTCTATACTAGATCTTGTATTCAAGCTAATAGGAAATATAAATTCTTCAATCCACACACGTATATTTAAGGCAAGGAAATTTGTGATGTTAGCCAATCCTGTTTTGTTCATAGAATTAAAGAGCTGGCTGTAACACATCCTGTTTACTTTGTTCTTTAGACTTTTTAATACATTGTGAAATAGGAAGGGAGGAAAAAGTCTTTCTGTGCTCTGTACTCAGATGTGGGATGTTCAAAGAGATTTGATATTTGCTGTATATATTTTGTATACTCTAGGACAGGGGTCTCCAACCTTGGCAACTTTAAGCCTGGAGTACTTCAACTCACAGAATTCCCCAGCCAGCTTTGCTGGAAGACTCCTGCTGTCAGGCGGAGCTCCATTCAAAATCCAGGAAAGAAATACTTAGACTCTTTAGTTTAGAGAAAAGAGATCTTTTACTGAAAATGAAGTGGTAGCAACCAAAGAATTCTGAATCTGAGAATTTAGGCGCGCAATTCACATATAGAAAGTGATGGAAATGTTCCCACCCCCAATAGTTCAAATGACACTTCCAATTAGAAGTTGTGGATATGATCATGTGGGCATCTTCAGGTGATGATGAGGCCTCTGTCCGTTGACCTTGGCATAGTTTGATAATGGGTTGCAGTTGCGCAGAGAGAAGAAAGCTAAGCGAGAAATAGAAACCTAACTCTATTATATGCTCCCCCCTTCCATTTATACATCAGACGAATGTAACTCCTCCAGCTCACTTCCCCAACTATTCCTACCTCCCTTTTCCACCCCCCGTTACTTATGGCAGTCGAAAAGATGCAAAGCAATAGCAGAAGATCTTGAAGACTGACACCTGCCCTAGGAAACATAGCATTGGGAACTGTCAAATCAATGACTTCAACATTTTCCCTCTTGTTTCAGGCCCAAAAGCACAGTATGTGTTTATGCAAGTAGGGAGTTTGAGGGTTCAGGGAGGACCAGTTGTGTTTCATCATATAAAATAATGAGAAGATGCTAGCACTTTGTGTAATGGCCCTGTCGGAATCTGATTCGGAGGGGGAAGCCGAGCAACTGACAGAGAGTAGGAGTGTGGCTTTGTTGGCTATGGAGGAAACTAGGGAAGGGCAAAGGCAGGCTGGGCAGAGCAGGTGAGATGTAGAGCAAGGCAGAGGGAATTCGGAAGAAGACCCAGGCCCACCCCCTCTTTTTCTTAGGGCATGCAGCGAGGAACAGAGAAGGGAGCAACATGAGTTACAGGGGAGGAAAGGGCTCTGATTCCCTTCATTAGCTGAAGCTGGGAACACAGTGTTTTATCAAAATGTAGATAATGCATACAAGTTTTTTTGAGTTTTCAGTGTGAATAATCTAACATCCTTTGGAACTTTACCATGTGCAAAACAAACCAAGGAAGTAAGTGTTCAATAGTAAAAAAAATTAAGCTTCATGCTACTAGTTATTGGAAAAAAAATATATTAATCTGTTTTATAATTATCTCTTCCTTGGCTTACTTTATCTTTTTATTGTGCCAGGTAAAAGTCAAGTCAAAACTCTTTTTGGTTAAATTTGGTATTGGAATAGGATTAACATTTTCTCTCGACTGATCATTAGGTTTCAATGTTTTAGACAAGTCAAAGAACATACCTTGTTGGGGTCTTCCTTGAAACTCTTCTCTGAAGAGACCTGCCTGCTTCCTGCTTGCATATATATAGTGTTTTAGGGCAAGTAGGAGAGGGATAGTGTTGAAGCCATTGTTTCAGCAGGTGCTGTTACTACATCTCCTGTATTAAACAAGGGGCAGCCATGTGGGAGTTTCACCATGGTTCCTTTGATGAAATTGAAGCAGCAATTCTAGATCCAGATATTCCATCCTGCGAAGGAAGTGGGTAGGTTGATAGGAAGAGGCTGAACAGGTTTTGGGGCAAGAATAAATTGCATAATTAGCAGTCAGGTAAATTGGACATATATCCAAATAGTCATCCGGGTGTGGATACTGCTCTCACTACCATTGCTTTCAGAATGGTTTCCTGCTTTGCATCATATTTATATAAAAAGGTAACAACTATGATTGGCCTAGGTAATATGGGTTATTTATTTAATTGGCCAATGATTTTCATAAGTAAATGTGGGTTCCCCCCCTTCTTCTGGTTGGATTGTGTCAGTGATGTGTGATTATGGGATATGAAAAGAGATTAAAAGATTAAAAAAATATGTCTTTCAGTTAATGGAACTAATTTTCAAGTACTGACATAATATTTAAAAATCAGTAGAATGCTTTACCTAGAACATAGATTATAATACCTTTTGTTTGTCTATATGATAATATGGATTATTTTATTTCTAGATTCTTGGTGGAAAGATGGATGAGCACTTATCAGAACAGCACAATAGTCCAAGGATGGTCAACCTATCAAAGACTGACAATGAATCTTCCAACTTACCGAGTGTTGAAGAAGCTGACAAAAAATATGATATTCAAGATGATGTACATATTGCAGACACAAGATGTGAGAAAAGCACTTTAAGCATAGAAAATAAAGAGTTAATACTAGATCCCACCTCACCATCTATTGATTTAAATGAAGATGGAGATGTAATTGAAGCACAGCCTGCTCCTAATTTTAATGGTGTCTGCTGTGAGTTGAAAGTAAAAGAATCTAAAGAAGCAGATTGCTGTGGACAAGGTGAACAACAGGCTTTGAAAACTGAAGACAAAAATCAATCCTTGACAGATCTATTTCAAGATGACATGAAAAGACCTTTTGGGGTCTGTTCAGAGAGCCCATATGACACAGATTACACAAAAAACCTTATCTCAAATCTAGAGAATGCTTCCTCTCAGGAGGCTTTGCTAGAAGAAATTGAATCTGAGCTCCTGTCAACAGATTTGTTGAAAAATCCTACACTTTCAAATGGAATGTGCAATACCAAGGCTACATTGGCTGTATTTGAAAAATGCATTCAAGATAAATATTTACAGCAAGAGCACATAATAAAGAAGTGAGTACTGCATTAATACCTGCCTCTTAATCATTTTTGTGATCTGTAATAGATTTAAAGTTTTGTCTGTATAACCATAATGTTATGATCATACTGAAACTGACAGTTGGACAAATATTTTTGAAATTTTGAGATCTAGGAATCCCTGAAGGTAACTCTTTGGGAATGTGAAAGTTAGTTGCTTCTTAATCTGCAAAAATTGGGCAATGTCAGCCCAATTTCTGTGTTAGTCATATTTTTCAGTGTAATTTTTGATGATGAGATACTTTACACTGAAAAGTGAAATGAAGAACCTTCCATTATCAAGCATTTCCTTTGCTGAGATGGGATCCTAAGTATTCGGTTAGGAAATAAATTATAGTCTAAAACAACAAAGGTTGCCTAGAATTATGAAGCGCAACTGCTAAGCTGCATTGTCATAGGATGGGACAATTAGTGTAACATAGTACATATATATTTACATTAACCTTGAATTAAGGTTATATATAGGGATAATTAGCTATACAAGATGAATTTACAATAAAAGGGGCAACCAGAAAGAATTTAGTTTAAAATTTCATTTCATGAAATGAAGCCCTTTGCAAAGTCACCATTGTATCTTCTGTTTTATGTTTGACAAAAGTTGCAGTTGTCCCTGAAGCTTCATAGCTAATGCTTTACTATGAAATTACTTTTATCCAAAGGTTGAAATGACTGTAGAAACCTAGAAGTAAACACAACAGTTGCTAAAGCATAGCAACCAAAAGACAAAACAGAACACACAGTCGGCCTATTAGAAGCATTTATTGTTGCATAGTAGCATATGCACAGTCAACTGAAATCTATAATGATTGTACATTTTTAGACATGGTTGCAATTTAAAATAGAGATAATAAATGGATATTGTGATTCCCTATGAGCATGTACTTCATGAATTTTTGTAGGAAATTGGATCCAAGAAGATTGATTTATTGTTATATCTTAGAATTGACTTAGCCATCTTGAGTCATATATTGAGTGGTAGGTATATAAATTCATTAAATATAAATAAATGTTCCTGGGTTAATCAAATGTATTGCTACTTTCACCTGAAGCACTTTGCAGAGCCCGGATAGTGAACTTGAAACTTTTTATTAGACTTATCAAAGTGTAAAATATAAATGAAAATGAAAATAGTGCAAAAATGAGGAAAGGAAACAGGGAAAGAAAGATGTAGGCTAAAGGGGAAAAAAAAGAACAGACTTTTTTTAGTGCATTCGTATAACATAAGAATATTACAGCTTCAACTTTTTACTTTTACATACGTAATATGTACTAGCCATTCTATAACAACAAACTTATGTACTTAGCAGAACCCAAAGTCAATCCAGATAGTGAATTTTTGAGAAGCAATGCAGGATCCTGCTTCCTTTTTTTTTTTTTTTGGTCTTCTAGTTTAATCGTTCGGATATATTTCCAAACATGTTAGTTTTGCCATGAATGTAGCTATTCTAGATACCCAGATTGTGTTGGTTGTTTATATGACTATCTAGCTTTTTCTGTCCAGTCAGTTACTTTAATGTATAGGAATGTTACGATCACAATTGAGCCCAAAATTTATGTTGTTAAGTGAAACATTTGTTAAGTGAATTTTGCCCCATTTTACGAGTTTTCATGCCCCACTTGTTACGCAAATCACTGCATTTGTTAACTTTTTGTTTTCTGAAAAGTAATTGAATCTAAAAGGTAACTTTGGTGTGAAGATAGTAATTAAACTGGGTTCTTAATTTTCTCTGAATGTGGCTTTCTTCTAAAAGATGTTTTGTTGTCAGACTAAGTAACATCATCAGCACTCCAACATAGGAGAGATACAGTGCGTCCTACCAGCCTTGTGTGGGTTTGGGCAGGATCGGTGGTATTGTTTCTTCTTTGATTGGCAAGCTATTATCTGGTACTTGTTGTGATTAGATACTGGTTCCATACTTATCTTGGGAGTTGGTTAATGAGGATGTGTTCTGGCCATCTGGCCCTTTGAGCTGTTGTTGTTGCTTTTGAATTTTGAAAAAAAATATTTCTATATGCCTGTTAATTGTGAGTTTATCAGAATGCCAAGCTTCCAAGAACTCTTTTCCATAGAATTGAATTCACAAGACAGGAAGGAAACAGTGACATACTACCCTTCCTAGACATACTCATAAACAGAAAACATAATGGTTACTGTAAGACCAAGTGCATTATCAAGCAACCCCATTTTACCTACAGCACAGAAAATTTCATAACAACTCTCTTTAGATTACCAAAAATGACTGTGGTAACACAGAAGTCCAGGGACAAAAAATAGTTTACCTATGCAACATGCTTCAGTTAAATGGACACCCTGCAACTTCATTAAAAAAAAATGCCAATTTATGCAACCAACCAGAATGCTTTTCCTCGAAGGTTACAGTTGGGTTTCTGTTTTTAGAGACTAGGTCTTCTTAACCAGGCCTTTTATCAGGCCATTTCAACTTGTGGGAGTTTAATTGTATTTTATTGCTTTTGGGGAAGGCACCATATATATTAAATAAATCTCTTGGTCTGTGTTGCAATTTCAAATAGGGTAAGAAGGTTGTGTTCACTACTATTTACATTGCCTGATCAATTATTTTAATTATTTTAATGGATAGATTGATTAAAGAAAACAAGAAGCATCAGGAACTAATTTTGGACATTTGTTCAGAAAAGGACAACTTAAAGGATGAGTTGAAGAAGAGAACAGAAACTGAAAAGCAACATCTTAATATAATTAGACAGGTAAGAGTTTTATGCTGATCCAAGTTTCCTTAGGAAGCATGGTGTATTTCTCTTTGTAGTCCTAAATTGGTCTTCAATTAGATTTCAAATTCGTCTTTCCGCAGTCTAAGATATTTTTTTTTCTGATAGACTAAATTGCAGTTATTTTTTTCTTCAGTTGCAGAGCAGGGTTTTCTGAAAGGAAAGGAAGTGACAATTAATTCATCACTTTCAAGCCTTGCTGGACCACATTTAAAATGATATTTTTATGTTTTATTCTTCCGATATTGCATGTAAATGTTTCTTTGCTTTCCAATCGGTAGTTCTGAAATTTCTACTTCAGCCTAGATCAGTGGTGGGATTCAAATTTTTTTACTATCGGTTCTTTGGGCGTGGCTTGGTGGGCATGGCAGGGGAAATATATTGTAAAATCATTAGTCAGAGGTGGTATTTGCTAGTTCTCTGAACAATTTAAAATTTCCACTACCGGTTCTCCAGAATTGGTCAGAACCTGCTAAATACTACATCTGGCCTAGATCCTATACAGGTATTCAATCTGTTCCAAAACTATTTTCTAAAAAATATATAATTTATTGCTCAATAAGTTATTCTGTAGAATTTGTCAGATTCATCTTGGTATGTTGGGCTCCTGTTTTTAAATTCTTATGTTAAACTTTTTTCCTAAGGTACAGAAATGCAGAAATTATGGCTTCTAATGTGTCAGTTTTTAAGATCTTTCTTCAAGTTTTACATATTATATAATTTATATATACTTACACATACTAGTATTTGTTTTTCCTTTACAGTTGGAAGTGAGACTAGAAGACCTCCAGAAAGAAGCTAAAACAGTTAAAGATAAACTTGTATCTCAGGATGCTGCTGCAAAAAATGCTGTACAGCAACTGCACAAAGAGATGGCCTTTCGTACAGATCAGGTAATTAATCAGGTGACAGTTTCCTAGCTTAAGGAAAGCTATTTTGTCCCATCACATGTTTATGTTGCGTATTCCAGAGTTCCCCAGAATTTCTGGGTTGGCGTCCCAGGGGGGAGACAGGCACTTTTATGCGTACATGCGCTCATGCTAATGGGGCTTTAAGTGTGCTAATCACAAATGGGTCATGAGCATGTGCGTGATTCAAAATGGCCCATGAGCATGTGCGTGACCCTAGTGCAAGTGAGGTGTGCATGTGCACACACGCACTGGCCAGCCACTCATATGGCCCAGTGGCCAACAGACCAAGGTCTTGTAGTGGGCCTAACCCTAATCCACAGGTTGGGGATTCCTGTCCTATTCTAACTTTGCTTGGAGCCAAGTTAGTAGAAACAAGTTTCTCTCAATTTTCTGTAGAAAACTATGTATTTTGTAGTCCTTCAATTGTTGTTTTTTTTTAACTTTCCTTGGAAGAAAAAACAAATATTGCTCTAATGTCTAAAGGTAAACTTGTAATATTTTATATTCTAAGGCAAACAAAAAATGTGAAGAAGCCCGTCAAGAAAAGGAAGCTATGGTCATGAAGTATGTTAGAGGAGAAAAGGAATCTTTGGACCTCAGGAAAGAAAAGGAAATCCTTGAAAGAAAACTGAGAGATACAAACAAAGATATTGAAAAGCATACTAACAAAATCAAGCAGCTTTCCCAGGAAAAAGCAAGATTGCACCAACTATTTGAAAGCAAGGTATGCTATTTGTATTGGGGTTCTTTTGGTAGTCACCTTGAATACCAAAAACTAGGCAAAAAATGATGATACCGTGTAGTGTTTCTCGCACATGATATGCTGAAAGGAGTTACAATAAAATGAAGCAGACAAGAAAAGTTTCGGCATATATATTGTATCTATATCTGAGATAAGATGGATTCTTTTAGGGACGTTTAAAGAAAGCAATTACCATGAATGGAGGATCTTGCCTAAATACAGACTGATTCCTATGGATTGATATGCTCTACCACAGAACTACTGATTACCAGAATTCAAACCATAGGGATATTTTTAAAGAAAGCTATGGGATTGAGATATCTGCCACTTGAGCCTTCCTAAACTTGTAAAATGCTGGCTTTATATCTGTCCATCTGCCTAGAATACTTAACCATCCACCTACCTACCTATCTATATTCCATTAAAAGGAGAAGAACAGAAAGTTCATTATAACAAACTGGCAGCCAGGTATAAAATATCCACAATCTTCAAGCATATTGACATTCATGATATTATACTGCTTATCTTGATTTATGCAATAAATGATGTTCTCAAACTGCGTATTTCTATCTGTATTTTAATTTGTCTTGATTTATGGAAAAAAGGAACTAAGTCTAGCTACCTATAAAATATTGCTGGCAATAAGATCATATTGTTCTTTATATGTCATGTAAATTAGAATATAGTTTTCCTGATCCTCTTAATTTTATTCAGGTAACTAATATTTTACAGAATTTGAACTATTTTACCATAAAGCAAAGAAAGCTATGGTATTGTAAAGCGATGAGTTGAAAAAAAAGAGTTACTTCATACTCTTCAGTATAGTCAGGCATTTGCTGCCCTCAAATGGTGAAATTTAAATTATGTGCAGTCTAAATTATGTTTAAAGGCATGTTTATATGTGAGGTTGAAAATGTTTGTGCTTCGTAACAAAGAAAAAGCCTAACAAAGGAAAAGTCAGAAGGCAGATTTGCATAAGTAAAGACCTCCCTTCTGCCTTTGGAATATTTTTTTCAATGTAAAATTTATTTTTCTTAAAATAGGGAAAAAAAGGATTTACATACTAGAGATAGTTAAAATCAAGGTCAGGAAAAAAAGAAAAATAACAAATGTTTTTATACATTCAGATATAATAACCATTCGATTTTATTGTAACATATGTAGCTTTGACATTAGCATCAGTTACTGAAAGAGATGGCAAAATTGTTTTAATTGACTATTTTCAAGCAAAGACTAAATTGCCATCTGCAGAAATGCTTTAATTCAGGGGTCCCAACTCCTGATCCATGGACCAGCTCCATGGACCAGCAGCAGACTTGGTCCACACAAACAAGTGATGCTCCAGGCAGTATATAAAACCATACCTCCTCCAGTCCGTGGAAAACCTTTATCCATGGAACCGGTGCCCAAAAGGTTTAATCAACATTTATATGGGAGGTTAAACATCCACTTACAATTCTACAATTCCTTGGTTAACATTACAATATCAATTGTACATTCAAGTCCTTCCAGGAATTAATGTTCCATTGTCACTAGTCCTGTAGATACAGGTAGGTTTTTTAAAAGTCAAGAAAATCCAATTACTTTATTATTTTGGTTAAACTATTATGTTTACATTTATTGTTTGCAGAATGGTAAACTAAACTTTTTATTAGTCCATATAGGCTCAATTAACATCAGTATTCTAAAATTATCCTTTATAAAGGAAAATGAAACCACCAGAATGTCACGAGATATTGAAAAATTAAAAGAAGAAGTCAATTCTTACGTGATCAAAGTAAAATGGGCTCAAAACAAATTAAAGGCTGAAGTGGATTTACACAAGGTCAGTATAAAATATCTATGAGGGCATTAAGAACATTTGCTTTTCTAGGAATTTCCTGTCTAGTTTCTTAATTTAATTTTTAAGTTTGTAAATTAACTGAATGGATACACAACTTTTGGGGGGGAACTTGGGTCTCTTCTTGGCCCTTTTAAAATAAGATAAAGATACTTGAAAATAAGATAATTTAACCATTTTGATTGTATTAATTTCCATGCATTTATTTTTATTTTTTATCTGTGTCATTTTAAATATTCTCAACAAGAAGATAGATAATGACTGTTGAGGTAATTCCCCATAAGGAGAATGAGCACATACAGAGAGACGTAGTGAGAGAAGTGTTTGAATAATACACACACAACACACAGATACACTGTACAGTTAATGTAGGTTTTTACTTTCAATAAACATATAAGCAAATTCCACACACAGTCCAAGTCATTTCACCGGTAAAGCAGTCAGTGTTCAGTTCAGGGATAATCCAAATATCAAAGTCCAGTATCATAAAATAGTTCAGTAACAAACTTACATCAATTCCAAGAATAACAGTCATTTAGGAGAAAAATGGAGGAAGGGCAACTCTTTCCAACAGAAGGAAACAGAGATTCACTCACTTCACTGAGACTTCCTGAGACTAAATAACCCAGGTTTGTGCCTCCATCCTATGGCCATTTATGGAACTACACCCAAATGCAGTTTTTGCATTCCCTTAAAGAAACAATATTAAAATGTCTATCCTGGTTTATATATTTCCATCCCAAATAGCTGTTATGTGACTCACATTCCTAACAATGACAATGAAAATAAAACATTCTACATGTACGGCATTTGGGAGCTTTTCATTGAGCCCTTCTGGTCCACCATGAATTGAAATAGAATGCTATCATTTCAGTGCAGATTTTAATTTACCAATGTTTTTTTTATTTAAATTATTGTTAGTAATTATTAAATCATTTTATAGGAAACCAAAGATCGTCTTAAAGAGGCAACAGCAAAGTTAACTCAAGCCAAGGAGGAAGCTGATCAGATACGAAAGAATTGCCAAGAAATAATAAAAACATATCAGGTATGATCTAATTTCACATAAATCTTTTCTTACAATACAGAAGGGTAATAATTCTGTCTAAAACTGAGAATAATGACACATGATACACACATATACAGTTTATATGTGATAGTGTACACAGTTTATGTATGATAGTACAAAAGATCATGTGAATTTAATCTAATATAGACTTGATCCCTGTGCCAAATACTTATAACAATGTCATGTGCTGTCACTAGTTCACCTTTTCTCAATATCAAATTATTTTCTTAAAATAGACAGTTTTTTGTCCCACCTAGGAGAAGTCCACTTTCTGTAATTACTCAATTGTAGAAAATATTGCATTTTTATAAAAAAAAACTTCATTATCTTTTTTGTATTATTCAATTTAATATTGTTCAATATTAATAATAATCAAGCTGATTTTGATTAGGAGGAGCTAGATATAATTGACAGGAAAGCCATGCTAACTTATTTCCGAGAGGATAGTCGTCCATCACGCAGATAATAAACAGATGTTCTTGATTTAACATCTGATGTTGTCTCTAAACTTGCTCACTTATTGTTGGTAATGCTGAGTGCTCAAAGCAGCTATATCTTTAATAGATCAAGATATCATTGTCTAGCCCAGAGAAAAGAAGAACTAGGGATGACATGATAATTTTCTAATATATGAGGGTCTGCTACAAAGAAGAGAGGGTCAAGTTATTCTCCAAAGCACCTGAAGGCAGACAAGACAAGAAACAATAGTTGGAAATTATTGGAATGAAGGACAGAAGCAGCCTGGAATTAAGGAGAAACTTCCTATCAGTGAGAATAATTAACCAGTGGAACAGCTTGCCTTCAGAAATCATGGGTGCTTCATCACTGGAGGTTTTTAAGAAGAGACTGGAGAGACATTTATCTGAAATAGTATAGGGTCTCCTATTTCAGCAGGGGGATAGAAGACCTACAGAGTCCCTTCCAGCTTCAGCTATTCGATTCGATTATGTCATGAATTTGCATCTAGTTGTCCTGTTTTCAATGCAATGTGCAAAAGGAATTTAGTTATTCTACAAAGTCCCACATGTTTAGAATGTGAGGGAGTGAGTCAGTCTCACAGGGACTTTGTAACTTTGCTTATTTCTTGCTGGTATGGAAAGCAGCTATTTGTTTCAAAGCTGACTTACTAAAACAAACAAGTTTTAGGTTGACTGTAGATGAAGGAGGATAAATAAACTGTGCAATGAATAGATCTTATGATGGATATTTTTATGTATAAATTACATCATCAAGATAGTTGAGATAATATTTATATAGATATGAGCTGTGGTGGTGCATTGGTTAGAGTGCAGTACTACAGGCTACTTCTGCTGACTGCCAGCTGCCTGAAGTTTGGCAGTTCAAATCCCATCAGGCTCAAGGTTGACACAGCTTTCCGTCCTTTCAAGGTCAGTAAAATGAGAGCCTAGATTGTTGGGGGCAATATGCTGACTCTCTAAACAGCTTAGAGAGAGCTGTAAAGCACTGTGAAGCGGTATATAAATCTAAGTGCTATTACTATAGCTATATAGGGTTCTGGAGAGGGCATTTAAGTCTGCTTCCTAAGCTTATCTTTATGTTTTTTCAACTTTTCATCTGTGACACTGTTAGGAGTCTGAAGAAATTAAATCCAATGAATTGGACCTAAAACTTCGACTTACCAAAGGAGAACTGGAGAAACAATTGCAAGAGAAATCTGATCACCTAGAGGTACAATGTATTACTTGCATCAGTTTTTGCTTTTTTGTAAAAATTAAATATTGCTGCTAGATAATGAGAAAAAGTGATCTGATAAAAATCATATCTAACAGGACGAAAGCTGAAAATCATTTCTCCAAATTAAACAGAGATATGTCTTGGGATTTTTTCCCCCTTCCAAAGGTCCATCATGCCAAGATAAAAGAACTTGAAGATGTGAAGAGAACATTTAAGGAAGGCATGGATGAATTGCGAACATTAAGGACAAAGGTAAGAAAATGGAATTTAGCTGTAAGGAGAATGGTGATAACAAGGATTCTTTAACATGGTTGTTCATATGGTTTATTGATTTTTTGAAAATATACAGCTATGCATCTCAGCATTGTGACCCTATATTGTGCTCACAAGATAGGTAGGTAGGTAGGTTAGTTAGGTAGAAGATGATGAAAAGCAACCTTTTACTGAAGCTAGTGTTTTGAGTGCTCTAAATTGCACATGAACAGTGGAAGAGCAATTCCATCCAGAGTCAGAGATGGAAAGGCTCCAGAGTCGAGCCCTAAAGCTACTAGAAAAGAACCTTGACAGCAAAAGCCCTTGATGGATAACCCAAGACAGAGATGTACTGTTGAGTGTCCTCAATGAATTGATTTTACTTAACCGTGTGCCCAGATATGACCTAATTCAGTGTCATCATTTGGATATCAAATACAAATTAGACAGTAGCAAATTGAAAGGCAACCCACAGTGCAAGGGCCTAATGTAGATATACTTGTTGAATAGTTAATTCTTTAAGAGTTCTTGCTTCTATAAATTAGGACTTGAAAGCATATGTGAAACTGTAAACTCTAAAATAGGAGTCTCCAATCTTAGCAACTTTAAGCCTGGCGGACTCAATTTTCAAAGTTGCCAAGGTTGGAGACCCCAACTCTTTCATATGTGGAAGAGTTAATTTTTCTATGGCAATTAAGCTACTTCTGAAATTGTAGTACAGCTATAAGGGCAATACTTAGCTTTTTTGAGTTTAAATCCAAGCATTATCATAAAAGTGAGCCAAACTCCGCCTACAAAATCAATGTTATAAGCAAAATTAGGGACAGTTCAAAATGTCTAGTTATTGAAAACGTATTCTGTTTTATGAGCTATTTAATTTTATGCATTCCATATAATTATCATGAATTGCTGAAGTCCCAACATATTGTAGCAACCTTCATTTCCTATTCTTTTGATGAAAAATGTGACTTCCCTGAACAGCAGAGTCCTCAAATAACAGTTGGACAGCTTTGTGAAATATTTCAGTGTTCAAAAGCTTGACAGAATCACCAGCTGCTAACGTTGATCTAATTCTTGCTATTTGAACTTTCACGGCTTCATTTTTCTTCATTATGCAAAATCAAGGGCTGGGGAGGTAAGGATGGAAGATTAGTAATCCTTTTTAAAAAATGAAATCCAATTTTTAAATAAAAGTTTGTGCAATAAATATGTAAATGCAAAATATTGCAGCTAACAATACAACATTGTTGGGTTAATTGCACGTTTGCCTAATACTAGAAATACAATATTTTCATCTGTTTTATTAGGGGCAGCATCTGTGATACTACTGGAAGGCCTATTCTCTTGCAGCCATACACCACTATTCTCTTGCAGCCACACACCACTATGAGAGAGTGCTTGCCATAAACCTTAAGTTTCTGCCAAGGCCCAGGATATTATTTTCTTTGAACTTTTGTTTCTTCTAGAACAGGGGTGTCAAACTCAACCTCGAGCCAAATGTGTCACATGCTAGCCATGCCCACCCCTGTTTTAGCAAAAGTGGGGGTAAAGTTGTGATAGGCCACTTGACAACAACATGACTCTCTGAGTTTGACACCCCTGTTCTAGAAGAAACAGAATCCCTGTTCTAGAAGTATCCACAAGATTGCCATACTTTATGGGGCTGCTGTTATTCAAAAAGAAGAGTTTGTTTGTTTATTCGTTCATTTTTTCTAAACCATTCATCCATTGTTGATTACTTAAGGACAAGTTAAAACCCACTTCACTTACATATTTAGTTACTTTATAACATGAATGCATTTTCTCCAATTTGGTGGCCTAAAACCACACACACCAAAAACTCCTAACAAAAGATCATACATTTTCCCAAATGTGAATTCTTTCTTGGGTCATCATAATGATTACATTTCATTGACAAGTCAGTTGAGCTCTTCATTTTTAGAATGACCAGGTCTCATACAGTCATCCATTTTTGCTCTTGTAAAATTGAGAAGATTCAAAGCTTCCTGCTCAGTTTTAGATGAATTGTAATTTCGTGTTATGTCTGTGTTATGAGCAATAGTTAATAAAAATAAGGCACCTTATAATTGACAGCTCACATTTGGCTTCTTTTAACAAATTGAGATTTATCAGGTTAACTTATTTTGTGAGATGAAAATGCAAACTTCCAAAATAGTTCTGAAATCTCTTGGAAGAGAAAGCAGCAAATGAAAAGAAAAAGAAAAAAAAGTAGGCTGAATATTATCTAGCATGTCTGTTCAGCATCATATTTTAATGACCTGAAAAACTAATGAAATATATAAAATGCTATTTATGTTGATGAATTGCTTTGTTTCTTTATTAGGTCAAGTGTTTAGAAGATGAACGGTTGAGAACAGAAGATGAGTTATCAAAATACAGAGAACTTATTAATCGACAGAAAGCTGAGATTCATAATTTGCTAGAGAAAGTGAAAACCGTAGACCTGCTGCAGGAGCAACATCAAAGGTACAAAGGTTAAATTGTTTATTCTTTGTTTTATTTTAAACAATGGAAATATTTTTTTTGTGGAGCATTCAATTTGAAACATTCCATCTGGTGCAACAAAATAGTTTCCACAATAATAAACAGTGATTTTTAAAAATAAAATTAACTTAATTATATAACCTCATGAATATCAAGCAATACTTCATTGCAAATTTCATGTTCAAAATGATCTGATTTAACCATTTTTAAAATGCTTGAAGCAATTTGTGTTTCGAATATGAAATAATTGTTTTGAACACAAACCAGGATATTTCAGTCAGAATGCTATTGTTTAATATTTCTAAAACTTGTTGCAATGCAATGTAGCTTTGTGTTTAAATTATTGTAAAGGCGCATTCAAAAGAAACAAAATAATGTTATAGTTAGGCTAATATTAAATATGAAAATGATTTCTATTTTATATATCTTTAATTATTTAGTTTAATTATTTAATAATTATTTATTTAATTATTTAATATTTTATTTATATAAACACATGTGTCTTTATTCAGGGTGACAAATTCTGGCTAGTTTAGCTATTTGAAATGATATGATCTCATTTTTGGAATAAGAAGGATAAGCATTATCTTTTTAATGTGTGTTTACAAGCTTAAAATGAATCATTCTTAAAAAGTTAAAATCACATATCTTTTCAGTAACATTTGCAAAGATAAATTTTATTCTATCTTATTGTGTGTATCTAAATTGATAATTTACCATAACTTTTCTGTGTATTTCATAACATATTAAATAAAGGTAACTATTATATATTTGGAGAATCACCATAGATAGCTCACAGGTTTTATAAATGATGATTATCTGGAATGTTTCAGTGTCAACCAATTTCCCTTTGGATTTGCTATGTGTAACATAAGCATTTCTTGCCAATTAAAACTGAAACCCATTTCCACAAAATATTGTTGGTATGCTTGTAGTTTGAAGCTGGTGTGTGTAATCTAATATTAGAAGTGACATTCCTGCCATCAAATACATTTTCCTTCAGCAGTTAAAACTATTTAATTACTATGAATCACCTCATGTTCTAACTTTGTATGACTACTTGCTTAAGTAGGTAATAAATACCTTGTATTTGGAGCAGGTTTTCACACACCAAGATTTGATCCAGACTAGTGTAACTGGTCTACTCTTGTTTGATACATTTTCTATTTTTATTGTCTGTTTTAAGCAAAAAAAAATTCGGGTGGGATGAGGGTACTCTGCAGGTATTGGTAATGTGTTTTCAGTTGTACAATTTGTATTTGCCCAGCAGAGCTAAACCAGAAAGAGATATTTACTTGCTTGGTTTGCTCTCCATTTTACTCTTTAAAATATATATTTGATTTAGAGATGAACAAGAAATGAACTCTTGGAAGGAAGAAGTGGATAGTCTGAATACTCTGCTTAGTGACTTCCAGAAGGACATAGATGGCAGCCGGAAAAGAGAATCTGAGCTGTTAGTGTTCACTGAAAAGCTAACTACGAAGAATGCCCAACTCCAGTCAGAAACCAACTCCTTACAGATGCAGCTTGATAAGCTAATCTTCATGGAGAGAGAGTCTCAGAATCAGCTGGAACTTGCTAATCAAGCAAGAGATGAATTGGTAAATTGAAGTACTAGTGAAATATTTCACTATTCTTCCATAAGCACAACCAGCAAATCCTGTGGTCTGTGGGTCAAGGAGCACATTTGGTTCCTCTTAAGTGAATTTGATCCATTTTAAATAGTTTTCGTGTGAATCATGGTTTTCTCCTTAGCAATAGGAGCCATATCTTGCTTGCACTTCATTTCCGTTTGTTCAATAAAGCATAACATGACAATAAACCTCAATTCCTATGTGGATGTAGCGAACTATGGACTGCCAATGGATAATAAATAGTTAACCTGCAAAATGCAACTTTTGCTTTTAGGGTTTAGGATATGCTTTATGATTTGCAAGATCTGGGAAGCCCTTGTTTTGAATCTCTTCCCATGGGAGATTATCCCTTTAAATGACTTTAAAAGAAAGCAGCAAATACATTTTATTCCATATAGTGTTTAGTAATTTTGACCAAAATTAGTTTAAAAGAGTCTTATTTTTTTCTGTCTTATTCTTAATTTAGTATGTATGTTTTCTGTTCTACAGCCCATACTGAAATCCTTATTAAAATGAAATAGTCGTTCCTGAATCACTCTCTAAAGGTTAAACATAACAATTTTGCTTATTTTCTGCTTTCCATGATAAATCCATGTTGCTAAAAAAAAAAAACACCTCAAGGGACAATCTATTGGCCTGAAACAAATTGAGTAGGACGAACCAGACAAATCATTCAGCAGACCAAACTTTGCAAGTTGGTCTTGAATCTCTTTTATTTATTTTTTTTAAAAAACAGGAGTTTAAATTATATGAAATATCTGGAAAGGAATGCTGATTATATGTCATTTTTCAGGAAAATAAGTTGAAGAAAGAAGATGATCTCTACAGAAACAAGGTCCAGATGCTGGAGATGGAATTAGCATCTCAACAGAAATCATTTGCAGACTTGAACATCAAGGCAGAGGAATTAAAAGATGAACTCATGACGCAGAAGCGAAAGCATGCTGCAAATCTTAAAGATCTCACCAAGCAACTTCAGCAAGGTTAACATTTTTCAACCATTGGCTTCTGTGGTGTGTATTTGACCTATGAACTAAATATCAGCTTTGCATCAAATATCTTATGTTTTGTTTCATTAGCACGAAGAAAATTGGATAACCTTGAAAATGGCAGTTGTGATAAAGAAGTTAGCAGCATGGGAAGTCGTTCCAGCTCATCAGGTGAGTTATTTTTCTGGGTTTGTGAAGAAACAAAGCTATGCTAATGCTAATAAAATAAGCTACAGTTGAAAATTCTGCCATGAAGGATACATTCTTCCCAGCAATTGTTAAAAATTTCTTGCGGTTCATGGCATGCATACTTGAATACTTAAATGTTGAATTTCTTATGAAGCCCAATCCCAAAATTAGTGGTAACTACCTGTCTTGATTTTTCCCTGAAAGCATAATGTTTCTGTGATCTTCCAGATCCAGAATAATTTCACGCTAATATCTTGTGGGATAAACTTAGGAAAATTTTGTAAATTGAGTACTGTACAGCTTGAGTACAGTACAGCTATAAGAATGTATTAATAAATGACAATACTTTAAGTCAAAGTGGTAAATGTAAATCATTTCAAAATTGCTTATGTATATAATATGCCGTTTATACACTTCAATTTTCTATACTTGACTCACCTACACATTGTTGTGATGAATTTTCCAAGCCTAGCTAATTTTTAGCCAACAAAAACTGTATTATGTGAGCTTCCCTGCTGAGATCCCCATTACTTTATGCAATTACTGACATACTATTGCTGATATTTTAAGGGTAGCACAAGCTGACTCTGCTATATTTTCAGTTTTTTAAGAATACCATCTTCATTTATCTATAGGCAATTTCATACCCAAGCAATTTCTGGATGTCATAAGATTCTTTTTTCTTCTTTTGCTGACATTTAATGTTCTTTTATTTCTTTCTGATTTCCATATCTCGGTCATTCTTCCCAAGAATCCCACAGAAAATGAAACCCATATGTTCTTTATTGCAAAATGAACACACAAACAGAACAAATGGAGTCAGGGAGGACTTTGAAAACCAGCTTAGTTTGTGAATTCTGCATGAAATTCAGTTGTGGCTCTGTGAGGTTATGGTGGAAAACCTAAGTAATCCTTGAAGATTTTGATCTTTCATCTCTAAGGGGTTTTTTAAATTCCTCTGAATAAGATTTTGGTGATTTAAAACTACTGTCTGAAAAGTTGAATATACACAAATGAAGACTCAGTTTATGCAATACAGGTTGACCTGTTGCTTTAAAATTTATTTTTTCTATAAAACTTTCAAGCTAAAATAAAGTATTAGTTCCTGGAGTAGAACTTTCCAACAATCTGTATGAACTATAACTGGTATCAAATATTCACCTTGAGGTTCAAAGTGGTTATGGTTGCTATTTCCAACTCTTTTTTATTTTTCTTCTCAAAATTAATTCTATTTAAAAGAACTGCAACTTTAATGAATGCTGTTAGTTTCCGAACAGAGACAAAACAGGAATTTCTGAAGATACACACTTGGGGGGAAGGGGAAGAATCAAAGGGATAGGTGGGAGGAGGGATATTTTTCTTAAAACTGGACAATCCAATTAAGATGCACTTGGTTTGGCAGGGTCCCTTAATGCTCGGAGCAGCAATGAAGATCGTTCACCAGAAAACACTGGTTCTTCAATAGTAGTTGATCATTTTCCTGAAGTGGATAAAACTATCTTGATTGAGCGGATAGTAAGACTGCAGAAAGCACATGCTCGAAAAAATGAAAAGATGGAGTTCATGGAGGATCATATCAAACAACTAGTGGAAGAAATCCGGAAAAAAACCAAGTATGTACTTCTAATTAGCTAGGTAAAGTAAAAGGCACAGAAAAATCCTAGTATTGCCCACAGCACATTTGGGAAGTAAAAGTTCAAATAGATGTATCCTTTTCTAAATAGCCCTAGGTATTTCACTGTTTATTGAATAAGGAAAAAGACACATATACTATAAAAAGGAAATTTCCATTTCCCAGCCTTACATATGAATTCAGTAAAAAGACACTGTTAATAATAAACGGAACTTGCTCTGAAATTAAATGAAGATAGCAATGATGACTAAACTGTAGAAATATAACCTTTATGTTTTGATGTATATAACTATTACGAAAAGATATGTAGTAGATTCTGAAAATAGTCCACAATAAACTGTATCAAATAAACTGTAAAAAACAATAAACTGTAATTACTAGCTAGAAAGTCATCAGCTTGAATTTATTCCTGCTCTATGCTTTCACTGGCTTACTTTAGAGCTAAAATTTATATAAGTTCATATGAAAATATTTGTGTTAACTCTGCCATTCAATATTCTGAAGTAACTGTGTGGCTGCACGTAATTGCAATGAAATGTTTAATATGTACCCTGGAAGAATATATCATTACAAATCTCTAACTTTGTTAATTGAAACTTACATGGTACAAAATTCTGATACTTAAAACAATATCCAATGTGGAAAAGTTTCTAAGAATTTACCGAATTAGCTCTGTGGTAATATTTTGTCATTTGCAAACAGAACACTGAACTAGCTCTTGCCATCTGGAGCTACTACTGGTAAATGATTTTTGGTAGAAATGATCACAAGACATTTTTTACAAATCAGCTTTGTATATAAATGGTAACTCTGGAAGTATAACTTAGACACAAACTTATTCCTTAGTTTTATATATTTTTGACTGAAAAGATACATTTTTTTGAAGTTTCATATTCTTTTCTTGCCATTGATTAGCTATGATTAAGTTACTGGTGTTTGCATGAACCTGTATATCAAGTGTGAAGACCCCAGGGAATTGCAAGTGTTCTGCAATTGCATAAGGATGATCTAGTTCAAGTTAGGAGAAAAGAAATGACCCAAGAAATGGTTGAGCAGAGGTTATTTGAATATATAAAGATGCTGAACAAAGAAAAAGTAAATGAATGATATTATAGCAGTTCACACATTACATTTTAACATGTATATTACAGAAAGCTTTCTGTTAATCGTTTGGCATACTGGACTGTGCAGCCTGCCCAAAAAGTTGCATCCATGTGGTGCAAAACTTTTAAGGTTCAGTGTCTAGGTTCATGCATTGTCCTGAGCCACCTTAGCCTGTAGTATCCTTTGATTTGGCTCAGGGCTATTTGTGAACTCAACTGTCTGGTTTGTAAGCCATTACATCCACAAAGTATGTCACTGTGACTTATGTTAAACATATCCTTGTTTCTCATTTGGGATAGAGTTGCAATTCCATAAGCAAGTATCCAGAGTTCCATTGTCTTTAATCAGTAGTGGTTGCCCAGGGATAAATAACAGCCTAAACCATTCTTCCAAAATCCCAATACAGGACTTCCCATTCTTGACATTTTCAAGAATCGTGCTCTGGGTAAAGCGTAATAAATGGATTTTGTTAGTTAAGGCTTAGAGCAATGCAAATGAATCAGAACCTTCCCAGAAGGGCCATACTTTTCTGTGACATTGTCTTACGTTACTTCGGTTTTTTTGCAGAATAATCCAGAGTTACATTTTGCGGGAAGAAGCTGGCACACTTTCATCTGAAGCATCGGATTTCAATAAAGTACATTTAAGTCGGCGAGGTGGGATCATGGCCTCTCTCTATACATCACATCCGGCAGACAGCGGACTCACATTAGAACTCTCTCTGGAGATAAACAGAAAACTTCAGGCAGTCCTGGAGGATACCTTATTGAAAAACATTACCTTAAAAGTGAGTATTAAAATAATGTCCCACAATACACTTTTACTGTGCACCGTTTCACAGTAGCTTTAAAATTGTAGGACAGTGAAGATTACATAGGGACTATGCAGGAAAATGAACAGTGGGTTTGTATAACAATTTCCATTAAGAAAAAAGATGAAAGCTACAGTAAAAGAAATTTGATTAGAATTAGGGTTTTTATTCCAAACACTCTGGGAAGCAGTTTTCAGAACAGTTAGCAGAATGGTTTTAAATTTGGGTATATTGTTGCTTTAAGCAAAATGAAATAAATATATAATTAAATTATTGTATGAGATGTTTATCGAAAGAAGGAATCTTATTTATCCTAAAACTGAAGCATGTCAGATGTGTCTTTCTGGGGGGTAGGAGGTTAGGTAAGATAGGGATTTCCCTTCAGGAACACAAGGACTCTATTGGGAAAATAGAATTTTATTGTGGAGACTTTAAATGTATATGTGAGAAACTCCTCACCCATTATTTCTGCTGGTAACAGGTATTCTAAGACAATGTTGTCCTTGAAGCACTGGCTACAAATCTCTCTGTTAACATGCAGGGCCCACGGCAATGTCAGCAAGTTTGGGCAATTTTACTCCTGTTAGAACTAGAAGTTTTAAAAAGGACAAAAGTAGGCCAATTCCATGGTCACCAACTAGGATAGTACAAATTGCAATTCATCACCTCTGTCTCTTTTAGAACTAATCTGTAATTAAACAAATCTTCTCATGACTAACTAGATTTAAGGCCAAAATGTCTATTTCAAAGCCTGAGTGGAAAATGAAAGTTTCTCAATATATTTTTACAGTTTTCAGAGCCCGGTTCTTATTTATTATTTGAATGCTTTATATGGTATTTTAATTGTATGACTATAAGCCTGCTAGAATCTCCTTGGCAAGGTGATGGCATAGAAGACAAATGATAAATAAAAAAAATAAATGTTAGTATTGAAGAGGTGAGTGTTTTAGTTTAAAAGGTTATGGCTCTAGCTATTAAATTTTTTGCTTTCTAACTAATTGAAATAACTAATTGAAATAAGAACCAAAATCCCACTCGTTAATTCCAAAGGAACATATAAAAAAGTATTATCCGATTGATGCTGAACCTTTTCATATAAGTCTTTACATGAATTAAATTAAGAACTAAGAAAGTAAGAAATTCAAATAAATTAAATCAGCTTTAATCAGGTTTTCTTTTGCTTGATGTTGTCATTTTAAATTAGCTTTTTTAAAATATATAGTATTCTGTACTATTCCATAATAACATAGTACTGTTAAGGCATCTGAAATATTTCATTTTGTTGGTGATGATTTTAACAAAATTTAAATAAGAGAGTGCCTCTTTTTAAAGGAATATTTTAAATAATAGAGATTAAATTCTTGAATCAGAAATGTAGAACAAATTAGGATTATCATGGTTAATTCAGCAGTTTTGCATTAATTAAAAATGCAGGATGTAAGTTAATACATCTTGTTATATCTTATGCATATATAAGATAGTATGCTTAAATAAATTCTGAAAGTCTAGATAACTCTATTTGAGTTTAAATATTGGAAGCTCAGCTAACAATTAATTTGTGTCTTTTTTCTTCAAAGGATAACCTACAAACTCTTGGAACCGAAATAGAACGATTGATTAAGCAGCAACATGAATTAGAACAGAGGCTGAAGCTGACATAACTGAGACCAAGATCAGAAAAGTAGATATTCCAGCTTTGACAATTAGCGTTGTTAGTCCAACAAAGTTTTAAAAAACAAAGTTGATTGTGAACAACTTTGACTAGATCCAAATGTCTGGTTTGCTTAAACAAATGGAGACCTTGAACTTTTCTGAACATACTTCCATCCATCACTGAAATTAGTCAAATCAACACTTGCAGCTTCTTCTTGTTAAAGAGAATGCAACCACTCTGGTTTGTGCAATTAAAACAGCAACTTTTAAAAATGGACTACTGTATAAGACTGGTGCATTTGTTGTTGATACTTGTTTGGCAGAGAAAACGAGGAGAAAAAAGGCTGGCTTTTGCATGTATATTAACCCCAGTGCCTTCTCGGGCATACATCTTTTTCTCCAAATATACATGTGTTCTTGGATATATTTAAATTTGTTATTTATAACAAATTGGGAAAGGGCTTCATAGTACACTTTCTTTTAATATACAATTGAAAGATATGACAGGTATTTTAGCAACTTGACCAAAAACATTTTTTAAAATCCCTCAGTTCCTCAAATGTGAATAATATCTTTTTTCTTTTTTTAAAAAAAGATCACCTTAAAAAAAAGTTTGGGAAAATTCTGCAGTGTATAGACATAAGAGATTAAAACCAATTTTGTATATATGGGAAAACAAAATATAGAGTCATGAAGCCTTCAAATCTTGCAGATTGACTGTGCTAATTGAAATGGAAATAATAGACACGGTAATAACATAAGCACAGGTGAAATTACATATATCTCTGCAAGTGACTGATAAGATCCCATATTGATAGGAAAAGAAAAGGGGATATGCCCAGATATTGAAGATACTGAGATCACCTCCATAACTATTTAACAATATTAGTCTAATTATACAAATAATGACAATTATTCTTTATGTCCACCATCATCATCTAGGTAATTTGGGTTGGGATAATAACCACATAATTCATAAAGACTATGCTGGCTAGTTACTCTGTAAGGCTTTTGTAAAAGTTATATTTATATTCTGCCTGTCTACCCAGTTTTGTGTAGCACCCAAGGCAGCTCATCCTGGCACGCTTAGAAGAAGATTGCAAGAGGGCTGCCATGGGAGAACAATGAGCCAATAAATAAGGGAGCATGGCTTAAACCTGTAGATGATAGCAACCATGGCTGTACTGAGTATGAAACATTAAATATAGTTAAGGCTCTGAATAATGTTAGTAGAGAGAATCAAAGATGTTATGATGATAAAAACATCTTCCATGCCTCTCACAACCCCTGGCTCTCCATGCAGTTGGTTAGGAATAAGGGGAGTTGTCATAAATTGTCATTAGCCTTGGAGAAGAGAAAGCGAGGAGGAACCAATGCAATCTCTATATACACTTTTGTATTGCTTTGACACAAACTAGCATGTGTGTATCTATGCTTCCGAGGTATGATAGACCAAAGCTCAAATACCCTTTTGTTCTTTCTCTGGGACTAAAGGGAAGCAGTAGATTTTTAGGTATGTTGGGCAAATACTTAGCCTTTCTCTTTTTAATCCCTGCTGCACTTTCAGGAAGACAGCACTTTAAATGAATCCATTGTCTGAACATTTTTTTCCCTTTTTTGCTTGGTTAAAAATAGTTGCTGTCCAAAAATGTGCTATTGCAGAACAACTGAATCTTATTATAATTATTTTTGAAACAAGATAATCAGAAAATTAAGAGTTTTTCATTTCATCAATAAAATCATATTTCCATTTCTATTTTATTCTCCCTTGCCTGGTATGTGAAAGGGAGGCAGCAATGGTTTTGAATTGCAGTGTTCATGTGATTGTTTATTCCAAAGTACAAAACTCATTTAGCACTGTTTACATAGTTGCATGTGATGGCTGCATTCCTCTTCTCAAGTAGAGAGGTTTTAAGACATGCTTTGGGGAAAACAACAACCAGCATCTGAGGTTAAACAAATCCCTTGTATAAATCTGTACATAGTGCTAGAGTTTGTATTTTTCTAATAGTTGTGCTTTTCATATTTTTCTGAAAATATAACACATGTATAGCTGCAACATTACAATAAGCAAACATGCTTGCCTTCTGATTTGTAATTTTAAATTGTACATTGTATCTTTAGGATTGTGGATATTGTTGTACAGAATAATTTTTAGGTTACAATTCTGTGTTGCTGATGAAAGAACATGTGTAATGCAACTGGACTTATTGCTGGATATTTTTCTCATACTGTTTTTCTTCATGTTTAACACATTAGGTCTGAAATAATAAAAAAAAATGAATGCCCTACTTAATCATACAATATTGATTTTAAGAACTGAAATTTAAGCAGCGCTTGCGTGTCTAAGTATTTGTAAAAGAAGAGGTTCTCACATGTGTAGGACAGAACTATATTCATTTTCAGAATAATATATCGCCAACACTCACAATTTTAGCCTGTGAACTAGGCCCATGTTTGTAATTATACTGAATAATGTTTAAACTGCATTCAAGCAATTCTTTTTCTTGAATAATATAGAAATCTTGTTTGAGTACGGAAAGGATTACATTGTGTGATGCAAAATTTATTGTAGTAACAGTTATTCCAAAGAAATTAGCTTTTCTAAAAAGACAGAAATAAGCCTGACATATGCTCAATGTGAGCATGGTTGTCTTCTAAATGTTAGAAATGTATAAGTTGCATCAAACCACCTTTGTCTTGGTTTTGTAACCTTGGTGTTTGTCCACTCCATTCTCACCCATTCCAAAAGAGTGTATCAAATAACTTTTTTGTCAGCACCTAAACCAAAGAATATACAGACAAGTTAAAGACTGGCAATTTTTTTTCTCTTCAACTTAATGTCAGGTTTTATTGACTTTTCATAATTTCCTTTGGCTTTCTTTCCCATCTCTTTTTCCCCAGTTTCTCCTATCCTCAAGTGTGTGGATTTTGGGCAAAATATTGGCATCTAAGCTCTTGAGAGTTTATTTTGAAGATATGTATAGAATCAAAAAACGTCATTACTCTGATACTTTAGAAGCCTTGCTGATTTCATTTTCAAAAATGACCCATCTCCTTCAAACATATCTTTGCTAGACAAAGAGTAAGAAACCTGACTGGGGAAGTTTAATGAAAACAAAGTTGTTCTGAATGTTGAATCTGTTACAATGACATTTTTTAAAAATGACTTTATTTGCTTCGAAGAGTGAACAAGTGTCAAGTTTGAATTGATATTCCATGCTAGTACTCTAAAAACCTTAAATGAAGCTCAATTTTTGCTGATTTTTATGGACATGTCTGTTTTATTGTCAATAACATGAATTTGCTATTACTTCTTTCTAATTTGCTATTACATTTTTCAAATGTATTATTTTTTATTATAGATTAGTATCTCCTCATTGTCTCCCATACAAGAACAAGTATTGTCTACTGATACTTAATTTTTTTATCATTAATTGCAGCATGAGCTAATACATGGCTTGGACAAACAACTTGTTAATGTTGCTGATTAGCAGTATTAAGTAAACTAAAGTGACTTTCTTTATATTCTTTCTTCTTTATATTCAGGATAGTTAAACACCCATGGATCCATGCAGCAAATTTTTGAAACCAAACAGTAGCTAAACTGAAAAGAGTTTATTAGTGTCCAATTATCTGCTTTTCATTAGTGTTCTTTTTTAACTATTTTAGCTCACTGAATGAGGAAAAGTTGATAAACAAGTAGAATAATAGATACTATTAGATAGGTCTACAATCAGGAAAACCATGCATAATGAATGAAGCATTATATAATGAATAATGAAAAAATGGAGTGGAAACAGAAAAGTTTGAAAATTACTCAGACAATCTTTAAACTATTCTAAGATGGTCTAGTTTATGGATTCAACTGTCATTGTTTTGCTTGGTTCAGAATATAGTTCACAAATAGCAATTCACATAATATAATTTACTCCTCAGAACTGTGATTTTAAGATGTATATTTCCTGACCACAAAAGGATTATCAGCTAAGTTTGTGTTTCTCAAATTTACCAATGTTAAGATACATGGATTTCAACTCTCAGAATTCCACCAGTTGGCTTGGGAATTCTGGTAGTTGAAGTCCATATGTTTTAAACAGGTGATTTTGAAAAACAGTCATGAGCGAATAGATGTGTGTTAAAGAAATTTGCAGATTTTTTTTACTATTCAGAAAGGGAGACCTACTTGAGCTGTGAAGGAGGATGGGACAATCTGTTTATTATTTTGCAAAATATCTAGGCTAGATTCCTAGATTCTACTAGAATTTTCTGATTCCTAGAGATCAACAGTAAACTTGAAAAATGATTGTATTATCAATTTGGCTTTTGAAGATGCTGTTTTGTTCTGTTAATGGAAGATAGAATGAAATATGTATAGTAAAACAAGCAGCTATGTTCATCTCAAATTTATTTTTATTTTGTCAAGTGATTATAAGATAACAGGTATAAGTATAAACAGTTATGAATACATGAAATGGATACGAATAAGAAAAAAAAGAATAGGACAGGGATGGTAGGCACGTTGGTGCGCTTATGCATGCCCTCTATGATGCACCATTAACTATTATTAACTGACATACAGATATAAATCATATTGGAAACCAAATCTATTAGCTGATGAAATATGTTTTTGAAAAGAAGACTATTAACACATTTGGATTGAATGTCTTGCTATTCTTATGTTTTCAATTCCAGTCACATTTCCTTTACTATCTGGATAATCCCATTTTGTTCGTTAAAAGTGAACTCGAATTTGAATGCTTTGCTTTCACTCCATTTTTCTCTGATCTTGCATTACAGCTGGCCATAAAAGACTTTCAGAACTTGGCTTCTGTAATTGCTGGCTTACATGCTATGAGAAGTTGCTATATGATGACACAGAATCAGAGTTGGAAGGGACCTTATAGGTCATCTAGTCCAACCCCCCATCCAAGCGGGAGACCCTACACCATTTCTGACAAATGGCAGTCCAATCTCTTCTTGAAAGTCTTAAGTGATGATGCCCCCACAACTTCCAAGGGCAAACTGTTCCATTGGTTGATTGTTCTCACTGTCAGAAAGTTTATCCTTATTTCCGGGTTAAATCTCTCCTTGTTCAGTTTCCATCCATTATTCCTTCTCTGGCTTACAGGCGCTTTAGAAAATAGCTTGACCCCTTCCTCTCTCTGGCAGCTCCTCAAATATTGGAAGACTGCCATCATGTCTCCCCTGGTCCTTCTCTTCACTAGACTGGCCGAGCCCAGTTCCTGCAACCGTTCGTTGTATGTTTCAGCCTCCAGTCCCCTTATCATCCTGGTTGCTCTTCTCTGTCCTTTTTCTAGTCTCAACATCTTTTTTATTATGCTATTTTCTTGCCTAAGTGTAGGACTTTACTTTTCTCTATATTGAATTTCATTTTATTCGATATGGCCCAATGTTATAGTCTGTCAAGATCCATCTGGATCTTGATCCTATCTTCTTGGGTGTTAGCCTGCCAGCTTAATATCATCTGCAAATTTGGTAAATTCCCCTTCTATTCCCTATCTAAGTCGTTAATGAAGATATTGAAGAGTACTGGGCCTAAGACGGAACCATTGAGGTGAACTTTTTTTGTTTTAATTGCTACTTGCATGAAGACTGGAAAGAAACAGCAACAAATGTGGAACATGCCTGAACCTATCTTGTTTTTTTAAGTCAGCATTAGATTGCACACACTTGTCGGAAATTCTTCTCAATTCTTCACAGCAAGTTATCAGTAAAACACACATGGACCTTTGTAGCTGAGTACTTTCTTAGAGATACAGTGACTGACATCTGAGGGCGCTTACCTTCCAAGGTGTCAAATAATGCAATAAGTACTACGTAACCTGAGAATGAAAACTTGTATCTACCTGTTGGTGCGTAGCGTGAGGGATCTGAAGAATGTAAAAATCTGGTTCACATGATGACACAGCATTTAGTTTCACATTTGAACTTAATGGCAACTTGAATTGATAGCACAGGAAAATACTTTGTTAAAGTACTTTCTACTGTTAAACTACTCGTTTGACTTTGGTGTACCAAGTACCACTGCAATTAAGACATTCCTGCAAGTAATCACTTGATATTGCTAGTACAAGCCCTGATAGTTATTGTTCCTCTTACCAATAATTTCCATCCTTCAGCAAGATGCATAAAAAACCAGACAAACGGGAGTCCTCTAAATTGCTGTTTTTTTTGTCTTCAGAATGACTACTACAGGATATTTGGCTTCCTTGGAAAAAATACTCTGTTTTTTGTAAAAATAACTTGCTTGTAAATTCATTCCCAAATCAAAATTATGCAAATACTATGAAGTTGGTATTTAATGATGAGCAAAAAAAACCATCTTGTGAATCAGAAGTTACATCCTGCTGGTAATATATACTAACAATACATGTGTTAGTTTTTAAAACAAAACTAAAAGATCTTTCTCTTTACTGTGTAAGATGCAGTTTTGTTTAATAAGATACATGATTGTATGTTGCTTATATTTTAAATAAAATGCTTTAAATGAAAAATAGCCGATTATGAACAACAGTAGGTGGTGCTAAAAAAACCCTGCATATCTTCTTACCCCCCCCCCCCAAAAAAAAAAGGGGAGGGGAATGACATTTTTGCCATACCTGACAAAAGCTGCTTTTTTGTTGGTGTTCTGATAGTGGATCAGTGTTTAAATCCATTTGCATTACTGTGTGCATGTGTGTTATTGATACACATACAGGCATATAGTGTGTGTGTGTGTGTGTGTGTGTGTGTGTGTGTGTGTGTGTCTGTGTCTGTGTCTGTGTGTGTGTGTGTGTGTCTGTGTGTGAAACAGAGGAAGGCTTGATTTAAAAATATTCTATATATATTCATATATAAAAGAAGATTCTATGCTCCCTTCTAAAAAGTAGTTGTATATGTTGGATTTGAAATAATAAATATGAACAAATGTGCAGTAGTTTAACTTGTAACAAATCTGCAAGAAATTGACTTATTGGCTTAGCAAACAAGATGCAGACCACTGATGTCTAATCCAAGGTATACTTTCAAAAGCAGTGAACATAGCAATTCTATTTCTAATACTACAGCAATAGCATCTCATATTTTACCACCTTGTAGAGAATGGGAGGATTGAGCATAAACAGGAAGTAGGCAACAATCAATTAAGATAACTATTCAGCGTAGAAATTCTGAGATTAATTTTATATCTTAATTCCCTGTATTGACAAGTACAGTAGACTGGGTGTAGAAACCTAATGTTTTTATCACAGCATCTTCTATGACTATATTATGATACTTCATGCTTTACAACAAAAAAATTCCCATTAAGTAAAATTCTTACCTTTTTTTTAATCCTTGGACTTAGCTAGGTTGAGACTCCTGCATGAAGCCAGTTTGTACAAAAGCTCTTTTTCCTAGAGTACTTGAAGCCTCCAAGAGTGATGGTTAATCAATATGTTAATAAGGCAGAAACAAATAGAACAGCACCACAACTGCATTTTAAGAGCACATTGGGAATAAACAATTCAGTTCCTATGAGACTCAATGGTTTTTCCTCCTCAAATCCTCCTCTCTCTAAGTCACATTCAATGTATCTGGAAAAGATGGATTGCCTTGGCAGGCTGTTAAAGTCAAAAAAATTTTTTTAAATGCCTAGTATTGTTTATATTTTATTTCTCATAGGGCCAAGTCTCATTTTTTTCCAGTGAGAATGGATAACCACTGAATATTATAACACCACACATTTGACCTATTTTACAAATGATGATTTGTGATCTTAAGATAAAATTTAAAATGAGAATTTATTGATTTCAATTAACTTACTTATTCAATAAAAAGAAAGAAAGCAAATCCCACTCCATTCGGCACTGAAGATGTCACCCGATGTGTAACAAACATCTGCAGCAAACAACCATGGTTAGAGAGCACCAAGGATTCCATTATTCAAATATATTATCTGCCTATCTCCTATGGACAACGGACAGCCTACAAAACTGTACAATCCATAAAAACATAAAACATATTTCCTTGAAGTCTGAACAGAATAATAAAATTTCCCTGAAATTTCTTCTACATTTACTCTACAGTTGTGTGGAATATTGTCCAGATTTGAAGGAGGGAGAGAGGAAGAGCATTGCAGGGGAACAAGAGACATTGCAGTTCAGATAATTTGTGTGGGAGAATGGTTTTTGGAAAAGATATCAATTTATTTGATTTATTTTTCTACAAATGTTATTTCTCAGAACTGTTTTTCTCCAACTGTGAATGCTAAGCATGTTGCAGAATAGAACTTTTTCCTATACCACTTACCTCTTAAAGAAAGACATTGAAGTTAATAACAGAATTACAGAGTTGGAAGGGACCTTGGAGGTCTTCTAGTCCAACCCCCTGCTCAGGCAGGAAATCCTATACCATGTTAGACAAGTTATTGTCCAATCTCTTCTTAAAAATTTCCAGTGTTGGAGCATTCACAACTTCTGGAGGCAAGCTGCTCCACTGATTTTTCCTTAGTTCTAAGTTGCATCTCTCCTTGATCAGTTTCCAACTTGCCATCCATTGCTTCATGTCCTGCCTTCAGGTGCTTTGGAGAATAGCTTGATTCCCTCTCCTTTTGGCATCCCCTTAGATATTGGAACACAGCTATCATGTCACCTTAATCCTGCTTTTCATTAAACTAGACCCAATTCATTAAACCAAATTCCAGCAGCTGTTCTTCATATGTTTTAATCTCTAGTCCCCTAATCATCTTTACTGCTCTTCTCTGCATTCTTTCTAGAATCTTTACTATATGCAAAGTTTACATATATAGTAAGGATCATTAGCCATTTTCTGTCTGAGATTCCAAGTATGTTCCAAACATCATGGATTTTAAGAGAAAAGCCAAATATAACATGCATTTTCCATTTCCAACCACATGGAATCAGAACCCATAGGAAATACATTTAGCTATTATTATTATTATTTTTAATGGTATTATAAAATTTAACGAGAAGAACAATAGTTAGGATTGTATTTACTGCATAGGAAATGCAGTCTCATCTTTGGTATTACCATCATAAATCTTACTGTTCCTGCTAGATGTCATCAATTTACTATAAAAGTAATTTAAGTGACAGTGTGGATCTAGTTCATTTCCAAATCTAGTTGGTTTCAGAGGACTGCTTTTCCAGTAGTTGATTTGGCATTGAAAGGAGCATAAACACTGTAACCAAGCAGATATATTAAAATATGGATGGATTTATGACCCGAGTTAATTCCAATTCTGTTAACCTCCACAATTGTTATTACATTTTGTTATTGGATTGGATCCTTCTATTGTGAAATCGGTTAAAAGTAAAACCAAAATAAAATGATGCAGATAATACTATCAACGTACTGAAAAATAATTGTAATAACTTAAAAAAATGAAATATACTTTATTGATAAAATTACTTCTGAGTAATACTGGGCAAGATAATACTGGGTAAGATAAAAAACACATGTTTATGTCTTGCTGAAAAAAATATTGTCCATGTAAGAACAGAAACAGCATAAGAAAATCAAAAGTAGCAGTAATGAAAGCAAAGGCAGATGCACTGATACTATATATGTGGTGTCTGTTTGCCTGTGAATTTAGGATATGATTTTAAAAAATCAAGATAGTGGCCACAATGATGCAAACAAAACTTTTGCAACACATATTAAAAAAAACAGGCAAGGCTTTAATCAAGGCTGCTATCTTGACATTTTGAAAAAGTGGTTGAGGAAGACTAGGCTTGGAAAGTACCAGAATAAATCTTACATCTACTCCTGAAGATGTTGTTGATGCCATGGCTAAGATTCAAAAACCTACTCAGAATATCCCAGACATTCAGAAATCAACCTATTTGACAGCCCCAGAGTGTGACTTGCAAAACATCAACACACCTTCATTGATTGTATGATATTCCCAGAGATTAGTTCACCAAAAAATGTGATGCAAATTGTACACTCTGCAATAAACAACCCATTTTACCCATTTTTGGGAGGAAAACAGAGAAACCAACCTGCAAAAAGAATATACTCCACAGTTTGAGAGCAATAAAAAACATTTGATACATGAACTTCTATAACCATGGGTCTCTTCAGAAGATTTCTCTTACAGATCTTTCCATAGGGCCAAGTTTACATTTGTCAGATAGCCATGCCTGAGCTATTTTGGACTTAATTTGAGCTGAGTCCAAAAAATACAGGGAATCAATGTAGTGTTTTCAAAATAGTATATTATTTTGATTCATTAATTAGCAGGCCAGTTTGGAATACAGTTGAGTTTGGAATACAGCTGAAGAACAGAAGAACTGGCATCTGCTCGGTGAGCTCATTCAAGACAGCCTACATTCAAAAGTTTTCTCCTTGGAAGTATGGAAATAAAGCATTGGCATCCATAAGGGTTGTGGAGGGGGGTTCAAATCTGCCATTTTTGTAGGAGAGTGTGATGGGGTGAGCCTTTTTTACTTTGAAATCACTGCCCTGTAGATTTTGACTTCCCTGTGGATTCCTCTGAATAATGCTCTATCTACACTATAAATATACAACAATTTGATCTCCATGTAACTGTCATGGGTTTCTCCTCCCCCAAACTGCTGGTACATTTGACTGAAAAGATGATGATAATTTTCTGTTAATAACTCGTTATTTATGTTCTAAAATTTTGTTCTTAGGCTATATAATTACTATTTGTTTTGTTTTTTCCCCTGAATGGCTAAACCCCAAAGAAATCAGAAATTAATTGCTATTAATGGCAATCGGTACAGCTATAGATCATTTCCTTGCCCATTTAACTAGGAGAGAAGCTTATCTCTACAGATTTTCAACTCTGACAAGCATTTCTATGCACTCTCCCGCCAACCCCATTGGCAGCTTAAAGATGTATAGATTTTAACTCCCAAAACTTGCCAAGATTGAGAAATAATGATGAAGGCTGTCATTGAAAGCCCTATGGATATTTAGTTAAAAACACCCCTCACCCCTGAATTATTTCTTTTTCTATAAGCACAGAGTAGATCAAGAGCAATGTTTATACAACTGTGATCTTGTTTAAACCCCTTGGAACAAACATTTCTCTTTCTGCCTATAATTCTAAACGGGGGGAGCACAAGTGATAAATACTGCCAAAAAGAGTACCACTAAGAAACAAATAGAAGTTACTAACCTAGAGAATTTTGAAGTTTGTGAAAATAAAATAAAGAGCATTTTTTTAAAAACACAAATTGGTCCCTAATCCAAATAGCTCATACATACTGTAGTATATTCATCAGCTGGTAGACCCAAACTAGTAAGAAAAAGAGAAATGGAAGGAAGTATCTGACTTAAACATTTTGTGGTAGGCCTCTCTTATAATTATCATCACAATAAGCTTGACCAATGGTAAGTCTAGATCATTTCTTGCAAAGCTTGTGCTCTTATTGAAGTTCAAGTAGCCGTTATGGTGGATTTTTCCTTTCCTTTATGTACCTTATCCCATCATTTGCTCATTAGTTTTATGGAACACATTTTACCTGGGCTATCACCCAAGGTCAATGACATGCGGAAAATCCATCTCTGGTATCTTCTGAAGGCCATGAGTGGGTGACCTGCTGCTTTGAGTTCTGCTTTGAATACCAGTTCTGATTCAAACAAACTGGCAACAGTTTCCAACTTTAGGAAATAGGAAACATAAAACATACAATTTAAGGCCCTATTTAGGGATTTAACACAATTAAAGTAAAAAAAAATCTTTGCTATCAAGAAAAAAACCCCATCGTTCATGGTATAACCCCATCCCTTTGTTTCACTGTTACTTCTTTTATGACCTTTAGCTCTTCTCCCAAAACACCCTGTGAATCCTCCTAAAAATACTATAGTTTACAAATAATGGAAAATTTATGTATCATTTCTTGTTTTCTTACATGTGTAATTGACTGGAAAAGGGGACAGAAAATCACTATTCCATTGCCTAGCTTGTACTAATTTCATATTTAAGGAGATGTAAAAACTGCATAATAATGAAGCAGGAGCCCAAACAATGGCCTCTAAGCTTTGCAAGTCCTATCCAATGCCTTTTCCTTGAGCCTGTGGAACTGGGCAAGAGCCAAATAGGTGCATTTTGCAGCTATCCTATACATGCCTCTACTACACTCCAAATAAAAGAATCCCAAGTTGTGAAATATTATTACTATTTTACCTTACTGGAAAAAAAGCTGCAAGATCAATAGCTATTTTGAACTGGTAAAGATCATCTTAGGAAAGCTAGTGTTCTGCCAAAACCTGAGCTTTTTTTTTAATCAAACACTTCTGCTCAATAGTTTATCGTACCTTGGGATGGCTGACAGATATGTTTTGCAAGGTCACACAGACAGCTGCCAAGATACAATTAACTTTTTTTGGGAGGGGAACCCATAAATATTGAATTATAAATAAATATCAAGGTTCCAGATCACCTCCATGCATGAATTAACACTCTGAGAGATATCTCTGGGAACGTTCTGAAAATTATCAATAGCATATTGGATAATTGGATAATTATCCAATAGCATATTGAATAATTATTGGATTATCAATCCAATAATCTAGTTCAGTTTGGATTTCCCAGGGCTTTTTTCAAAAATGGCAAAATGATGTTTAACTAAAACTAATTTTAAAAAAATGAATAGAACTTCCCACTTCATTCTTCAAGGAAGAAGGGGGGGGGGTTTATTATCACTTTGGGAATTGCATGATCATGACTTCTGGAAAATCTAACTTTAACCTTTCTTCACATATGCTTTTTTGTGTGGCACTAGAAAACAGAGGCTCCTAGTTTCAATATTTAGCTTAGCTTTAAAAGGTTGTGAGGGTTGTGAGATAAGATTGTACTTTTTAAAGCCAATTTTAAGTTCAGAACAATGATAAAAACACAAAGTATTTGACTGAGATAGGTGGCTATAGAAATTGAATAAATAAATACCTGGAGAACAGGATGATTTATACCCACAATATTTTTCTGGTTTTAGTTTTAGTTTTGTATTGGTATTTGTTTTATATTTTTCTCTTGTAATTGTTTTGTACAATATTGACTTTAATAACATAGTTTTTAGTTGTAAGCCTCCAAAGTCATTTAGGAGTTGATTAGACTCTCAGTCAACCAACCAACCAACTAACCAATCAAATAAAGCTATTTATCCAAAGGTAAGCATCATACTCACTGTTCCATATTAACATACTTCAAATAGTCTATTTCTATTGGTTGAGAAATACTAGAAGCTGATTGGTTCCTTTCTCAATGCTGATTGGCCAATAATAGCTAACCTATGATTGGCCAGCTCAGCGGCGGGAAAAACAAGTAGCCATCATTGGCCACTAGCTGCAAGCAGCCTCTCTAAAAAAGAGCTGCCGTGTCTCCTGGTTCAGATGGACTTTCTGCACTAAATAAAAGAGCTGAAGTTAGGCTGGTCTCCGGTCTCATTCTTCGCGAACACTACACTGGGGACGAAGGTGGGATTTTGAGATAGGAGACCAGTCGAGCACGTGGCATCGAGAACCGAGCAGACGAAATGGCCGGAACCAACTCGCCACCCGCACCATTCAACCCAGCAACAGAGGACTGGGAATCCTACTTCGATAGATTCCTCATGTTCTTGGAAAGCAACGATTTGCAAGGAATCGCAGACAACCAAAAAAGAACTGTTCCTGATGCACTGTGGGCCCACAGTGTTCAAGATGGCCAAGGCACTGGCAAAACCAGAAGATGTGAAACAGATGGCCTGGCCAGATCTAAAAAAGCTGCTGAAGGCTCACTACGCACCGACCATCTCCAGCCTTATTCAGAGACACGAATTTTACAAATGGGACCAGAGAGAAGGTGAGAGCATCGCAGACTTTGTAGCGGCTCTCAGGAACATTGGAGGGGCATGCGAATTCCTAAACATGGATGAAGCCATGAGGGATCGTGTGGTCCTCGGACTGAGAGACCTCACCCTACAAAGCCGGCTGCTAACCCGGCCAAAGATTACAGTTACTGATGCCATTGCTGAAGCCACGGCGGTTGATGCAACTAAAAAATCAGTGGCCAAAATGCGAATTCATCCAAATCACTGACCGAAATGAGCCAGGGCACAGAGAAGAAGGCAGAGAGTGCACACAAAACCACCACACACTTTGCAGAGAGTGGATCATCCAGAATCGATGACGACGATGAGGAGGAGATCCACAGACTCCAGGCTGAACGAGATCAATGGCTGAAGAAAGGTCATAAGTCAGGGTTTGAAATAACTTTGAAGAACACAAGAAAATCTTGCCTCTAACCATCGTAGACTGAAACCGACCAAGCCTATTGGGACTCGAGTGGTTCGAACCTCTAGGAATCAGAGTGACTGGCATTAACAGCATTGCTGACACAGACTGGGAGGAGAACCTGATGAGGGAGTTCCAGGACATCTTTGATGGAAAATTAGGCAAGTACCGAGGGTCCCCAATTTCATTTAATTTAGATCCAACAATAGTTCCAATTAGGCTGAAAGAGAGGTGAGTCCCCTTTGCACTAAAACCAAAGATTGATGAGGAACTTAACAAACTAATAGCACAAGGTATTTTAGAAGCAATTGACCACACTAAATGGGAGACCCCAATTGTGACCCTAGTTAAACCGGATAGGTCCATGAGAATCTGTGGGGACTACAAGGCTACTCTAAACCATGCACTACAACAAAGCGCATATCCTGTTCCAGTAGTGCAACACCTACTACACTCACTGGGGAGAGGCAAGATCTTCGCAAAGCTCAACCTTGCCCAAGCATACCAACAATTACCAGTCGGCTCCGAGACAGCAGATGCACAAATGATCGTGACTCATAGAAGAGCCTTCAAATGCAAAAGGCTGCAATTTAGAGTCAGCGAAGCCCCAAGGGTGTTCCAAAGCCTAATGGAGCGGTTATCACAGGGGATAAAAGGAGTAGTCCCATACTTTGATGATGTGCTAGTGTCAGCTAGCTATGAGAGACAACTAGAAGCCCGTCTCAGAGTGGTTTTACAGAGGTTCCAGAAGGCGGGACTCAAGGTCAAAAAAGAAAAGTGCCAATTAGCCACCTCAGAAGTCGAATTCCAGGGGTATCAAATCAATAAAGAGGGCATCCACCCCACAGAGAAAAAAATTAAGGCAATCAAAGAAGTGCCTAGACCAAAAAACAAGGTAGAGTTGCAAGCATTCTTGGGAATTTTAACAACGTTTTTCTGCCACAGAAGGCAATGATGGTGGAACCACTACATAGGCTTTTGGACAAGGCAGCCACCTGGACCTGGGGACGACATGAAGAGACAGCGTTCCAGAGGGTAAAAGACCTAATCACCTCTGACTCAGTATTAATGCAATACAGTGAGACACTACCATTAACAGTCACCTGCGATGCATCACCATTTGGCATCAGAGCCATACTTAGCCACATCCTGCCTGATGGGAGAGAAGCACCGATTGCGTTCTACTCCAAAACACTATCAAAAACTGAACGTAACTACAGTCAATTGGACAGAGAAGCATTAGCAGCAATATCCGGTGTCAAATGGTTCCACGAATACCTTTACGGTTGGGACTTTTACCCTTGTTACAGACCACAAACCTCTACTGGGAATACTAGCCGGGAACAGAGCCACCCCAAATATACTATCCCCTGGAATGACAAGGTGGTCCAAGTTCCTACCAGCCTACAACTATAAACTGATTCACCGACCAGGCAAAGACATTTCCCATGCTGATGCATTGAGCCGTACTCCCCTACCAGAACTAGGAACTGATCCGCACCAACCACATCCACCCTACAGATTGAGACACTGTCAAACCTACCCATAACCACAGAGGACATTGCGAGAATGATGGTAAGAGACAAAACCTTGTCACAAGTCTTAAACTTGTGAAAAGGGTGGCCAGAAAATGAGAAAGACATTAATTTTAAACCTTTCAAGCATAGGCAAACTGAACTGTCATTGTTAAAAGGTTGAATTTAATGGGGGGACCAGAACTGTTACCAGAACAAGTATTGAGCATGTTGCATGAAGGCCACCCACGCATTGTACAAATGAAATCCCTGGCCAGGAGCTATGTATGGTGGCCAGGGATGGACAAGGATATTGGGAAATGGGTTGAAACCTGCGGGAAATGCCAAAAATCCCAACCTGCACCCCCTTCAGCACCTATACTTGAATGGGAAACACCGAGGAGCTCTGGTCACGAATCCACATAGATTTCGTGGGGCCAACAAAAGGATATACATTTTTAATCATAATAGATGCTTACTCCAATTGGCTAGAAGTAAGCATCATGAACTCTACCACCACAGAAGCAGTTATTAAACAATTGCGGAAACTATTCACCACACATGGTTTACCAGACTTGCTCATCTCAGTTAACAGCTCACAGTTTACTGCATTAACATTTGAAAAATTCCTCACCGAACATGGCATAAGACATGCTTTGACAACACCAGGCCGACGGGCTACGAATGGGACAGTGGAATGCATGGTCTGGTATACCAAAGAAACGTTACATAAATTAGACTCAGGGGACATTCAGGAAAAAATTGAAAAAATGCTCACAATGCAACACATAACACCGAGCGCTACTACAAATAAAAGCCCAGCAGAATTACTAATGGGCAGAAAATTAAGATCACAATTAGGTAGGTTACACCCAACATACACATCTGAAAAACCAACCAACTCCTCCAGCAGATACCGCGCATTCGAACCAGGAAACTTAGTATATGCAAAAAATCTCACTGGACACCTACTGTGGGTACTGGTGAAAATAAATCAAATAACAGGACCTCGGTCCTATAGACTAGACACAGACGATGGCAGAACCTGGAGGAGACACATTGATCAATTACGATCAGGAACACTGGAATGCACCACTGACACACCCAGACATGAAGAATAACACACACCCACACCAGAAACAGCACAAACATTACACAAAAATATTAATAGACCAACCAGAGAGGGGGGAGACTCCTTAAACACAAATCAGGGGGAAGGGGAAAACCCTCCAGCAGAACAAGAAACCCTACAAAATCAAAATATATACAATAAACAACATTCACAAATAAATTCAGACAAAAACAACGACCTACCCGCAGAAGTCTTCAGCAAAGAGGACCAGGGGGCACAAGAAGACCTAGATGCCATCCAGAAAGGAGCAGCCGAGCCAACTCTACCAGCCTGAGTAGGCCGGGCGGGACTGGCATGGCTGACTCCACCTTCCAGGGGTTCCACAGAGAAGGACGGGAGAAACAGCGATCCCATCCGAACCCATTGAAGACGACGACACAACTAAACTGCGCAGGTCAACTAGGCAACCTAAAAGCCCCACCTACTTACATGACTACATAAGGTAGGACCATACCAAGAGGGGAGGGGTGTTCCACATTAACATATTTCAAATAGTCTATTCCTATTGGTCGAGAAATACTAGAAGCTGATTGGTTCCTTTCTCGATGCTGATTGTCCAATAATAGCTCACCTATGATTGGCCAGCTCAGCGGCGGGAAAAACAAGTAGCTGTCATTGGCCACTAGCCGCAAGCAGCCTCTCTATAAAAAGAGCTGCCGTGGCTCCTGGTTCAGATGGACTTTCTGCACTAAATAAAAGAGCTGAAGTTACACTGGTCTCCGGTCTCATTCTTCACGAACACTACACTCACCATTCCCAGTTCCCTCCAAGTATTCCTTATCGCCTCTGTATTTCCATATAAGTTGATTACACCCTATGTAAAATGTTTTTTAGATTTATTGGAGCAATAAAATCTACCATCTCCTGCCAGCATGGCGACACTTGGAAAGTCATTAGAATGGGTAAAAGTTACCTTAGTCCAGGTGTCCCCAATCCCTGGACCGTGGCCCACTATTGGGCCATGGTCTGTTTGAAACTGGGCCATGTGAACAATGGACAAGCGTACGTGTGTGTGTGATGCTCCACTCATGTGAGGAGTGGGCCCTTGCTCACACATGCAAAATTGTACTGGTGGTGGAGGATGCTTGAGCAGGGTACTTGTGCTCACACACAAAGCTCCACTCACATGATTGTAACTTTGTACACGAGCACACTCAGCTCGTGCAAGTGGAGTTTTATGCACAAATACAAGTACCCTCAGCTCACATGTGCATACCTGCCGCTCATACCAATGGAGTTGTGCTCTGCTGTTCCTGCCACTCACAGGTTTGCCCCTCACCCCATGCCAGGCAGGGCTGCCAACATGGCAAAGTTGGGGACCACTGCCGTAGTCCACTAAATAAATGTGAGCAATGCCAAAATAAATGAGTGCACATGATATAATGAGATGAGGTGGGAGAATGGGGAATAGGGAAAGGTCAGAGGAGACATCAGCTGCATAATGGGCAAAGAAACAGACAGAAGGCACACTGCCCAACTACTCTGGCTTTAAGAGATGATGAATTATCTGAACTTTCAAACTTACAAAACTTTGTTAATGTATTCCTTACAATAAAGTATTAGCTCATCTGAATGTGTGTCCTATCTCCCTGGGAAGGCTAACACAGGGCCATTATTTCAACATTTAAAGTCCTTCCATCAAACAAGAAAGGAACTGTTGACTGAGCCAATTCATTAAATACTAAAAAAAAAAGAAAAGAACAAATTTCATCATGCCTCAAACCACTTCTCTTGGCAAAATAAGAGCATGTTGCCAAGCTAATATCATCAGAATTGAAATTATATTTCATGATACACCTGCTAAGGATTTCTTTTTGTGATTATTTTAATGTTATTGTGGGCAACATAATTGCTGTGGGACCTGTTCAGGTGTTAGCATTCCTGAGTAGCAATAGAAGTTGGATATAATCTGTTTTTGACCTCTGCAACCTTCCTTTTCAGAGGGTTATTGCGCAGTTAGTCTTTGTTTTAAGTCTGCCAGTTCTGAATGTCAGCAACTGAATAAAGAGCAAAACATCACTTGCTGAAACCAAAATATCATATACACTGGAGGTTTTGGAAGTAGATGAAAACTGGTTTGGGAGAGATGGAAGGATAGCATGAATGGGATGGTTTATTTAGCCACAGTTCACTGAAAACAACCACAATATTATTTGTTTATGAAATTTTTCTATCAATTCAATCACAACTGATTCTAAATTGTACAAGTAGTCTCTGGTTTACAACCACAACTGACCCACAATTTCTTTGCCAAGGGAAACATTTGTCCCATTTTATAATCTTTCTTGACACAAAGAAAGTGAATCACTTTGTTAAGTGAATCACTGTAGTTGTTATATACTAGGGGGCGTGCATAAGCACACCAGTCATGCCTACCGTCCCTGTCCTATTGTTTCTTTTTATTTTTCTTATAAGTATCTATCTCATGTATTCAAAACTATGTTTATTCTTATACCTGTATCTTGTAAGCGATTGACAAATCAAATAAATACTAAAAAAAAATACTAGTAATACAGTTGTTAATTGAATCTGGCTTCCCAACTGATTTGCTTGTCAGAAGATCACAAAGGTGACCACATGATTCCAGGAAAATGTAACTGTCATAAAAATTAACAGGTGCCAAGCATCTAAATTTTGATCATGTGACTACAGAGATACTGCCATGGTCATTGGTGTGAAAAATGGACAGAAGTCATTTTTTTAGTGCTGTTGTAACTTTGAACAGTCACTAAATAAACTATTATAAGTCAAGGATTAAAAGTAAAGATAAAGGTTCCTCTCGCACATACGTGTTAGTCATTTCCAGCTCTAGGATGTGGTGCTCATCTCCATTACAAAGCTGAAGAGCCAATGCTGTCCAAAGACGTTTCCATGGTCCTGTAGCTGGCATGACTAAATAGCAAAGGCACACGGAGCATTGTTACCTTCCCACCAAAGGTGGTCTCTATTTTTCTCTTTGCATTTTTACATGCTTTCGAACTGCTAGGTTGGCAGAAGCTTGGACAAATAATGGGAGCTCACTCCATTACGCAGTGCGAGAGATTTGAACCGCTGAACTGCCAACCTTTCTGATCGACAAGCTCAGCATCTTAACCATTGAGCCACTGAGTCCCCTAAGTCAAGGATTACCTGTATACAAAAGAATACTAATAGTAACATTATACTAGTAAACTAAACAAGCCAGTACAGAATACATTCATTCAGAATACATCACCTTTTCTGAAAATTATGAAGGAAAAGGATATTCACAACTCTTGGGCTAACCTATTTGACTACATAGACAAACTCTGTAGGATCTTCTATGGAGAATATGTTTGCTTTGGTGTTCCCGCCCACCAGCTATATTAATATAAAATCTTCTGTTTGAATGGATCAGTTTTTCAGAATGGAACAGGAGACCCAAGCCCCAAACAATGTGAAAATTCTAGAAAATAAAACATCTTGGATTAAACCAGAAAACATACTGGTATCCAGTGTAGTTCCTGTATTAGTGATATACTATGACAATAATGGATCTGGGGTATTAACATATAGGCAATTGCATTTGGGAACAGTTTAATTTATGGGTAGTCTCCAAGTCAAGTAAAAAATGAATAGTTTTCAAATCAGCTCAAAAATATCCTTCCATTCAGAGAAGTCCAATCAAGAAAAAAATATGGCACAAGTCACTGTATTCTGTACTATACTTCCCATTCCAGAAAGCAGGAATGAAAATAGCAGCATGCTGTTAGCCCAGTTGCTGATGTTCTTCCATATTTAAACTGAGTCTCTTACCAACTTCCCACTGGGCTCCAAGAGCATTGTTGATACTCCTTTCCATGGACCCAGTTGTTTTAAACACCAGCTTGATTGGTTTCAAAACACTATTCACCTCACTATGTTTGCCTGCCTCACAACTGACAGCATATCTCTAAATTCCTTAACAATTTATTATATTTGACTTACAATACTATAATTTACATTGATTTAATTAATTTTATAGCCAGATTGTATAGTAGATATACTAAATAAAGATAAATAGTAAAATATCACATCTAAAAAACTAAAACGAATAATCCCACTGGCATCATTTTACAGCAAGCTCAGTTTTCAGACACTAAGCTAATTAACAATGGTTTAGAAGCAAAATACCTGAATACCCACATCATATGCATGAGAATCTGTCAGTGTACATACACGAATGAGAAGGGGGACAAAAAATTTTAAAATGTTCAATTCTTTCGATGTATACTGGGAACACCAAATGACTCAGAGCCTCGTGTTTCCTACATTGCATTAGTTCTGTTTCATGGATTTCCTGTATGGTACAATTTCTGGCCTCATTTTTGCTGGGTTATCTGCTTTGCATCTTTTTCACATGCTCTGCCACAGATTCACCGGCTGGTTTTCAGATTAGTCACTCATTTCCAATTTCTCTTTGCCTACAAAACCACTAAATGTTCTTTGAAAACACTGGAAAGAAATTGAGAGAGAAATTGTATGTGACAACTCACAACCTTGATCTTTTCATTCTTGTATTGTGACTCACTTCGTGAGGGTAAGCAATATACAGGTTGACTGTTGGACATTTCTTTTTGTGGTAAGGTCTGTAGATTATACTATTTTTTGTGTTCCTTCTGGCATTGGAACAGATATGGTATAATAGTGCTAGCAATCATGGAAAATGTAAAAATTGGAAGAATTGGTGCTTTCCTATGGATGATGGTGATTGTATATATCCATAATATTCAAACAATACTAATATATACTTTCCTCTAAAGTTTCTTCATCCTGTAATTGAAGTTGATTAATAACAAGCATGAGAATAATACAGTATAACTATTTGCCATAGTGCCCATATCTACTTCGTGTGAATATTTGTAAAGCCATTGGTACAGCCCTACTTCATCTCAAAGTATCCAACCTTGGAAAAATGGAATGGCAAAGATCAATTTCACTAAGATTTTAATATATTTCATTAGAATAGTGGAATAAATAGCATCTCCACTAGATGGACTCGCAATGGGCTGACAAACCATACTCATTGAGTAGTCCTTAATGGGTCAAAGTCAACATGGAGTGAAGTAAGCAGTGGGGTGCTACAAGGTTCTGTTTTAGGCCCAGTACTCTTCAATAAATTCATTGACGACTTAGATGAGGGAATAGAAGGAGAAGTTACCAAATTTGCAGGTGATACTAAGCTGGCAGGAATAGTTACCCTGCAAAAAGATAGGCTCAAGATCCAGATGGATCTTGACAGACAAACACTGGGCCATATCTAATAAAATGAAATTCAATATAGAGAAAAGTAAAGTCCTACACTTAGGCAAGAAAAACCAAAAGTACACATATAGATTGGGTAAAACCAGGCTCAATAGCAGTAACTGTGAGAGGGATCTTGGAGTCTTTGTGGACAACCAGATAAATACGAGCCAGCAGTGTGCAGGCGCCGCCAAAAAAGCTAATGTAATCCTAAAATGCATTAACAGAGGAATTTAATCAAGATCAAGTGAGGTACTAATACCATTCTATAAAGCCTTAATAGTACTGCATCCAGTTTTGGTCACCACATTATTAAAAAAAGATATTGACACTGTAGAAAAAGTACAGAAAAGAGCAACCAGGATGATTAGGGGACTGGAGACTAAAACATATGAAGAACGGTTACAGGAATTGGGCATGGCTAGTCTAGTGAAGAGAAAGACCAGGAGAGACATGATAGCAGTCTTCCAATATTTGAGGGGCTGCCACAGGGAGGAAGGGATCAAGCTATTTTCCAAAGCACCTGAAGGCCAGACAAGGAATAATGGATGGGCACTGAAAAAGGAGAGATTTAACCTGGAAATAAGGAGAAACTTTCTGACAGTGAGAACAATCAACCAATGGAACAGCTTTCCCTCAGAAATTGTGGGAACATCATCAGTTGAGACTTTCAAGAAGAGATTGGACTGCCATTTGTCAGAAATGGTGTAGGGTCTCCTGCTTGGGTGGGGGGTTGGACTAGGTGACCTGCAAGATCCCTTTCAACTCTGATTATCTGTTATCTGTTTTAATATTTAAGACTACTTTACAGATGGAGAAAAATTCATGGTTCTTATCACACTCCATACAAAATATGTCAAGCAACTATTAAATGCAAAAATATTTGAGTACATATAAATGTTATCTTACATTTGATCACTTTTTAAGAGATTTTGGTGCACACATCTGGATCAGTAGACCACATTTGTAATACTAAAATGTCCTCAGTGTTTAGCAGACAAATTGGTTTCTTTTCAGTTCAGCTGCAATGTATTTGGAAGTATTGTGAAGCATATTTGTTTTGTCAACTACAAGAGGAGCTGGATAGACCCCATTTGTAAAAGTTCCACCTCACTCTTCAACTATATAAATAGGAGAACAAGCTAAAATCCATTAAAGATAGCTGGATTTACAAGATCCAAGAAAAGAGAGATTTGCAAGATCCAATCTCCAAAAGAGAGAAGATAAAATATATGAATGCCTTTATAACTGTTGTAGAGAAGATCAGAAAGTGTTTTTTCCTTTTTTTCTTATTTCCTTACCTTTTCTTAATTTCCATTTTTCTTCAAATTTGTATTGTTTTTAATATGAAAAAAATCTTTAATAAAAATTAATTGGAAAAACAAATAACAAGCTCTCCATGCATGTGGAATAGGAATCCAGGCTTTTGTTGTTGGTCTTGATGCAGAACCTGTGGTAGATTGAAACAGGCTTGCTAGATCTGCTGTCAGCATTTCTGAAATGTCAGGACATCTCTGATCATTCTTCAAAGGATTTTTGAAAGTTTGGGAACAGGCGTGATAATTCTGTAGAAGTAACCTATTTCTTTTCTTTTCTCTATTATCAACATTAATGTGTAATAATCCTCTTCTGGGATTATAGGCATCTAATGAAATACCTTTATTAAACCAAAGCTAAAATTTCCGTAGTATATGCTTTGGTAATCTTTAAGGTTGCATAAGTTTTTCTACTTTTAATAATCTTCAACAATGTAAATATGAGAACAGCTAAACTCCAATAAAAACTGCTGGATTTCCTCTAAGCAAGATAGGGAATTGGTTTTTCTGTTGGAGTCGAAATCTCCAAAAATCTCAGTGCACTTACTAAAATGCAGTTCTTACAAAGACTTTGGGGAGAATCAATACAATTAAACCAGTTTAAATTAGGACAACTTTTTGTAAAGCAGGACAGGATTGTTTTGGAAATACTCTAATAGTTGTGTAAAAAAATGTTTCTGGCAAGTGCATCTTGTCATGCACACTGTTCAGCAGTGGAAGCTTCTTTGCATGTTACAATAGTGATTGCGATACCTGTGTTTCCAGATCTTAACCTCTGAACATTTCAAATTGGGTGGGGGAATGATGGGTGGTGGTTTATTCCTTGGTGCTGTCTCTCTCACCAATGGCTGTGCTGGCTGGATTGTGCAACATCTGAAGGGCCACACTTTCCCTATTTTCGCTTTAATAGTGACAAGAGTGCTGATTGTTTTGCTGGCATAACTGCTATACTTTGCATTAAAAAAATAATCTTCATGTGCTGAAGTTCCAGTAAAATGCAACTGATAATCACACAGAAGCACTATCACCAGCACTAGAGGCTGGTTATGGTAGCATTGGGAACTGAATTTTATCCATTAGCAACAGTAATAGAAAAATAATCTCATTCCAGTCGCCCCTTGGTTAGAAGGTAATGTAGTATTGCCTCTATACAGAAAGTAATGAATTTTTAAAAAATGTTTCTGCATTAACGTTCAGACTTGTGCAGTTCATACTTTCCAACAGGTTAGATTACGGAACAACAATTATACTTCCTATTAAATTTCATGTTCTACTCATTCTGTATTTGCATGGGGATGAGCATAGCATTCACTAGTGAGTGTAAGACTTCAATAAGAATCTTTATAACATTAAACCCAAAAGATCTTGCTGGAATTTTACTTAAAGTAACCAGAAGTTTGACTTAGTAGGAATATTATTTACCCATGTTATAATTATGCTTAGAATCTTAACTGAAATGTCAATGACAATGATGTCTCTGTAACATTTCAGATTTAATGACTTCAGCACATCTTAATTATAATTATTGGATATCTGAAAGCTGAGCATGTTATTGCCAGTGGCTGGAATCCAGGTTTGTGTGGTCAGTTTCCACTGATACCAGACAGCAAATAATTCTATTGTCCTGAATCTCCCCTAACTGGTTAGTTCCTTTGCGCCACAAACAGAGCAGGATGGTGCATCATGCAGAAGAACAAACTTACTAAAACACTCCCAGATGGTTCATGATCAGGATGCCCATGTGATGAGTCAGAGCATCTCTTTGCTAAAGATAGATGCAGTTCCATTGGGTTATTATGTAGCTAAAACAGAAAGGTCCAGACATTGGAAGGATCAGATTCTGCTGTTGGAATTTTGGCTTGATAGTGTAGATTATGTGGAAGACTAGCTGGATTCAATAGCCAAAGATCAAATAAAACATTTTTAAAAAGAGGCGGAAAAAAATAGTAGAAATCCTTTGATAAGGATCACAATAAAGACCAGGATGAGAATTTCAATTGTGGAAATAATTTTCTGGGCTAGCATGGAAGGGCAGAGTTAAGCCATGATTATGTCCACTATTTTAGCAAACATAATTTTTATTATCCGTGTTTAGCAGTCTTCACGGTTCCCAGAGAACTATGTAGAGGTTATTCCTTGTACATAATTTACCTTAAAAGTGGACCACCAGATTATCCTACTTTAATTCTGAAACATTAAACTGAATGTTATAATTTGCACTGATCATTTGATTAGTGCAAATTGTAGCATTTGAAGACATTATCTTGGTCTTCACCAGGACTCTATATTAGCTGCTGCTTACATAGTCCCACCTAATGTCCAATTTTAAAGCACCTGTGCCAAATGAGAACAAAATATGGGAGAAAGAAAGAAATGGGATATACTCTATACAGATTTAGGCTTTATCTAGTGCCTAGAGGTGTGGGTGACCACTAGCATCAGTAATTTAGAAAACTCTTTTTGTTATCTTTTGGTGGTCATTTGAATTTTTGCAACTCGAAGTTTTTTGTGCTATTAGTGCTTTGTGCAAATAGAGCTGATTTCAGCTGAGTTTATTCATATACTACACTCAATCAAGATATATACTTGTTGAACAACCCCAGCTGTTGTCATAAATTATTACTTCCAGCAAGAGCTCTATAATAAAATAATGCATCTTTCTATTTTGTAAATAGTCGGTTGGGTCAGATTGGGATTGTAAGTGCCCTTCTTAAAAAACAAATCATCATAGAGAAATATTGTGTTTATGCTTTTAAGTCTTGCTTTTGATTTTATTAATGGCTTCTCTTTTTATTTTTTTAAGGGCGGGCTATAAATTGCCATGAGTCATATGTTTTTGGCAGTGTTTAAATTAAATATATAAACAAACAGAATGAATTCATAATAATAAATGGGAAACAACTGGATGATCTCTATCTGGGAGAAATGAGCATTCTATGCATCACTTTGCTGCCCTCTAGCAGCCGCCCAGATTGTTGCAACACTGATATGATAGACATAAAGTGAATACAAAACTGTATTTGGTTTTCTAAAAGATTACACATAATTATTCTCAGAGACTGAAAAGTAGAACAGCCAAAATGGATCAAGACTGAAAATTGCTCATTTAAATAAATCAGTTATGCTCTGTTGAATTCTAATACTTTCTTCCTTTGTACACACAGCGTGGCACTTATTAGATTGGAAGTTGGATCCTCATGGAGCCTCTTACCTATACCAAATCACCTAAGCCATTGTATACAGAAATATTATACCACAGTTGTGCACTTTGGTTGCTTAAAGACAGCTTCCTGTTCAGTTAGATCTATTTCACATATTCAGAATAGTTGCATTGTCAACATCACAAATAATAGTGGGAATGTAAAGTTGTTTGTTTTTGTTTTCTTTTGTTTTGTTGCTATAATGCACCTTGTGTGTTCGATCAGAGAAACTGTATACAAAGGATTGATCTTTACATGTTTGAATCATCCTTCCCCTCTGTAGTTAGGAACTAACAGTTGTTTGCTTCAGTTTACTTTTCTCTGCAGGAGGAATTAAGTTGCTTAGCTGCTGGTTGTTTGTCTGAAAGACTGGTTTTATAACTTGATTTTACATTAGTAACCTTCATAGTAGCTTTTTGTTTTAAAGTTCATGAATCTGGAATTTAAGAGATGAGAGTGGTTGATAAGCCCCATAATTCTCACTTCTCTATGGTTTTACCCCAGCTTCCTTCTTCTTATCTCCTGATTGCACAGCTTCTAGATATTGAGTTACCCAAGCAAATGGTGAACTCATGCATTCTAGCTGATATTTGTAGCAGTAGTAACTGTTTTCATTTCCCTTTAATTGTTTCTATTCTTGCTGCACATCAGTTATCTCATATTTGTCCTTCCTTTCTTGTTCTTAAAATAAAAATGTCACTTTAGAGCAGATCCAACCCGCCTGATACTTATGAGACCTTTTTGGCTACCATATATTATTTCCCTTGCCATTTGTCATGCTTGCTGGACCTGATAGTTTTAAAATGCAAAAATCTAGGTGAGCATTAAATCACTTACTCCTAATCCAGGATAAAGCATATAAGGAAGTATAAGAAACTGAAATAACTATTTTTCTTCAAGCAACTTGTTGTTCAAATTGAGAAGTCATGTCATAATTTGATGCTCGGTGTTCAGGCAAAGACCTACAGTATTTCCCTTTTTGCGTCAGTTGAAAATTGCATAATTAAATGCTTTACTTCTTAAATTTATAGAACAGAACAGAATAGAATAGAATAGAATAGAATAGAATAGAATAGAATAGAATAGAATTCTTTATTGGCCAAGTGTGATTGGACACATAAGGAATTTGTCTTGGTGCGAATGCAGTCAGTGTACATAAAAGAAAAGATATATTTGTCAAGGTCAAGAATCATAAGGTACAACAATAACAGTCACAGGGTACAATAAGCAATCAAATCATACTAGGAAACAGTCAATATAAATTGTAAGGGTACAATATAGAGAAAAGTAAAATCCTACACTTAGGCAAGAAAAACCAAAAGTACACATATAGATTGGGTAAAACCAGGCTCAAAAGCAGTAACTGTGAGAGGGATCTTGGAGTCTTTGTGGACAACCAGATAAATACGAGCCAGCAGTGTGCAGCCGCCGCCAAAAAAGCTAATGCAATCCTAAATTGTATTAACAAAGGGGTACAGTCAAGATTAAGAGAAGTACTAATACCACTTTATAAAGCCTTAGTAAGACCACACCTAGAGTACTGCATCCAGTTTTGGTCACCACATTATTAAAAAGACTCTAGAAAAAGTACGGAGAAGACAACCAAGATGATTATGGGACTGGATGCTAAAACATACAACGAACAGTTGCAGGAACTGGGCTTGGCTATTCTGGTAAGGAGAAGAACCAAGGGATACATGATAGCGGTCTTCCAATATTTGAGAGGCTGCCACAGGGAGGAAGGGGTCAAGCTATTTTCTAAAGCTCCTGTAGGCCAGAAAAGGAAAAATGGAGGGAAACTGAACAAGGAGAGATTTAACCCGGAAATAAGGATAAACTTTCTGACAGTGAGAGCAATCAACAATGGAACAGTTTGCCCTTGGAAGTTGTGGGAGTGCCATCATTTGAGACTTTCAAGAAGAGATTGGACTGCCATTTGTCAGAAATGGTGTAGGGTCTACCGCTTGGGTGGGGGGGTTGGACTAAATGACCTACAAGGTCCCTTCCAACTCTGATTATCTGTAAGTGACAAAGTTACAGTCATACAGTCACAAGTGGGAGAGGATAGGTGATAAGAAGTGATGAGAAGATTAATAGTAATAGTAGTGCAGATTTTGTAAATAGTTGGACAGTGTTGAGGGAATTATTTGTTCAGAGAGTGATGGTGTTCGGGGAAAAACTGTCTTTGCGTCTACTTGCTCTAGAGTCATTTTGAGGGAAGGAGTTGAAATTGTTTATGTCCAGGATGTGAAGGGTCTGTAAATATTTTCACAGCCCTCTTTTTGACTCATGCAGTATACAGGTTCTCGATTGAAGGCAGGTTGGTAGTAATTGTTTTTTATCCGGTCCTATTTACTCTCTGAAGTCTGTGTCTGTCTTGTTGGGTTGCAGAATCAAACCAGAAAGTTATAGAGATGCAGATGACAGACTCAATAATTCCTCTATAGAAGAATATTTCAAGAGGTTTGTGAAGAGGGAAAAAACCCCATCTGATTATCATAGGGATCAGTTGTAGATACTTTGGCTGTCGGTGTATCTGAGATGTGTTAGGGATAACATTGTTTACCCTAACTGGTTTAGGTGAAATAATAACTATGATTCATAGTTAGTGTATGTTAAAGTGTCTGCAGCTTTAACTGTGGAAAAGTAATTAAGGGAGTGGTTATGAAAACAATATAAAAGTAGCAAGATTACAGCTTGCTGACTCTGGCTTTGATGATCCCTGATTACTGCTTGGAATCAAGACTGCATTGCTCGAACGGGAGAGACAACAAAGGACTGATTTGTAAGTGAACTGACATAGGATATTCTACATGGAATTTGCTAACTGAATATCCCTGAATGGACTGACTACTTGATACATGACTATTGGACTGTTATTTGACTATGCCATGAACTTATAATGGAATAAACTATATTCTTGATAGCACAAGCGTATCTGTTATTTTTACTGTATGTTAATAAACATACAAGCTTAGCTCACTCATTTATCTGTGTGCCTATCTGACTAACGCTGCACATTCTGTTTAGCTTGTCTACCTAACCCTGTTTGGGGAACCCAGGCTTAACACTGGTTATGGGCCCAGAGGCTGCAAAGTTGGTTTAAATAGGATAAAACAGATTTATGTAAAAAGTGAGAGTTTGTGTTGTTATACATTACAGTAAACAGACAGCTGTGTTTTATTAATTATATTCTTATATCCATATAAGAAAACATGGCACAAGTCAATCTACAAAGTTTGTCCCTTATATCCAAACTGGATGGAACAAACTATGTATCATGGTCTACAAAATGTAGTCTACTTCTACGAAGAGAAGGTCTGTGGAACATAATTGAAAATCCACCAAACGTAGAAGAATGGGATCCAGAGGATGAGGAAGACAGACTAAAGATAGAAGAATTTATGCATAAAAATCAACAATCCATTTGCATAATTGGGTTAACCTTAACTGATCAACAGCTTGTTTATATCCACGGAGAGAAAACGGCTGTTGGGTGTTGGCAGAAGCTGAAGAGGATTTATGTTCGAGATAATGTTGGTGCTCACATAAATCTAACACGGAAGCTTTTCAGGACGCATCTCCAAACAAATGGTGATATGCTGAGTCATTTAAAAACTATGCAAAGCATTTTTAAAGAATTGCACGAGAAAGAACTAATTTTCTCTGAACTACACCAAGTCTACATAATTCTATCTTCCCTTGATGAAAGTTATGATAACTACGTAACTTCACTTGAAATTTTGCCAAAGGAAAATTTAACTTTAACTGATATAACTGGCAGATTGATCGAAGAGGCCAGAAGAAGGCATGAAAGACATGAATTAAGGAGGGAGCAACCTCAAAAAGAAGATAATGAATCTCCTACTGCATACGCAATTAAAAAGTGTTTTAATTGTGGAGGAAGAGGACATTTGGCAAGATTTTGTAAAAAGGCAAAGTGCCAGAACGCTGACCAGAATACTAAAAATCATCAAAAAATAAATAAAAATTTAGAGTTAGCCATGTATACTAACGGAGCTGTAAAAAATAATTTATGGGTGGTTGACAGTGGAGCATCCCATTGTATAACAAATGATAACAAAAATTTTATTAAAATGTCCCAGAGTACACAGCAGATATCGTTAGCCAATGGCTGGAAACTGAAAGCTAAAGGTCAAGGTATAGCATATTGTTCTTTTATAAAAGAGAATGTAAAAATGTTATATGTACCACAACTTAAGTTTAATTTAATTTCAGTTAGAATTTTGGTTAAACTAGGATATGTAGTTACATTTAAGGGAGATAACTGCATAATTAAAAAAGAAGATAAGAGAATTACTGCATCTTTAAGAGGTGAATTATATGTGTTAAATGATGATGGTTTAAAGGTGGCTAACACAATTTATGAAAATAAGAAACCTCATGACGAATGTATTCACTTGTTACATCGAAGGCTAGGGCATTTAAATTTTAAAATGCTTAAGAAAACTGTTGAATTATCTAAGGGAATAAGTTTGAAATCTTGTAATAAGTATTTGCAATGTAATGCCTGTAATCAAAGTAAGAGCAGGGTTATACCGGCTAATAGAGTTGATGGATTTACTACTAAAGAGCCTTTAGAAGTAGTATTTGCTGATTTAATAGGTCCGAAAAAACCAAGTGTAGGAGGAGCTCGCCACATACTAAGTATAATGGACCACTATTCTAGATACGGGTTTTGCTATTTAATGAAGAGCAAAACTGAAACATATCAAAATCTATTTAATTGGATAAAATTTGTAGAAAGAAAAACTAAAAAGAAATTAGTAACTCTCATAACAGATAATGGTACAGAATTTACAAATAATACATTCCAAAACAGACTAAGAATGTTAGGTATTCAACATAAAATGTCTGCACCATATAGGCCACAACATAATGCCTTTATAGAGAGAAGAGGACAAACATTACAATCAATGGCACAAACTATGATGTCTGATTCAGGATTACCTGACAATTTATGGGGAGAAGCAATAATGTGTGGTAATCATATATTAAATAATGTTGTTAATTCAACAACAGGTGAATTACCATTCACACTGTGGCATGGTACAAAACCTGATTTAAGTTACATGCACACATTTGGAGCACCAGCATGGGTGCATATCCCTACACAACTTAGACACAAAGGACAGCATAGAGCTAAAAGATTAATTTTTGTAGGATATACATCTAATCATAGATCTTATAGATTCTGGGAACCAGGTACATCTAGAGTTTACACCAGTGCTAGTGCAAAATTCCTAGAACATGTAGGATGGAATAGATTAGAGCAAGATTTAAATAATGAAGTAATTATTGAACCCTACAAAAGGCAGAATGATCAGATTAGCTATAAGAAGAGTCCAATTAAAGAAGAAGTCCACGAAGAGCAAATAGGACCAGAACAAGAGGAAATAGTTGATCAGGAAGAGTTACATAATCAAGAACAATTAATAAATGAAAGTCCACCTGTAAGTCCTATAATACCTAGACGTACTACACGTGTAACTAAACCACCTGATAGGTGTCAAGCAAGTATAGTTTGCCAAGTAACTAAAGTTCCAACTAGTGTAGATAAACTTAGGATGTATCCTGCTAAGGATCAGGAGAATTGGCAAAAGGCAATGGAAAAAGAACTAAATTCATTAAAGCTAATGAAAGTTTATGAAGATGCCAAATTACCTCCAGGAGAAAAATCCATGGGGTGCAAATGGATATTTAAAGTAAAAACTGGAAATGATGGGACTGTTACCCATAAAGCTAGGTTAGTAGCTCAAGGATTTAATCAAACTGCATCTGATTATGATGAAGTTTTTGCACCAAGCCTTAAAGCAACATCTTTAAGAACAGCATTAGTGTGGGCAGCTAAGAAAAACTATGTTATTAACCATTTAGATGTAGAAACTGCTTATCTACATGCACCATTGCAGCACACTATATATTTAAGAAAACCAATTGGTATAAAAGACAATAAAGTAAATTGTAATGATTGTTGGAAACTCAAAAAGAGTCTTTACGGGTTGAAACAATCTGGGTTTGAGTGGAACCAATATATTGTGAAAGAGTTAAACAATATAGGTTTTAAATCTGGTTTAGCAGATCCGTGTGTGTTTAAAAGAGAAAATAATGGAACGGTGTCATTATTGTTATTATTTACAGATGATATTGCTTTGGTAACTAAGACTAATAATAAAGCTAATGAGATTATATCATTATTAGCCAAAAAGATAAAAATAAAGCATTTAGGTGAAATTAAAAGGTATCTAGGATTGACAATTAATAAAACAAATAATGGTTTTAAGATATCTCAAGAAGATAAAATTTGCCAATTAATTAAAACGTTTAAAATGGAACTTTGTAAACTGGCAAAGACTCCAATGAGTCAGGAAGTTTGCCAAACTAATGATCAAAGTCCCAAATTTGATAAGTCCATATATCAATCTTTGATTGGTAGCTTATCATATATAAGCAATTGGTCAAGGCCAGATATTGCTTATAGTGTAAATCAGCTGGCACGTTTTAATTCAGATCCAAAACAATGTCATTGGCAATCCTTAAAAAGAATATTAAGATATCTTAAAGGTACAATGAACCATGCATTGTATATAGAACCAAAGGGTGATTTGAGTCTTAGTGCCTATGCAGATGCAAGTTTTGCAACTGATATAAACACTAGAAAATCAACATCTGGGATGGCTATATTATTTGGTAAGACACTAATAGGGTGGAGGTCAATCAGACAACAGCATGTGTCTGCTGGTGGTGATAATTGTTGACAGTGGTTTCCTCTCAAACCTACAGTACAACACATTTAGATTTATCTGCTAGCTGTCAATTCTCTTCAGCATGGAAAGGACATTTGATGTAACCAGTGATATTTGTAGGAGTTTTCCACATATTTTCGGGTTCATTTGTTGAGAGCTGATTCTTCAACTTTTCAGAGTAGCTTCTTTTTTGCTGCTCCAATCTCCCTTGGAGAATAAAACAGTTCATAATTGATAATTAATGTCTCTAAGTTCACATCACAGAATTTCTGGAGCATAGATACATTTTTATAGCATCGGTTGTTGATATAAAAGCAGAGACTCCCCCCTTCTTTTTACTGGATGTTTCTGCAATTCTGTCTGTCCTCTGTATCTGAAATACTGGGATACGCAAGCTACTCTCACCAGTCGACTCATTTCCTTTATTAATTATCCCTGTTTCCCAAGTGGCACTTCTATAGATCTTTTCCTCTTATGCCTTTAACCGAGAACTTTTTAAAATGTTATTGACAGGAGAATCTTCTTTCTATTTTACTTGCAAATTCGAGTGGAATTAACAGATTCTCTTTATTTCTCATAAAATGTTTGTCCCTAGTTCATTATATTAATGTCTCCAGCTAATTAACTAAATAACATATGTACATAATATTTTCTCATTTTTCTAATAATATATTAATTACAAATGACTTTTAAATAAAAATATAGTTTATCACACTTGTAATCCCACAATCAATGTTGTCATATAAATTAAAAACTTTCATGTTGTTCAGATATTATGCTAAAATTATTTTAGCATAATATCTTTCATAGATGGTACATAATAAAAGCAGATACCAGAATAGTTCAGAATTCATGTAACTTCTATCAGCTGTTTAAAATACATATTACAAATAAATATCATTTAAAATATATAATAAAAGGATTAATAATTTATGCCATTTTTAAGATTGCCAAATTAGTTTCTGTTGGTCCATTAAAAAAATTAAAAGTTTAAATCTAGGCTCAGTTTTAGCGTTATTAAGAATCAATTATACAATTGTTATCGCACACAAGTGATGACATATTTGAAAATATCAGAAGTTCTTAAAAAAAAATCTCTGTTGAGTTTAAACCAGTGTTTCTCAAACATGGAACTTTAAGATATATGGACCTTGATTTCCAGAATTCCCATGACCACCATGGCTGGCCAAAGCATTCTGGAAGTTGAGGTCCATATGCCTTAAAGTTGCCCTGTTTGAGAAACACTGATTTAAACTGAAGAAAGGGCAGAATCTTTAGCATTTGCTGCTCCATGAAGGACTGAAATGATTCTATTGCTGGTCTTCACTTAGTGGAAAAAAAATTAATTGACAGATCAAAGCACACAGTTTGAGCAGATTTCACCAATTACTCCAGTCTTCCATGCCCTTCTGCAAAGTAAGTGGTCAGTCCGAATGCTCAATCTTTTCTTTTAGTCTACATGGAGAATTTCAATCAAAAGAAGCATTGCAAAATTCAGGTACCTTTATTTGTAAAATAGAAGTATACAAGTACTCTTGCTTTGGAAATTTTGTATCCTGTCTCTGTGTAGAATTAAGTCTATATTTTTGATTGTAGCATTTATTTTTAAAGACTCAAAACATTCAGGAAGTCCTAAATCTTAGAGAACTTGGCCCATTTTTCTTCTCTATGCTAGATTAATGAAGTGTTTTGTTCTTGTCTCTGGCATTGGTTTCTGGTGTTGTGGTGCTTGAATGTAGTTAGGCCATAAGGCAGTTGGCCATAATTCATAAACATGAAGGGAAAGGTAATTGATATCATATACACCACGACATCATTGTACACCTGAACCATATGATGTGCCATTTGTGTGACTGAGACACAATGCACATGACACCACTGCCACCAGATGCCTATGCAGTAGTCCCTAACAAATAAAGTTTGTCTAAGAAAACTATTTTGAACTTTAAGACCAGTATAAACTTTAAACTGTGTACTTTGAAACCAATAGACCTGAGTTATGATTTCTCCCAAGTGTCTTTCTATTCATTATTTCAATTTGGAGGAGGGAGGTGTATGACCTCCCTGAATTTTAGCAGCTGTAGATCCCAGATTCTTTGTGCTGGAAATGCTTACTTTATGGCATGTAAGAGCAATGTGTGGCTCTGCAGATGTTATCAAATTCCAGTTCCCAAAGGTAAAGGTTCATCTGAGATATTGGCCAACACTATCTGGAAGTGGAATTATATTTCCTAACCTTGTCCTGATGCTAACTATTTCCAGATGTAGATTCTTTATTAAGGAGTGTCTTTAAACTATTTGAGTCTAATATTTATTTCACTGAAGCCTCTAACTTTATTTCTTTATTCAATTTCTATATTCAGTTGTAAGCCACCAAGTCAGTCAATGACTCTGGGTGGCTTACAATAAAAATATATAATTCAAATACTAAAAACATTTTAAAATGATAAAAAGCAATAATATTTATTATTAAGGAGGTATGCTTTGTCCCCTCTTTATTCAACATTTTGTGGACTTAGTGTTTTCTCTTTCTTTTATGCTAATTGGATTTAATTTTGCATTTCTATGATCTGGGATGATAGTTGCTTTGAATTTGTTTTATTTAAATGGGAAATACGCTTTGAAAGTAGGTAATAAAAAAATAAAGGAAAAAAAAAGAACAAATTTCTTTGACTATACAACAGTTCTTATCACCTGGAACTAAGTGGTCTCTGGATGAAAAGATAAAAAAGCAGATTCTCTCTCTCTCTCTCTCTCTCTCTCTCTCTCTCTCTCTCTCTCTCT
>BLBF01000016.1:49524291-49540093 GCA_015471245.1 Laticauda colubrina
TCTCTCTCTCTCTCTCTCTCTCTCTCTCTCTCTCTCTCTCTCTCTCTGTGTGTGTGTGTGTTTGTTGTATGCCCAAGTCTTTTTGTTTTTGTTTGTTTATTCTCTGTTTCTTTGCTCTGATTGCTGATTGTCAGCAATGGAATGGCAGGCAGGGAACATTTTGTTCAGGGAAGTTAAACATTCACACGATCTAAAAACAATTGTTACTTATACATTAAACAAAATACAAATTTGAAGAGGACTTGATTGAAGTAGGCACAAAATTCCAAGATAATGTCTACATTCAACTGTAACTCACTACAGAGCCATATTCAGGAATGGGAAACTGATTAGGTGCTTGACCAATCAGGGCTGGCGCACTTAAATTGAATTCCTACTCCTCCAAAGCTTTTGGGCCCATCCCAGGGTACATAAGGGTGAGGCAAGTCCTGAAATTGGGGTATGGCTGCAAAATGAAGTTATAAGTGCTGACTGCAAGCTGGTCCAATTACTATTATCAGGTCTTTACTCTGAATAGGACAGCAGGCGGTTTCATTGCCTTCGCTGTTGAGACAATTTGCCCTAACATGAATTGATTTGCTATGCCCCTTAGCAAGGCCATTAATGCCACAAATACTCTCAGTCACATGGCTGAAAACTCTTAGCACAAGTAGTTCTGAGACATAAAGAGAAAAAAAAACACCACATTCTAATGCTCGGCTGAATTTCATCAGAGTTGCAAAATCTACTTGAAGAAAAGATATGTGTGTGCTCTACTAAAAAATAATTCTGTGGAATGATTTGAACCTTTCAGAAACCAAATCCATTATCTGTTACATTTCTTACATGAAGCTAGTCACAACAAGATTCCAGTTTTAAGCATAATCCATCCTTAATGCAACAACCAAGTGGATTCTGAGCCACATCTCTTATGGGTGGCCCTCTGCAGTGAACAAATCATCTATTGCTAGGATTGTTGTGTTCGCGAAGAATGAGACTCAAAACCAGCATAACTTCAGCTCTTTTATTAGTTGCTGGATTCCGTCTGACCAGGAGCCACGGCAGCCCTTTTTTAAATAGAGGCTGCTTGCGGCTCATGGCCAATGATGGCTCCTTGATTCTCCCGCCGCCGAGGCGGCCAATCAAAAACTAGTTATTTTTGACCAATCACCGTCAGTAGAACACCAATCAGATTTGAGTATTTGTGAACCAATGGGAACAGAGTATTTGGAGTATGCTAATATGTAACAAGGATCATTTAAAATCAGTCTGCCAAATTCTTTGGGTGGTTGACCTCTGAAAAAAAATGCAGACAAGAAGCTGCTTCAGGTTTGGGAAGGTTTTGAAGAAATGCCTTATCAGAAAATAGACAAGAAGCTTGAAAGCAAGAGAAAAAGCTCTCCAGGACTATATATTTTCCATTTCCCCTACCATATCAGGCTGCCAATAGAATGAGAAAACAAAGGAGGTGAACTCTGCCTTTGGGATGCAATTTACTAGAGTTCTGAATCCTAGAATCATAGTGTTGCAGACATCATTTCAGCTACTGAGTTCAATCCTCATGTATGGGGTAAGAATTGACATTACCACTACCAGTTACTATAGACTGCATGGCTGAAAAGTTTGTCTTGATCACAATAATTGGAAAATGACAGTTTATTGCCTTCACACACCAACTTAATATAACAACTACATTATATTCTGTTTTTAATTCAAGAAGTTACTGTAGATTCTTTTATTTTTAGGACAATCTTAAGATAAGTTGAAATTCAGTGATTAAGGCCCTGTCACACTGCCCAACGGATGCAAAACGGACACAACGGACAATCAAAATGTTCCATCCGTTGTTATCCGCTCTCAAAAGGGGCAAAAATTTGCATAACCGGAGCGGATAACACGGACGGGGGAGGACGCAGGGCGGATGGAAAGCGGATGCGGAATGGAAGCCCAGCGGATGGAAGCGGATGAGAGCGGATGGCACATCCGCTGGGCTTCTGGGGGGCCTCAGCAAAGCGGATGCGGAACGGATATAGCGGATGCACAGCGGATGCACAGTGGATGAAGCGGATGCAGAGCGGAAGCCTAGCGGATGCACAGCAGAAGCCTAATGGATGCCGAGCATTAATTGCGCATGCGGGGAGGATGCATTGCATCAGCCCTGTGGATATAACAGAAGCAGCTCGGAAGCAGGTCACCATTCAGAGGAAAGACCTGCTTCCAGACACATCGACTGCCTGCCTGTCCTGCCTGCATGTCTGCCTGCAAGCCTTGCTGCCTACCTGCCTGCCAGCCTTGGTGCATGCCTGCCTGCAAGCCTTGGTGCCTGCCTGCCTGCCAGCCTTCCTGCCAGCCTTGGTGCCTGCCTCCCTGCCAGCCTTCCTGCCAGCCTTGGTTCCTGCCAGCCTCCCTGCCAGCCTTCCTGCCAGCCTTGGTTCCTGCCAGCCTCCCTGCCAGCCAGCAACCCCACAACCATGCTGAAGCACAGCAAGCCTCAGCCATCATCTGCCAGCCCTTGCAAGAGGGACAGGGCTACCATCCCGCCCCCTGGCCCTTACTCTGGTTCTGCTGGGGCTTCTGCAGCACGGGCTCGCTCTTCTGGGGCTGGGGCTGGGGCTTCTGCTGCTTCTGCTTCTGGAGGAGCTGATGACAAGCACTCCAGCACCAGCCACCTCCACAGCACCTGGAGCGAGCCCCTGAGACTGAGCGACCAAGAGGAGTGCCAGAGACTCATTTTTGTCTTATAGCTTGTTAATAAAGTCTATTTTTGATTCACACACTTGCTTCATTTCTTTTTTTTAATAAAGTCTTGCTGGAAACTTTTAGAAATGGTTTAAGCCTTTGCATGCTTGTGGTATGGGTTAAGATAACAGTGGGGTGGGCAGGGATACCTGTGGGATGGGTAAGGATACCTGTGGGATGGGTTAGGATAGCTGTGGGATAGATAAACCTCCAGTGCAAGCATAGAGGGACTGTATGGTCCACCCTCCCAGGTGCCACACCTATGGCCCTTTATTATCAATAACAATGTAATCATTGATCTACACATGTCAACATAAACACAACTCTTTATTAAATGCCCTGCTCATTGTAGGGCCACTCAACATCCATTAAGCATCTACCATCAGGCAGGCATGCAGGCAGGGCAGGGAAGGCTGTCAATCCGTCTGGCAGCAGGTCTTTCCTCTGAATGGTGACCTGCTTCTGAGCTGCTTCCCTTTATATCCGCGGGGCTTATGCAATGCATCCTCCCGCATGTGCAATTAACGCTCGGCATCCGTTAGGCTTCCACTGTGCATCCGCTAGGCTTCCGCTCTGCATCCGCTTCATTCGCTGTGCATCCGCTGTGTATCCGCTGTATCCATTCCACGTCCACTTTGCTGAGGTCCCCTGGAAGCCTAGCGGATGTGCCATCCGTTCCCATCCACTTCCATCCGCTGGGCTTCCGTTCCGCATCCGCTTTCCAGCCGCTCTGCGTCCCCCCCACGTCCGTGTTATCCACTCCGGTTATGCAAATTTTTGCCCCTTTTGAGAGCGGATAACAACGGATGGAACATTTTGCTCATCCGTTGTGTCCATTTTGCATCTGTTGGGCAGTGTGACAGGGCCTTTAGATGATTGCAGAAATGCATGGCACATACCCATGCACTATCGCATCTAGTACAGATTAAGTTTCAGTGGCAGAGTCTTTTGGTGACATGCCTGAGATAAAACGACTGATGGATGAACTTCAAATACATCTGAAGGGTTTTGTTTTTTGAAAAAAATCACTCTCTTTAGCAATATTTCGAAACTGAGTTTCTTGGAGTGGGCTTATATGAAAGAACTTGTTCAGGAACAGTGACTGCTACATGACTATTCCTCATTGAGACAAAGTTATCCAGGCAATCAATTAAAAACAATCCTTGACACATTTACCATGCCAAGAAAATATTTAAGTCCCCATTTCAAAGACAACATCTGGTCTACAGGAATAAGTAGCCATCTACAGCAATGAAAAACATATGGAATTATGAGACTTAAGCAATACCTTTTGTCACAAGATTCCATGAGCTATGTGGAATGTTATATGTTGAATCAGGGATCTATATTCAGACTGCTCATTCAATATATAAATATTATAGGAAATTTGACCAATATATTACAGAGTTTGGTTCTTGCCAGTAATGCGCAGTGGTGCTCCAGGATTTTAAATAGGACTTTTTCCCCTCCAACCATACATTGAAATGTCACAAATTGAACCTGATCTGTAAGTTTTGGCCTGCCTCAATCATTGGGAAAAGAATTGAGAAAAAGAAAAAAAGTTTATAATCATGTCCTGGCCCAATTGAAAGTAAATGCCATTTGTACTGAATGAGACTTACTTCTGAGTAGAAATATCTATGTGATATTTAATGTGAATTAAATATCACAGAGATATTTAAGAGCATCATGTTTTTTCTATTGTCAATTCACTTAACGGGAAAACTTTACCAACAATAAAAATGGGTAAAAAGAAGATAATATGAAAAAATTGGATGGAAATGAGGCTATTGATTTTGGACCAATTGATAGATGATGAATTTTACTTTAAAAAAAAATATAACCCCACATTCTATGTATTTTCCCCTAATCTTTTATAATGTATCTTTGTATTATTTTCTGGTTTCTCTATCATTGTTGCAAAAAGCATTAAAAAAATAAAACAAACCATTTCAGAGAATCAAGAACACAAGTTGCCTTATTCATTCTCTCTTTCTTTCAAGTGTAGAAATATCTTCCAAAATATCTTCCAAATTACAATGTGATTAATGGTTTATACAGATACAGAGTTACCATATCTTTCTTTTCGAAAAGCAGGATACTTTAGAGAGCTAGTTCCAATGTAACATGTTGTGAAGATTGTGATGTGTTTATATTGTATTTTTTTCTGATTTTGTAATGGTTTCTTCTTATTTTATTTTTATAACAGTCCTATGGCACAGAGGAGAGATAATATGTCTCTCTCTCTCTCTCATCTATCCCTCTCATGCTCTACCTCACAAACCCAATCATACTCTCTACTGAACTTTTGTTGAATTATTATTTCTCTTTGCTACCATAACAACCACAACCAACAAAGGATGGTTAGATCCTGAGCTCGGATGAGAGGAAGCAGGAGATCAGGTGGCCCATCAATTATAAATTGGATTGGAGAAGGATTGCACTACTGCGCATTACAATCCTGACTATAATTAAAGAAGTATAATAAATATGCAGAGAAAAGGGGCACATGAAAAGGAGAAGGAAGTATTGGGAGTACAGAGTAAAATGAATAGTATACAAGACAAAAATAAAAATAACTTGATGGCAAATGGGTGAGTGTATGATAAGGGAAAGACAAAGAAAAAGAAACAAGCACTCCTGAACATATGAGATATTTTAGATTTCAAGTCAGGAGTGCCAATCAAAGATTAGAACCAAGATAACATAAGATGTATTCTGAACAGTGTTTCTGAACCTCAATAACATTAAGATGTATGGACTTCAATTCCCAGAATCACCCACCAATGTGACCTAAATGTTCTGTGAATTAAAGGCCAGGGACAACACCCATGGAATCAGTTGATTCCACAATAGTGTGGGAAGATTCGAAGTGAGGTTAATAGAGAAAATTATTTTAAATATTTTGGAAAAGTTGCGATAAAATATTTTGTTTTGTTCCTGTTGAATCATTTTTGTCTTTTGGAAATAGGAGCTGGATACATTTGATTTTTATATTTAATATTTTGTATAACATAAGTATGTTTTCTGGTGTTTTTATTTTTATTGAATCACCCAAGATTCCTCTTATGATAATTATACTATTATGGGTGACAAAATTAACAATAAAGTTTTGCTGTTAATCTAATAAAAAATAAACATAACATTACCAAAATACAAAAACTAATCATTATATTCTTTATCTCTTTTTAATTAATTGAACAGCAGGTAATAAACTAATTGCTATTTAGTTAATTTTTAATGTCACACTTGACAGATTTACGCACCCATGAGGTTACAGAAAAAGGCATCATTTAGAGCAATTTATAATTATTGTTTTGTTTCATGTAGAATCCAGTATCCGCTGCAAGCAGATTGAAAACCAGCAATTTCGAAGGCAAAATGTCAATTATGTCAGCAACTAATAACTGCTTGGTTTCAAGATCTTGAAACTAAGGGCAGAGACCATTGAAATGGGAGAAAAGCTAGAAAAAGGATGGACTTAAACTTTCTGGGCGCAGAACCTTTGCACTGGCAGAAAACAACTAACTTTTCAACAGGACTTTGTTAGAGTTTGTAATATAAGTTCTTGTCTAGCAATACTATCTCATGTGACTAAGCTCATTCATATAAACCTAAGATGCAAATTAAAGCATGGGGTTGAGATTTTCTTCTGCTTCTTGATCCAGGGAGCCTGACAGCTGCCTTACATCAAGACAGACACTTGATTAATCTGATTCAATGATGTCTGATAACTACTTACCACCAATTCTCCAAAGGACTCAGTAGGAATCATTTTGGATTTAAAAGGAGATACTTAAGACTAGTTTCATGAAGCCTGAAGGTTTTTTTTTTTAAATTATGGAATTATTTAAAATATCAATTTAAAAGCAGACAATAAATAGTATATTCACCACAAAGTTTATATTGATCCATGATATCTTCTCCTATCCAATATATAATTGCACAAATTAAAAAGAAAACTTTAAAAAATAATACAAATGTGGAGGTATTGTTTTTCTTCCTTCTTTCCTATTTTTCTGTTAAGGACTATTTTTGTTACGAACTGGCAATTGCTTAGATTATAACGTAAATTGTTCTTCTATTAAATCTGAATAAATGAAACACTGTGATTCCACAATATAGTCTCATTAAGAAACAATCAAAATCAAGGATATGGTAAATGATCAAATTTATGGTGATCAAAAGAAAGGGAAAGAGGTTATGGTAAGTTTAGAACATTATTGTCCTCCTTATAGACCATTTATCTAATTTGTGAGGCATTCTGCAGAAGTCACCAGAAAGATTATCAACAGTGAGTGCTGCTGACATGAATATGCCAGCATTAAATTTACTGCTTAAGGTGCTTCCTAATATGAACACAAATGAACACTGAAAAACTTGTATCCATTTATTATAGTTTGCTTGTTCATGTACTGGGAAAAGTAAAGTTGAAAACATATATTTTATACTTAGCCAATTATATGTATGTGTATGCATGCATATTTCCTATAGGGAAAGTGCAAATGCATTCTTCTTCCATAGCACCTCACCCTGGTTCAACAGTTCATACTGTGAACATGCAGTTCGGTTTTTGGAATGTGCAATCTAATTATTTCTGATCCATTCAGATTGAAAGAGAAAGGTAAAACTGAATTTAGAGTATCTTGCTCCCCTTAAACCTGGAGGTCCTGGAACTGTTCAAACACCAGCTCATCTCCCTTCAATGAATGTGTGAATTTATAAATGATGGCAACATAGTAGTATGTTGTGAATGTATGTTGTATTATACATAGTACATAGTACATACATAGTACATACATAGTAGTATGTTCACTTCATAGTATTGAAGTGAACCTTGGATTCACCTTGCAAATGAACCTTGGGACTATAATCCGAGTCTTGTGTTCCCCTATTTCTTTATTTTCCCAGTATGGAAGAGAGTGTGGAAAAGGGGAATCCAATTGTTCCACCAATTGCCTTTATTTAAAGTAAGAAACCTTCTTTCTGGATCCCACAACCATGTTGACAAATGGGGAAGGGCACAAAAGGCAATAAACTAAATATTCAGATGCAAAGGACAAGCTGACGCATGAAGTTGCTGAATTGGCAGATAATCTTACCCCTAGATCCAATTAGGACAGCAATCTGCATTGTCCCTGAAAATGATAGGGTAAATTAATTGGGCCTTGCACAGGCCTTGGTGATATGCATAGCCTAGGGCTTTGTTAATATTTAGCACCTCCTGTTTAGTTAACTGGATCTCTTGCCAGCAGTATGGCGGTTCCATATAGCTATAAATGTCAGAGATAGAAGGAATAAAAAGAACTGCCTATCTCTTCATCTGGAGAGGTTTCAACAGAGCTTCTAACTGAGCATGAAAGTATGTTAAGCCTTTTTCCATGAAACTGATGTAGTGGCAAAGGTTATGAGTAGTGCTAGAAAATTATTTTTGACTGTTAATAAGAGATGAGATGAGTGGCACACAAATCAATCAATCAGATAAATAAATAGATAAGTCATTCATATTTATAGAATGACAAGCTGGGAGGTGGTATGATATGAATATTAGACACAGATTTTCAGACTAAATTATTTTTATACAGTTTAATTTTTATGTTCAATTTATAATGTTCATACATTGCCACTTGATAGAAATAAAGCTACTTATATATTTATAAATCTCTTCAGTCTGAAGCGACTGATTGACTTTAAAAAAGTGAATCATAAAAACTAAACAGATTGCAGAAAAGATAAGAAAAAAAAATTAATCCACACGGCAGAGGTATAACCAGACATAAAATCACAACTTGTGTGTGTGTTTGTGTGGTGCACATATGCACATGTACTCATCGCAAATCTACTCTTAAATCCCTCTGAAATAACCAAGTCTTAATGGCTTTTCAAAAAACAAATCACCAAGTTGAACCAATGTCATCTTGAAATAAATGCTCTTCCATAGTATAGATGCAATAATTGTCAAGATGCTCCTAAAGATGGTACTACATAGAGGGAGGGAAATGGCAAAGGTTCACAGAGATCTTATTTAATGAACAGAAACCACTGTGAGTTGCTGGTCTGGAGGTACACATATCCTAGATAGGTAGGATTTTGAAAATGACAACCAGCACTTGAATTGCACCAAGAAGGTAAATATGACCAGTGTAATTCTACAAGTATATGTGTTATACCAAGGGACACACAGCAATATTAATAAGTTGAAACTTCTAAGTAGTATTTCAGGGAAGCATGTTACTTTAGTTTGACAAAAAATAACCACAACGAGTGGTTATGTTTCAGTTCAAGAAAGTGTATGACAGTTGCAGAAGATATACCTGTAATTGTACAAAAAGCTTTCTTACCCCTTTGCCTACCGAGCAAATAGATTGACAGGTGATGCTGTTAATATGACTCTGCAATACATTCTACAACATTTTAAATCTTCAAAAACCTATGCAAGGATCCTCTTTGTAGACTTCAGCTCAGCATTCAATACCATCATTCCAGGTATTCTTCTAACTAAACTAAATCAGCTAGCTATACCTGACCACACTTGTAAATGGATCATAAGCTTGCTAACAGACAGGAAGCAGCAGGTGAGGCTAAACAAAATCACATCAGATACTTGTACAATTAACACAGGAGCCCGCTAGGGCTGTGTGCTCTCTCCACTTCTCTTCTTTCTGTATACCCATGACTGCATCTCAAAAGATCCCTTTGTTAAAGTACTGAAGTTTGCAGATGATACAGTGATTGGTCTCATTCGAGACAACGATGAATCTGCCTATACATGGGAGGTTGAACAACTCGGTGCTATGGTGCAACCAGAACAATCTTGAACTAAATACACTCAAAATTGTAGAAATGGTGATTGTAGATTTTAGGAGAAACCCTCCTATACAATCACCTCTTACAATGCTAGACAACACAATATCAACAGTAGAAACCTTCACGTTTCTAGGTTCTATCACAGCTCAAAACTTAAAATGGACATCTAACATCAAAAAGTCATCAAAAAAGCACAACAAAGAATGTTCTTTCTGTGCCAACTTAGAAAGCTCAAACTGCCCAAAGAGCTGCTGATTCAGTTCTACAGAGAAATTATTGAGTCTGTCACCTGCACCTCTATAACGTCTGGTTTGATTCTGCAACCAAACAAGACAGACACAGACTTCAGAGGCTAATTAGAACTGCAGAAAAAATAATTGCTGCCAATCTGCCTTGGGGACCTGTATACTGCACAAGTCAAAAAGAGGCCTGTGAAAGTATCTACAGACCCCTCACATCCTGGACATAAATTGTTTCAACTTCTACCCTCAAAATGACAGTATACGGTAGGGGACTCCAACCTTAGCAACTTGCAGACTTATAGACCCCCGCTTTAGGGCACTGCACACCAGAACACAAGGACAGTTTTTTCCCAGATGTCATCACTTTTAATTAATTCCCACAGCACTGTCAAATTATTTATGAAGACTGTATTACTATTCTTTTTCTCATTCTTCTAGTACCTATATTTTCCTACTTATGACTATAACCGTGTTGCTTGTAACTTTACAATTTATATTGTTTTGTTTCCTAGAATGTTTTGATTGCTTATTAGTAACCTATGACTATCACTAAGAGTTGTATCTTATGATTCTTGATGAATATATATTTATTTTTTCTATACACTGAGAGTATAGGCGCCAAAGACAAATTCCTTGTGTGTCAAATCACACTTGGCCAATAAAGAATTCTATTCTGTTCTGTTCTGTTCTATTCTACTCTATTCTAAATATACTGTAAACATTTTGAGGAGGGTCTGAGAGTTCAGGAGAATTTCTTGGTTACAAATTCCTTTCACCAAACCAGTGTGATCCCATCAAGAATCAGAGATGATCTCTTATATCAGAAATCTTCTACTCACAGCTTTTCTAATTTGCTGAAATTATGCCTCATTTTATTTTTCCATTTCTTATTTTTCAGGAACCACAACATGACCTCAACCACATTTATTGGGTCAGACACAACTTTGCAACAAACAACAACAATTAAGTATCTATCATCCACATACCAGAAGCAGAATACTCTTTAAAGGTTGATTAAATGTTGATATGTCACTAAAACAGTACAATCTGAAAGTTGCTTTAAGAAACAATAATTCTATATATAATCAAATGTTTGGGCAAGGAAGATAGACTTTGGAAATGATTCTGAACTATAACCCTGACACAGTATGTATAATACTGGTTTATGTGACATACTGAACCACATTTCCTTAAATAATGTAGTGGCCTGGTTCATGGATAACATAAATATTATAAATTAGGGTTCAGTAACCACAATGATAGTAATATAAAAAAGAGGCATTAAGCAAATAAGTCTCTTAGTTTTGAAATGGATGTACAGAAAAGGACAGAATTACTTATCTGGGATATTTTTTTTATCTAGTCATATGTGTGATCTAGGCATATGTGTGATTGGATTTTGTAAAAGTATACTTAGTTACTGTTTAATCCTTGATCTACAGGCTTGTTCTCATATCTTGTGTGGCAGTTCCATCAGCAATAACAGTTACTATATTATTTTAAATTATTGCTTAGTAATCCTGAAGTTATATGTGACTCTATCCCTATTAAGTTGGAAAAACCCAAAATTGTAGTAATTTCTTCTTCTTTTAATTAGATTGTTCTGGATGAAATGTGAATAATTTGGGATCATCATAGTTCAATAGCAAAACACGACATTATATGTAAAATTAGTCTAATGTATTATCTTGGAAACACTGTTGCCAACTAATGAGAACAGTAAGGCAGCAATTTTCCAAGATAGAATGGAATATCTTTGGTTAAAATGACCCCTTTAGGTTGATCTTTGGCCTCCAAACTGATTCTTTATTTCCTTACCCATTTACAGCAATCAGTGTCTCCTCATTTATTTGAAATACTCAGTGTGCAAGGAGAAATGGATGATGTTAAGCACCTCTACTCCTACAGTGTTACAGGCAGGATTCCTTCACATTCCTAGTGTAACACCCTTGCTCGGCTTATTGCAAGATGATAAGCCATTATATATATTGTTTGCATTTAAGCTGATTGAAAAATACCAGTTAATGAATAGAAATGTTAATTTTGGGAAAGGAACACAATATTTTCATGAAATAGCAGTGCATGTTTAGAAATCTAACTATGGAAAACAAATTGTTTTGTATTGTCTACTACAATTTAATCTCTGTCAAAGATTACTGTAGAATGATTACAATTTTTGTAAAGGTTTAAATATGAACCAGAAGTCCCCACCCCAGAAAATAGGTATGTCTCTCAATATTGATTTTATCTCTATAATTATCTGTTCTCCATGTTAGCCAAAGCTATAATTTTATTTTAAAAATCAAGAGTCAGGAAGAGCTCATATTTCACAAAAAGAATTGGCATAATAATGGACTCCATAATTCTTTCCTATCACAAAATTTTCAAAATCTTGAACAACTTGGTTGTCTCAAGTTATCTTTGACAGCAACCACAAGAATTCCAGAGGTGGTATTCAGCAGGTTCTGACCAGTTCTGTAAAACTGGTAGTGGAAATTTTGAATAGTTCAGAGAACTGGAAAATACCACCTCTGACTGGAGATTTTACAATATCCTTCCCCTGCCATGCCCACCAAGCCACTCCCACAGAACTGGTAGTAAAAAAATTGAATCCCACCACTGAAGAATTCCCTATCAACACAATGAAGTTGGGAAAACCCAAAACTGTAGTAATTTCTTCTTCTTTTAATTAGAGCTTGGTGGGCAAAGTGTGGCCTTTCTTCTACTGTAATACTTTACTATTATCACAGCAACTTATGTGACAGAGTTAATCATGTTTTGACTCCCAATAGTTCTTTTCTATTAGATACTAATAGTGAATTTGTATGTATCTATCAAACCGTGGAAAGTACAGTGTTTTAATTTGCATTTCATCTAGCATTGCAGTGAATTTCATAAGTCCTTGAGAGATAAATTAAAATAGTTTTCCCCATCCTAGTGCTTTGTACCTGCTATTGGCACTGCCATCTCAGATAATAATTTAATGGAAACTCATCTGTTTGCTAATACTGTTTCTGACAGTATGATCACTTTGGTATGCTTGTTCTTAAGTAATACTGTATACTGACTTTATTTTAGATGGTGGCAGAAACTGTGTGTTTATCTCTTTCTCTCCGCTTACTGAATATTTTTTTTTTTGATGTCGAGAACAGAAATCAGCACTGACTATCATGGGTGGGTAGGTGTAAGCATGCATTCTTCACTGCTGAAACTGTTCAAACTTATCAACAAATATTTCAGTTCTTAGTAATTCCTCATAACTTGGACAGATTGATGTTATTAGATTTCTATTGGGTAAAAATTACAATCCCCACAATGCCATCTGTCTGGGTTGTTGTTGTTTTTTGACTGATCTGGCCACTCCCCTGTTATTCTTTTTTTAAAAAATAGCTTAGCTCCATTACTATGCAATGAGCAATTTCAAAACTGCATGAATTAACTTGTTTGAATGAACAACATTCTGTCCTCCTTTTAAAAAAGATTTTTTGATGAGATTAAATTCTTACATACCTGAACTAACATCTATGAAATAATTATAGCAGTTTTAAAATCCCTGTAATGTTCAAGGATAATATAATACAATGTGTAAAATGTATGGTATAATTAAAGCCTCTTCACGACCATGGTATCAGTTGAACAATATTTTGTGAACTAAAAGATAACTGAAGTTAAGTGTGGGTCAACTGTATTAGCTTCCTGTATCTCAGTGGCATGGCCTAATATCTGAAACAAAACAAAAAGTTTTGATTGGGAGAAAAGAAGAGGACATGAGATGTCTCATCTATCAGCTAAAGGGAAATATCAAGTACATAGCCAAACCATTACATCAGCCCAATACCGCTTTATGTAACATGTCATATTAAACACAGATGTATGTTTTTGCTGGATAAGAGCCTCTAGGGTTTGTTTTGATAAGACTGTTAGTAAAATTGGGCTTAGTCCAAACAGTTTCTGGTTGATAGGATACTACATGGTTGGAAGAAAACAAACACACACACAAACACACACATACACATACACACACACACACACACCTGCACAGTAACCACTTAAGGTAATCCTGTTCATTTAGCGATTGTTCAAAGTTTCAACAGTGCTGAAAAAAATGACCAATGACCATTTTTCACACTTATGATCTTGTACCATGATCACATGATCAGTTTCAGAAGCCTGGCAACTGACTCATATTTATGACAATTGCAGTGTGCCAGGGTCATGTGATCCCCTTTTGCAACCTTCTGACAAGCAAAGTCAATGGGGAAACCATCTTAACAATCATGTTATTAAGTTAACAACTGCAGTGATTCACAACACCTGTGGCAAGAAAGATAGTAAAATGGGTCAAAACTCACTTAACAACTGTCTTGCTCAGCAATTGTGGTCATAAGATGGTCAATGATTACATATACCTGATTCCTGGTGTGGATTCTTCTTGCTTCCACAGACCAGAGAATACATGCATACATGCAATTATATGAGCAAACTATTTAGCCTCTATATTATCAGATGTAAAGTGCTGGAATAAGGAGATCCTTCCTGTTGTGTATGGAAATTAGAAGACTCCAAATAACTAAAACTGATTGGCCGAACAGGCCGCTCTCGGATTGGTCAATTAAGCACCATTTTGATTGGCCCACAATCAAAATGGCAGGATGATGGCGGGAATTCTTAAAGAGCTGTCATTGGCCACAAGCCGTGAGCAGCCGCTATAAGAAGGACTGCCGCGGCTTTGGCAAATGTTCCGCTACAAGTCACTATACTGTTAAAATAAAGAGCTGTTTGTTGGAATACCGGTCTCGTGTACCTTATTAACCAAACAGAACATTGGCGACGAGGATGGGATCGAGCGAGACCGAAGCACGTAGCAACCAGAACTGAGCTGAGGCGTCGCTCTCCCGGAGGGCTCCCCACGAACTGCCGAATGGGTTTGAGGAAAGACACGACACGCGTTTTCTCCTCGGGGTGAGCGAGCCCCGAACTAGCTCGAGACAAGCTCTTTTATTGAGGTTTGGGTGGGTTACAAAATATCAGGAGGCAAGCATGTGATCCTGATTGACCATACTCAAACTGACACATTGGGTTGAATATGGCAACTATGTTTTGCAAACACAGTTGAGTGTGATGGATATCCATATTTGGGTGTCAGTAGATGTTTTCTATGTGTAAAAAGCAGTTTCTACATCATGTCCAGTATTTTTCGGACAGGCCCCTGTGGTTAGGGTTTCTGAGCAGTTTGCAACAGCAGATGTGGTCATATTTCTACAGAGCTTTTCTGTTGCAGAATGTCATATGCAGCGAGGTAGTTCGTGGTTGGAACAGGATATGGACAAACAATATAGCTATAGCTTATTCAAAAGATTATATGGCTAATGCAAGGCAAAACTATCTGATCATTGCAGTAATATTTCTCCACATCTCCTCCTTTCTTTTTTTATTTCAAGGAAAAGGCTGTGGCAGGTTAAGCCGGAGTGTAGCCCAGACTCCTCCGAGTCTGAGAGTCACTTTCACTCACTAACCACTGGACACAGAGTCAAGTCCTCCGACTCGGCCTGTATCGTTTGACCTTACCTTATCATAGCCTGAGGAGATGTTTATTTGTTTAGAGGACTGAGTCGTCCTCATTCTCCCCATTCAAGATGAAGAGATTTTTTGCTGACATATTATCCTGTGGCACAGATTGATAGGTATCACCGTTATCCTGGTCCCAGAGGGTATTCTGGGATTGCAACAACAGGGTCTGCAATGAATCCATTCTTCTTGTGATAAATTTAGAGAAGCATTTAAACAAACATGGGCCAATTGTGCATATTAATACAAGCAAAATTAATGGTAGCAGGTGAACTTTTCTCTGGAGTACCGGTGGGTTGTGGGGGTGGCATCTTACGGTTGGTTAGTATATTCTTGGGGGCTACCAGCACAGGGGGTTCTATGGGGCTTTGTATTAGTTTTATGGTGAAAATGTTACCTGGGTCTCTGTCGTTATCATAAACACGACCTCCCCAAGTGACCCCTGTTTGCCACCCCCTATACCTTTT
>BLBF01000016.1:49540103-49600749 GCA_015471245.1 Laticauda colubrina
TAATGCAAGGCAAAACTATCTGATCATTGCAGTAATATTTCTCCACACTGAGCAACCAAGATGGCCGGTAACAATGTGCCGCCCGCACCGTTCAACCCAGCCAAAGAAGATTGGGAGTCATACATTAACTGCTTTCTGATGTTCTTAGAAAGCAACGAGCTACAAGAAATAACTGACCAGAGGAAGAGAGCTGTATTCCTCACGCATTGTGGACCTGCTGTTTTCAAAAGGGCCAAGGTGTTAGCCGAACCGTGGGATGTAAAACAGATGGCATGGCCAGAATTAAACCGAATGCTACGAGCCCATTATGCGCCTGTGGTCTCCAATCTGATCAAAAGGCACGAATTTTATAAGCGAAACTAACGAGAAGACGAGAGCATTGGTGCGGTATCTGCTATCCCACATCAGATAGGCGTCTCATGATAGGGAGCGAAAGGAGAAAGAAACGACAGGAGACGAAGTTCCTCGGGATGAGTGCGCCCAGAATGTCTGGGTACATGCTCTTTTATTATGCTCATTCAAAAGGGGGTGATTGTTTATTCAGAGCCTACGTCAAGCCCAGGTCAGACAGGATATACAGGATTTACAATGGCTCAGATAAGGCAAGATACCAGGTCAGACAGGATGGCAAGATTTATAATTTGATCAGGATATTCCTTCTTCACAAAGCTGCATGCCAGACAATGTAATCACAATGTAAATAAGCTATTTCTACAGATGTTTAGCTCCTTGCCCTTGTACGTGCCCTGTAAAAGGTCACTGAGGAGACAGAAGCTCAATGATTACACGTGAATGATACAATGTTGCAAATGCCTGAACGATACATAGTTGCAATGATACACAGTTGCAAACACATGAATGATACATAGTTACAACACATTGGAGATTTCGTAGCAGCCCTAAGAAATATTGAGGAGCCTGCAAATTTCAGAACATGGACGAAGCCATGAGAGATCGCGTGGTCCTGGGATTGAAGGACGTTATGCTCCAAAGCAAGCTGCTAAACAGACCAAATATCACAGTAGCTGAGGCCATCACAGAAGTCACTGCCACTGAAGCAGCCAAGAAATCCGCAGCCACCATGCGCCAGATGAACTCAACAAATCCAGAACCACTGAACCAACCCCTAGAAAAGAAGGTGGAAGAAAACCAAAAACAGCCCACAGCAACTGCCCACCATGAAGACTTCGACTCCCCGAGCGACACCGATGATGACAACGAAGACATACATAGGCTTCAGTCAGAAAGAAAATGGCGGGAAAAAGAGGAAGGAGGTGAGAATTCCAGTGTGCTGGGTGCGGAGGGGATCACCTGCGCTCTGAATGCAGATTCCTGGATGCCATTTGCAGATTTTGTGAGAAACGGGGGCACATTGCAAGGGTCTCCCGAAACAAAAAGAGCTATAGTCCAAAAAGACGCGGCAGCAACCCCCCCCCCCCCCAGAAACAGAGAGAGAGAAGCCGGAAACCGATGGAGCCGAGAAAATGGAAACCGGCAAATGAATGACAGAGAAGAAACACATCAAAACAATAATCATCGGAAATGCCAGGGCAGCAAACACAAAAAAGGTCCGAATAAATGTGAAAATTGAAGGAAAGCCCTGTGAGATGGAAGTAGACTCCGGATCATACCTGTCAATGGTATCATGGAACACTATCAGAAACCTGATACCAGACATCAAGAAAAGAGAATTGGAACAGCAAAAGCTAATAGTTAAAGATTACCAGGGAAACCAAATCCCAGGTGGGAAACTCCCATCATGACTCCTGTCAAACCAGATGGGTCAGTATGCATCTGTGGTGACTATAAGGCCACCCTAAATCATTCCATTCCTAAATCACTCCAGCAAAGCGCATACCCTATTCCAGTAGTTCAACACCTGTTGCATTCATTAGGGGAAGGAAAAATTTTCGCGAAGATTGATCTCGTGCAAGCATATCAACAGCTGCCAGTTGACCCCGAAACTACAGAGGCACAGACTATAGTCACGCATAGAGGGGCATTCAAATGTAACAGACTTCAATTTGGTGTTAGCATTGCCCCAGCATTTTCCAAAGCCTCATGGAGCGTCTTCTAAATGAAATAAAAGGAGTCATTCCCTATTTTGATGATGTATTAGTATCAGCAAAAAATAAACACCAATTAGAAAATAGACTGAGAAGACTTGCGAAGATTCAGGGAAGCAGGGCTTCAGGTCAAAAGAGAAAAATGTAAACTAACCACCAATCAAGTCGAATTCTTAAGCTTCCTTATAGATGACCAAGGTATACACCCCACTGAAAAGAAAATAAAGACGCACCCAGGCCTAAGAACAAAGTAGACTTACAAACGTTCTTAGGTCTCATTAACTTCTACAATGTCTTCCTGCCCCAAAAGGCAACCATTACATTGACTATTAGATAAAAAAAACTGTCTGGAATTGGGGCCACCAAGAACAAGCAGCATTCCAAAACATTAAGGACTTATTAACATCCAACAGCGTTTTAATACAATACCCTGCCACTGAAGGTCACCTGTGATGCATCGCCTTTTGGAATCAGCACCATACTGAGCCACAAGCTACCAGACGGCAGAGAAGCACCAATCGCCTTCTATTCCAAAACGCTGTCAAAATCTGAAAGGAACTACAGCCACTTGACCGAGAAGCCCTCGCATTCATAGCAGGTGTCAAGAGATTCCATGAATACATATATGGTAGGACATTTTGTATTATCACAGACCACAAACCCATGGTAGGGATCCTGGCAGGGAACAAACCAACCCCGAACATCCTATTGCCAAGAATGACGAGGTGGTCAGAATTTCTTGCTGCATACAATTACACACTCATCCATCGCCCAGGAAAGACCATCCCCCATGCGGATGCCTTGAGCCATTCCCTGCTGCCTGACAAGGAAGGTGACACAACTCCTATATGAAATGTTTCATAGTTTTGGGAAACTTTTTCAGTTTTCAGACAAAAATGATACCTGCAGAATGTTAGCAGATACTTTTCTACAGCTAATGTTTATCTAACATTTGAATTGGGAGCCTATCTAACATTGACATTATAAATTATTTTTTGCCTATGAAGAATTTCAATGGTGTCCTCATACTGACTCACAAAATATTCAGTTTCAGTATAAGTACAATTTAATTGTCCTGCCACAGTAAAAATAAACAGTAAAAATGCCATAGAAAACTCTTCACATTTGCAGTGAGTGATATTTGCAGAAGTGAAACATTTTGGAGACTGAAAATCTTAGCTATACTTGAAATTCCTTATGTGAATCTATCAAGGATCAATACTTTATTTCAGTCAGTCTTTTTTTAAAGAAGAATTTATTAAGGCAAAACAAACATATCAATCAAAGTTTACCAAAACTTTCATTTGAAGAAATTTGTCTTGGCATCAACATTATCAAATCAGTTTTGAATTATTTTGTGCTTAGTGGTAATGTATTTATGTAGAATGTGCCTCTGTAATTACAATAACATATTATTTTTATTCCTTTAAAAAAAAAAGATAGAAGCAAGAAGGCTGTATAATTTTGGAAAGAAAACAAGTGGAATTATTCTGTATGAACAAGTTGAACTGTAAAGTTCTTTTGTGCCATCAATAAGGTTGAAAACATAATCTATGTAGTTAATGTACCCATTGAGTTGTCACTTAATTAACCCAGAACATTTAGGAATGCTTATATAATAAAATATTTTTAAAGTGTAGTATGTAATCAGTTAGAGAAGTAGCAGTTAATTATCCAACTTGTTATAGGTGAATTTTTTTATCTATATCCTTTCACCTTCCAAAATCTATGTTAATAATTTAAATCTAAGAATTTAAACTAGAAATAATTTAAATATGTGGGGCCAAATAACATTATTAAAACTAATAGCATTCTCATAGTTTTGCTGATATGGTCATGGCCTCATTGGATTCAGCACTGTGGCAGAAGGATGAATGCACAGAACTCCTAAGAATTGATTTTTCTCAATGGTCCAATGCTTTACCAAATTAAACCCATCCATTTAGATAGATTTAAAATACACATATATTTTATTGCTATAAATAAGCTTCTTTTAAAAATTTTTTGTAAAATGCAGAAATTTGGAAAGGATTATTTCTGTAAACAAGAGGATTTGTGAAACTATCTTCTGGGTATTCATGGTGATTCCAGTCTGGACTGCATTTACTAAGAGAAAAAAAATGAAATAAAGCAACATACTATACATTGTATAACCCTTTAATGTTTCACCTTGATACATTGTTTAAGACAGTTTTTCTCAACTTTAGCAACTTTAAGACTATGGACTTCAACTCCCAGAATTCACTAGGCATACTTCTTAAAGTTGCTGTGGTTTAGAAAGGCTGACATAAGGACTAGTAAACTAGATAAAATGTATCATATTTCATCAATGTAAAATTTCACCAAAAGAGAGGGGGCTGCCTTTGGCTAATCCAAATTAATTGATTTCCTGATCTGAAGTTTTTTCATAAGATCTAGCAGCTGTTTCCCAGTGTTTTGGGCAGAGAGATTCCAAACTTAATTGGAGTAGCCAAGGAAGAAAATAATGACTTCTGGAAACAAGCAATATATTCCTTAACAAGTTATAGTTATTCAATCTTTATTAATATGACTGTTTTAGACTTGTGCACCTAAACAAGATATCATAACCGCAGTATTGTATGTGATTGCTAATAAGCAGAACTGGTCATAATATGATTGGTAAGCTTATTTATCTACAGTTTTGTGATCCAATAAGTTACTGTATACTCTGAGTCAAATTACTATTAATTAATGTTAAGGCACCAGTGTAGAAAAAGGGAGACCAAAAATTTAAATTCTGCCTTAGTCCTCAAAGCCAGGTGGGCATCTTTGGACCAGTCACTCACTCATAATCCATTTCAGCTCACTAGGAAAATAGGAAGAGAAAGGAATATTTTGTATGCTTGCTGCCTTGCCACTATTATTTGTAAAAATAATAATGGTGGGACAATGAACAAATAAAACAAATTTGTCATTGTAATACCAAACAAACAAGAACAAAAACACACACAGGAATTTCATGTCTTTATTTGTAGGTTATAGTTTTCTTCTTACAGTGTACATATTCTGTGCTCCACATCTCATACGAGAATAACTCTGGGTGAAGTGATGAGTTGCAATGCGTGCAAACTCATTTAAAGATTGAAAAGGATTGGTAAAAGAAGACTGCATTTGTAAGAATAAAACATAGACTCATTAATAGACAAAATATGGCCACCACGTTTTTAGAAACCACGAAGAAAAAACTTAAGCCCATGTCACACTGAACCAACGGATGCAAAGAGGATGTAAAACAGACAAAAAAGCTTGCCATCCGTTGGTTAACGCGATGTATCCGTTCTGTACTCACTGCCTCCGTTTTGCTTCCTCTCTATCCGTTCAGCATCCGTTTATGGACGTTTCATCCACTCCAAAGGTTTTGGGCTGTCTAAAACTTTTGCGTGGAAAATGTATCCAGTTCGTCCGTTCTGCATCCGCTATGCATCCGTTACGCATCCGCTATATCCGCCAGGCGTCCACTGCGCATCTTCACAACGTGCATCCGCCCGGACGCAGAACGGATGCAGAATGGATGCCTAGCGGATGGAGAACGGAAACAAAGTGTTTAAAATGGAAAAAACGTTCGCAGAGGGGACCTATCTCGGATATTAAGGATGTCTACAGGATGCCTACAGGATGCCTACAGGATGCCTAGCGGAAAACCTATACTGCCTATAAAAAGGGGGAGCAACTCGCCTGCATCGCACTTTCAGAACAGCAGCCCAGCAGTGCAGACCTCTGCAGCCTTCATCTGGCTCTTCCTCTTCCACAGCATCCAGTCATGTCCACTGTGGATTGTAACAAAGTCCTTTCGGCAGCCACCATCCTTCTGCAACAGTGCAAAGCCATCTGCAAGCTATGTGAACACTACTGCGAGAAGAAAAGGAGCCACCCAAAAAGAGTCTGGGGCCGAAGATGGTTCGCCAGTAGAGCGGAGGATGGACTGTACAACAAGCTGATGGTGGAGCTCAGGAGCGAAGACACTCGGGCGTTCCAGAACTTCATGAGGATGCCGCCAGCCATGTTTGACGAAGTTGTGTACCGCCTGACATCCAGGTTGACCAAGGCAAACACCAGCTTCCTCCCCAGCCTGGAACCTGGGCTCAAGGTGGCACTCACTCTGCGCCACCTGGCCTCAGGGACCTCCTACAGGAGCATGCAGAACGGATGGAGGGTGCCATCCAACACCATCAGCATTGTGGTGAGAGAAGTGGTGCAGGCCATCATCAAAGAATACAAGGAGGAGCTCCTCCAGTACCCCTCCACTGAAGAAGGATGGAAGAAAGTTGCAGAGCAGTGGTATCAGAAGTGGAACTTACCACACACCGTTGGAGCCATAGATGGTAAGCACGTGGCCTGCAAATCTCCAGCCAAGTCGGGGTCCACTTATTTCAACTCTAAGGGCTTCTTCAGCATCTTCCTCTTCGCCATGGTCGATGCTGACTACAAGTTCATGTACATTGATGCTTCAGGCAACGGCTCATCTTCGGATGCCCAGGTATACAACGCCAGTCACCTCAAGGAGGGGCTGGAACGCAACCTCGTCGTGGGCTTCCCAGATCCAGACCCCCTGCCCAACGACACAAAAGATGTGCCCTATTTCATCGTGGGGGATGACGACTTCTCCCTCACAACCTACCTCATGAAGCCCTACACCTCCAGACTCCTCACCCGTAAAGAGAGGATCTTCAACTACAAGCTGTCCAGGGCAAGGCGGGTGGTGGAGAATGCCTTTGGCATCCTGGCCAACAGGTTTCAGGTACTTCTCACCACCATGCAGCATTGCCCAGAGACTGTGAGGAGGATCATGGAAGCTTGCTGCATCCTGCACAATCTCATGCGCACCCGCTACCCAGTCTTGCAGAACAGGCTCGTGGACCTCCAACAAGCCAATGGGGTCATGAAGCCTGGGGAATGGAGGCAAGGGTGAAACCTGATCAACACTGAGGATGTGCTAGGTCCCAACAGAGCCTCAAATGAAGCGAAGAAGCAGCACAACCTGCTGAGACAATGGTGCAACCCCCCAGCTGGAGCAGTGGAGTGGCAAGACAGGATGGTAGATGCTTAATGGATGCTTCCTTCAGCCTGTCTCATCACACGGATGAGATTGGGCCATGTATGTTTGGTTGGCCTACAATGAACAGGGCGTTTAATAAAGAGTTGTGTTTATGTTGACATGTGTGGATAATTATTACATTATTATTGATAATAAAGGGCCGTAGGTGTGGCACCTGGGAGGGTAGACCATACAGTCCCACTATGCTTGCACTGGAGGTTTATCTATCCCACAGCTATTACCCATCCCAAAGGTAATCCCTGCCCATCCCACTGCTATCCTTACCCATCCCAAAGGTATCCCTGCCCATCCCACTGCTATCCTTACCCATCCCAAAGGTATCCCTGCCCATCTCACTGCTATCTTAACCCATCCCACAAGCATGCAAAGGCTTAAACCATTTCTAAAAGTTTCCAGCAAGACTTTATGAAAAAAAAGAAATGAAGCAAGTGTGTGAATCAAAAATAGACTTTACTAACAACAAGCTATAAGACAAAAATGAGTCTCTGGCACTCCTGTTGGTCGCTCAGTCTCAGGGGTGAAGGGTCCAGGTGCTGTGGAGGTGGCTGGTGCTGGAGTGCTTGTCATCAGCTCCTCCAAAAGCAGAAGCAGCAGAAACGCCAGCCCCAGAAGAGCGAGCCCATGCTGCAGAAGCCCCAGCAGAACGAGAGTGAGGGCCAGGGGGCGGGATGGTAGCCCTATCCCTCTTGCCAGGGCTGGCAGCAGATGGCTGAGGCTTGCTGTGCTTCCGCATGGCTGTGGGGTTGCTGGCTGGCAGGGAGACTGGCAGGAACCAAGGCTGGCAGAAAGGCTGGCAGGAAGGATGGCACCAAGGCTGGCAGGCAGGCTGGCAGGCAGGCATGCACCAAGGCTGGCAGGCAGACATGAACCAAGGCTGGCAGGCAGGCTGGCAGACATGAACCAAGGCTGGCAGGAAGGCAGGCAGCAAGGCTGGCAGGCAGACCGGCTGGCACCAAAGCTGGCAGGCAGACATGAACCAAGGCTGGCAGGCAGGCTGGCAGACATGAACCAAGGCTGGCAGGAAGGCAGGCAGCAAGGCTGGCAGGGAGGCTGGCAGCAAGGCTAGTAGCAAGGCTGGCAGCAAGGCTGGCAGGCAGACATGCAGGCAGGACAGACAAGGCAGTCGATGTGTCTGGCAGCAGGTCTTTCCTCTGAATGGCGTCCTGCTTCCGAGCTGCTTCCGTTATATCCACGGGGCTGACGCAATGCATCCCCCCCGCATGCGCAGTTAATGCCAGGCATCCGTTTGGCTTCCGCTGTGCATCCGCTAGGCTTCTGCTGTGCATCCGCTTCATCCGTTTGGTGTCCGCTCTGCATCCGCTCTTTCCGTTCCGCATCCTCTTCGCTGAGGTCCCCCGGAAGCCCTGCGGATGTGCCACCCACTCCCATCCACTCCCATCCGCTGGGCTTCTGTTCCGCATCCGCTTTCCATCCGCTCTGTGTCCTCCCCGCATCCGTGTTATCCGCTCCAGTTATGCAAATTTTTGCCCCTTTTGAGAGCGGATAACAACGGATGGAACATTTTGCTCATCCGCTGTGTCCTTTTTGCATCTGTTGGCCAGTGTGACATGGGCTTTAACAAATTTCACAAGCCAGGTTTCCTAAAGCAGCTTTACACATGTTGTTTAAATGATACCTAAAATGGAGCAAGCAAAGAGATCATCTACATCAGGGCTGTCAAACTCATGGCCCATGGGCTGATGCATCACATGCTGACCATGCCCTTGGCCAGTTTAGTGAAGGGGGAAAAATATATATCACGTGACACTACCATGACACCACCATGAGTTTGACACCCCTGATCTACATGGATAAAGAAAACAACTCCATGATTACTTGTGAAATGAACAGGAAATCATTATTTATTTATTACTTATTATGAATTCAGTCCATCCAATAACTGAAATGATTATACAACACTTGGCATGAGTCACTATTACTGATTTATACAGTGTGTTGCTGATGTACATCCTTGTGGTTAAATAAACACTGGAATCATGACCACACACATTTTTTTCCATGGAAGCTATATCTGTACATGAAAAACAATGTCTGTGAAGTTGTTAAGATTACCTGTTTCTAATGAATCCAATCAAGTGGGAGAGTTTTCATAGCATACTTATTGATTATTCATAATTACTCTATAGTAATAATACAGCTATTTCAAGGTTTCTTCAAGCAATTCACAGTACAGTAAATGTTCAATTTTATAGCACCATGTTGAACAGATATAAAATAGAATGGATACAATTTAAATAAAGGACAAAGTCTTCCTGAAGCAGCCTGTATAATTGATATAATTTATGTCATCTGCATAATGAAGTAATTTATGTACTTTAATTGCACAGATCAGGTATAAACTGGTATACATGACATAAATTGCATAAATTTAGGCTTAACATTTTACCTTAACGGAATCCTTTTCCCCAGTTGGTCTATAAAACTGAGGTTTTAGTGTACTCTTGGTTTAAATGAAATTAATCTACACTTCTGAAACAGAATCCTGCAAAGTTTCCTCTTGTGTATACAACTAATCCCATAATATAATTTTAATGACCTCTGGAAGTCTCTCTTTTTAATGTCACCTGGCTTATCTAAATCTATATTATTATCTTGAGCATCCAGAGAATGAAGTGCTACTTCATAAACATGTTTACAGTTAAATAAATAGTTTTAAAAAACCATTTAATGCTTTGTATATTTATTAGCTTAAGTCTGACTATGGTTTGATTGCAATTGTAAGTAAGGACTTCCAGTTCTATGTGCTGCTAGTAACTTGCTTTTGGTTTTAAACTCTATTCACTCTTTCACATGCATGTTCCAGGAGTATCAAAAAACATAAACTTAAAGAGGTTGGGGTGAGAGGGTTGGTGCTCTCTGAGCTTGGTTGTTATGACTATAGCTGATAATGTTACCTGGTTTGGGTAAAGAAACATCTTCAAGAAAACAGTCAAGCTCAGAGAGTTCCAGGAGCCCTGAAAAACTAAAAATGTAAGAATAATTTCATTTTTATTTTGCTAAATTGAACGCCTCCGTTTTGAAAACTTGGCTAACAGACTATTGATTCAGAGTATGCAGGATAATGCAGCAGCAGTTTAAAATCTTTCCTACCTATTAGGTATTTAGTTCCTTTAAAATAATTAATCCTTCCTCTGAAAAGTTTTCAGCAGTCTGGACCTATCCACCATGACAAGAGGGAATTATGGATTCTTTATTATAGATTTCCATATATGTCAAAGCAGCTATTCTTGTCTTGAGTCTTGACTAAGGGAAGTTTTGAACATGAATTCAGTCATGACAGAATCAACTACTGCCTGCATTTCCAAGAACTTGCCGAAACTTAACATGTTATTCAAGAAAATTCTGCATTCTCTTTTTGAAATTTGAGCGTCTTCAGTCTCAATTTCCTTTTCTTTGTGAGCTTCTTTTCTAAATGCTTTCTTCACCCTGGTGTTTACAGAAGGTTTAACCAAATAGATGCAATATAGCAAATTCATGATTGGTTCTTCCAAAGTGTTTTATTCAGTTAAAGGCAGACGGGAAGAATAAAAGGGTCCTTATGGGAGTATTGTCAGTGGGTGGCAGGAAGGTCATAGTTTCCCCATGCTGTTTTTTTCAGATCTTTCCTTATGAGCTCACATTACCCTCCCCCACTATCCAGTGTGATGGGGAAAGAAATCAAGGTCTCTGCACTAGGCCTGCATTTTAGTAACTTCACAGCAGAATTAGACTAAGACCAGAGGAAAAACACTTGATGAAATAGTGGGTGTCTTTGCTCTCATGGCACTTTCCATGAAAAAAGGAAACATACTCCGAGATCTAATCCTGGATATTCCTGAAAACTCATATGTCATAATTTAGAGACATTTAGAGAGGGCAAAAGGCCAGCTGGCAGAAGAAAATAATAATTGAAAGGCAAACATTTGTCTTTCTTCGTGTGCTGTGATTGGATTGCTTGGATCTCTTGTGCTGGCATCTATAGCAATCATTGTGATAATATTTCTCCCCCTCCTTTTCAGCTGGCTGAATCAGGCAAGTGACTGCTGTCTTTATTGTGAGCTGTTTCTTTAGAAAAATAAAACTCCTATGTTTTAATAGCACTACTTTAAATACTGTTCCTGTTTTTTTAAAAGCCAAATTATTATTTATACAACAGCAAGCACATATACTTCCTCCTTCACCCTTCGAGACTTCTTCAGCTTCTGAATGCAAGCCAGTGATAGCAATTTTTGAGAGAACTACTTAACACCATTTAAGAATCTCATAATACTATATTTTTGATGCATTGCATGAGAAGAGTTTGGGCAAACTGGATTGTCCAAGAAGAACTGAAATACTAACAGTGTGTGCTTGTTTGCCACGATGGCTGTGTGAATGATTTTCATTTCACTTGCTGATGTGACCATTGCAGGTCTATTTTTAGATGTCTAATCCTTCCAGTAGAACATGTCTTCTTTTTCTGATTAGTACAAAGCTGGCTGCTACTCAAATGATAATTACATCCCAGCCCATCACCTCTCACAAGCCAACAAACAAGATGTTAAGCTATTTTAACTCTTGCATGCCAGCTAATGTTGTTGCTGATTTTGTACTGAGACACAGCAGCTCAGCAGAGATACAAAATGCTTTGAGATAACCATGGTAAAATCAATCACAGCAATTCTCCAAATCAAAACAATAAAAGAATGTCTTTCAACCTCATTTCAGGAACTTTATCAGTCGGTTCAGGAAACACATTTAAATGTTATGGACTTGCTATTTTGGAATTATAAACTTACACTTTTCCTGTAGTGTTTGAGAATCTGTGCCAGTAAATGTGTCCTTTTTAAAAATAAATTATTCAAAGTTTCAAAAATTGAAAAAAGAGAAAACAAGTTCTAACATCTTACAGCGATATCATAGCAATGCGTATGTCCTTTAGTAACAATTAAGTTCATTTACCATAGGTACATCTGCAGCTAATTTGCTAGTTCCTTACTTACTATACTACTGTTAAAATACAATGCATATTTATCTACATTACTTTACACACACACACACACACATTTACATTACTCTGTATATCATATTCTAAATGAATTCTTAATGCCACTATATTATGAGTACATAATAAAAAAGCTCAATGCAGATTTCTTTGTCGCTACCTAAGAGCCTATTTATCCAACCTGACACATTAAAAAACAAAAGAGGAAATCCACCCACTTACCCAGATGAGAAAATGACTTAAAGTAGAAAAGCTGATGTCCTTAGAACTTACGAATGAAATCTAAGCTTCAGATGGGGATTAAAAAGGAATTCATAGAAATAGCATAGATAATGTTATGTATTTGTACTTGAACTTATAGATGTAGCTCAGTGAAAAATTATATCTACATAAAAATAGCACAGGGTGCTGCAAATGATTGATTGATTGATTGGATTGTACCCCATGGATATCACAAAGGCCAATAGGCATTCTTTGCATACTGATGTGTGTGTGGCTTAGCTAGTCATGTCTACTATTCCCTGACCACTTTAGCAAATTCTGTTCCTGTACTTCCTTGTATATTTTCAGTGTGAAAATTAACACTTCGTCTAAGGGTGCCCTGAGAATTGGTCATTACTCTGAATGTTACCATTTAGAATAATTCAGTGATTTTTAAAAAAATATTATTGAAATAGAATTCAAACCCCTCCTTCTCCAAGAAAGTACATATTTTTGTCATTAAGGAAGACAAAAATATGGTGGGCTTATGATTCATTCTTTTAAGGTTAAGGGTTTCTCTGTGATCTTGTGAATATTCTCATAACCTTTCAACATGGATTTGTCTTTCTGTGAAATGGTGATCACAGTAATGACAAACTGATGTTAACAACATTTATATCAAGTTTGGCCACTGCTTAAAGTGGCACCAGATCTATGATAAACAGCTCTGACATTACTCAGGATCAGTGGTAGCTTGCTGGTGGCCACAGCCTTATCCTAACCATTCATGTTCCTGGAAACTTCACTATATGGATGTTCACAAGCTCTTGCTATTTTCATCCAAAAGGCAAAGGCACTGTCATGCTACTGGTCCATAATATCTATCCCTTTCAAAAACATGTGTAATGTATATTGCAATGTGGCACCATTAGAAAAAGTACGAGAAGAGCAACCAGGATGATTAGGGGACTGGAAACTAAAACTGAAGAACGGTTACAGGAACTGGGCATGGCTCGTCTAGTGAAGAAAGACACAATAGCAATATTTGAGGGGGACACAATAGCAATATTTGAGGGGCTGCCATAGGAAAGGGTCAAGCTATTTTCTAAAGCTCCTGGAGGTCAGATCAGGAATAATGGATGGAAACTGAACAAGGAGAGATTTAACCTGGAAACAAGGAGAAACTTTCTGACAGTGAGAACAATCAACTAATAGAACAGCTTGCCCTCGGAAGTTGTGGGAACGCCATCAGTTGAGACTTTCAAGAAGAGATTGGATTCCCATCTGTCAGAAATGGTGTCGGGCTCCTGCTTGAGCAGGGGGCTGGACTAGATGACCTACAAGGTCCCTTCCAACTCTGATTATCTGTTATCTGTTATCAATGTACATTGTATAAAGATCTACAAAAGGGCTGATACAATGGAATGATGCTACTTTCATTCTTCTGAGCCCCTTGTTCTCCCTTGAAGATATTTCTGCTTCACTAGTTATCTCTTACTCTCCTCAGTAAGGCTGATTTATTGCTTATTACAGTTTATTTCTAATTAATGGAATGAAGCTCATGTTTTATATATTTGTTAATAAAAAAACTAACTGCAGTTTTGTTTTCTCACATTATTCGGCAAACTGCTTCTGAAAGTGTAAAACACTTGTCCAAATGCCCCACTTACTCCTCCAGGAGATGAAGGATTGTTGGATCAGACTAATCCAAAACATAGAGGCCAAATATATTTTCATGCTCATTCTGGCTCTGCTTACATGGATGTCGATATGAATAAAGAAACTGGCAAAAATACAGTGGCTCATGCATTTAGCAATGATCCAAACTCATGTTCCCATTATCATTCCTGCCACGTGGAATATAACTTCTAAAGTCGACAGGGAAGTATTTTTGAAGTCTTCTTTGGAATTAAGTTATAGAAATATGACATACAACTGGGGTCTAAAAGGAAGGGCTAGTGATAATAATTTTAACATAATTCTCAAGCTCATCACATATCCTATTGGAATAGAATAGTCAGTGTGAATAGATTAGGATATCACAAAGTGAAACAGAAGAGGGGAAAACACTTGATCGGGAACTAAAAACATAGTTGTGAGACAGAATACATTCCTATTACAGAGTACAGGCTATAATGAGAATATTTTTTACAAAGTTAGAAGCATTAATTATTAAATATGCTTTAGATATTACAGTATTCATCCTTCTTAAATGGAAGGAAATAGCCAAGAACACCTATTAAGGTCAACATATTTTGGCTGCTGTGATTGCTGGTTGTGATTTATTATTATTATTTGTTTCTTCACTATGTTAGTTATCCAAACTTCAATCCAAATGTATGTGATATTTTTGCACTTTTGCCTACAGTTCCTTTGTTAATTTATGTCTGGTTTGCTTCAAAGAGATCCATCATGGATGTTTGGATTCCGTGCCTCACACTATTCCAGCTGTCCTGCAACTCTTTCTTGGGCATAATTTTTCATTTTTTAAGAACATGCTGTACTGAAATCATAATCCAGAATAAAGTATTTCCATATTTCCTGTATATATGGAGACAAATCTGTGATAGAATCCATACGTTTAATTCTATTTAGTTGACAGTGTTTTGAAACTAATGCGAGACAAATAAAACCAGCCTTTAGTTGTACATGTAATACAGGATATTAAGTTTAATAAGCCTCTGTAATTAAAAGCATAAACCCTAGCTGGACTTCTGAAAATGTCATCTCATGGATGATAACAGGATTAAAGATGCAATACTCCTCTGCACTTACCTGGGAACAAACTCAGGGAACTCCATAGGATTGTGCTGTGACTCATCTTAGGAACAGCAAGTGAGCTGCATTTTGCAGATAAGCATTTTAAAAGATACAGATTCACAGTTTAAATTCGTTAACGGCCATTCTGAATCTTTGTGACTGAGTAAGTTATAAACAAAATGTTTAAGTTAAAAATAAAATGATGCTCAAAGAATGTCACTACATTAGGGCACTGTCTTTTTTTTTTCCTTATTATGAAGCCAGAGCTTCATATCAAAAAATGTCCAACAAATTCATAGCTCAACTAGGCTCATCTTGATGTATAAATTAGTTAGTTTATCATGATGAATTAGCAACAGGGAGGAAGGAAAATGATACATGTTTGTAGAGTATCAGTGAAAACTCAACCAGATAGTCGTGCATGAGTGTGCATATTCTCCAATTATTTCACTTGCATTTGAGTTATGTATCCTTCCTTGAACATGTTCAATGATTTAGGAAATGATTACACATTTTTTTCAAAGAGCTTATGCTCCATAGATGCTTCTCCACATTTTTTTCTTCACAACAGCATCAACCTCGTGAGGTAGGGAAAATTTGCTAGTTAATGCATAGCTTGATTTAAATTTAGCCAAGTCAACAACTGAATTTTAGGTTGCCCATTGTGATAACCACTGCAGAAGGTTAATTTTTTTTCCAGGAATGGTGTACATTCTATACCATTGTAGCTAACATACTATTTATTAATCTCTGTATTAATCTTTGGGTTGGAACAATGGTTTTGCACAATAGATTAATTTACTGTTAGTTTGGATACAATTTATATCATTAACTGACTGGGAAATTGTCCATGCAGATAGATATTATGAGTTATGATGGATGAGAAATTCATGTGACAATATTCACATGAATAAGTCAATTCACGTGAGTAAACCAACCAAAATAGAGGCAAATCAGATTGGTAAATGCATACTCACACTTTTCCAAATTTTGTATTCATTTAAGAATGTTTAAATTGTGCACACAAATTTATATTTAACAAAATCAGAGATTCCAAAAAAATTAAAAAAAACCCTCTCTGTTCTCTGTTAATAGTTGGAACACCAGAATTGTATTTACTAGAGCCAGGACTTGTATTTGATAAATTACAATAACTTTATTAAGAAATGAACCTGAATACCTGAATGTTTAAAAAAAAGCCTTATAACCTGGACTGTATTCAATGAAATTTACTCCAACATGACATAAGAACATAAAAAAGCCTTCCAGTTCAAAGTAAAGACTTTCCATGCCATACTATATTCCATTCCTACGTTACATTTATTGGATTGCACCATTAATCAATTAATCCAATGGAACTCATATATTTAATGGACTAAATTCTCCTTAATAGACTGATAGTCTTAATATTCATGAGTCATTTGGAAACTTAATAAACCAAATTTATTTGGTTTATTAATAAAACTTTCAAGAATTTAGATTTAGTAACTGGGGAATTACAGGCAAAAGTAGCACCAAGGGTGGGGCAGTTAATGGTCTTGTAGGTGTCACTGACTTACAAATTCCCAGCATGCTGCATGAGACTGCTGGTAATTATAGTTCAACAATGACTGTAGAGCCTCAAATTCCCCAACACTGATTTAAATAATTCTGCATCACAGTAAGGCACATATTTTACTCAAATGACAAGTGACCTACCTTCACCCAATGTTGTTCATATCCTTAAACAAATGCAAGCCAGCCTTTTACAGTCTCCATAATGGAGACTGTGATATGGCTTTGCATGGAAATTAGTTTCTGGTTCTTTTTTTTCTTCCTTGTTCTCAAATTGATTCGAAGCAAGGGGAAGTGGAAGGAAAGCATATAATTTAAGTGATTCTGTAAAGAGCTTAACAGCTGCATTGAATGGTGACTTTTCTGATCATTTCTACAGTGATATGAAGAAGAAAATATTACACCATTTATATAAAGGACATTAGGGCAAAATGAAAAGCATCTAATTCAGGCTACTTGGTGTTCAGCATTTCTTTTGACTTGAAGTATATAAGCTAAACACCAAGCTACGCCTAAGTCAATGCAAACATGGAACATTACTTATCTGAAAATATTTCCATGTCACCTATATGTGAAATACTGTCAAATCAAGAGGAAAGCCTTACTACAAAATACACATGAAGACAGGATGATAGCTTGGATGAAAAGTCCTTATTGAACTCCAGACATCATCAGGTATAAAACAATGGAGAGTCGGTAGATACACCCCTGGGACAAGCAACTTCCCTTGTTTCTATTCAGAAAGCAATAAATTTCTGATGCGCCTTCCAACAAAATGCATTTCTTCATGTGCGTTCCATGATTGTGTTACAGATTTGTGTCATACACCCTTCCTGGACAGCTGATTTTGCTGTTAAAAATCGTGTTAATACAGTGCAAAAAGGCATCACATGTAAACAAGCAGAGAACCCACATAACTGTAGAAAGAGCTTTATTTTGGTAGGGATGGTATCTGATTAAAAATGAATATTTCTTTTTCTATACTACAAATACAGAAATTTTATCCATAAACAATATTTCCTCACCTATATGATAATGTTTTCAAAGTATTCTGAAATTGAAATGACATTGCATCTATCCAAATCTACATGAAGGGAGAGATTCTTCCACTCATGAACAATGGCCTTTTGGCTTCCTACATCTGGTTTCATCCCAGAATACTCCTCTCAGTTCTGAAAGCCTATAGCAATGTAAGATGAAAGACTCGGTTGGATACAAAAATTGGCTTCCAAACCACACGTTCTGGAATTATGAGCCCTGTGCATTAAATTTAAGCTTCAACATAACTAAAAATGTCAGCCAGCAATATAAAATGAACAATTTTGATTTCATGAAATTTTACTCCTCACAATAATTCTATCAACATTAATTATTTGGCTTTCAAAGATTGAACTGTACACATCAGCCAATGTGCCTGTATACTTGAAAACGATGGAAGGCCTCTCTGTGTGCAAGATTTTATTTTTGGCCATATTGTCTATGGTGAATCTGTGGATGTAAGTTTCAATAGATGTATCAAATGTATGCAGATTTGTATTGCTTCTCATCAAAGTACATAAAATAACTGGAAAAGCTTTTATTATCATTAATCACATTCTATACATCAGCAAAAAACACGCTTCATTGGCATTTTGCGAGTACAGTCTCCATAGTTACCAAAACCTATTTCTCTGGACCAACTCTCTGTATTTTTTGTAAGTGTTGTGTGAATATCATAGCATCCTAAAACTTTGTAGTCCACACAAGTGACTCCAGCCTGGCACTGAAGACAAATTCCAGGGCCAAGCTTTGATCCGTGTTAAGCTCTATGACACGGTGGTACTCAGACACTGCCAAATGAGGCCCAGATTATTTAGTACATTTAAAATAGTCCCAGGCAAATGATGAACACCATACCCTCTAGACTGCTTCCCTCACAACCTGATATAGTACATGTAGCTGATGCATGATCCTTCAGTCAGCAAAAAAAGCATTTTTGAATATGTTGACAATTATCTTCTCATGGTCCATTATTATCAATAAAAATCACTTCAGTTTTATCTGTTTCCTTCTCTCCCCCCCCCCCCATATTTTAATTTCAGTATTGAACGAAACTGAAAGAAGCAAATATAAACCTACACTAAGGAGCATGCTACCAAGCTCAGAGCTAACACAACTTAGTACATAGCACAACGTGTTTCTTATATAATGGTAAACTTAAGAATACTTAAGGCTGTTCAGAGAAAAATCAAGAACAAAATGGAACCAACAAAAAAACCAATGGAACCAAGGCAGTGGTGGGATTCAATTTTTTTTTTTATTACCGGTTCTGTAGGCTTGGCTTGGTGGGCTGTAAAGGATACTGTAAAATCTCCAGTCAGAGGTGGTATTTGCTGGTTCTCCAAATTATACTCGAAATTTCCACAGGTCAGAACCTGCTGAATACCATCTCTGAACCAAGGGCCACCTATTATAAGAAGCGGACAACACCAATGACATCTCTAACAATCTTATTCTCAACTCATAGTGGTGTCTACAATATCATCTACAAGCATTGTGTGGAGATTTTTTATATCAGCCTTCTCCACACAAATGAGACTTTCCAGCATGCTGTCATGACAGATTCCAGAATTGTCAGGTAGAATTCTGACTGGGAATTCTTATCCCAATGCTATTAGAGAATAGCGGCCTGGGGAAGGATAATGCAGTAGGCAGCACGCTGCTTTTTAAACTATTGCTTTATAAACTATTGATCCAACTTTCTTTCTTTTTTAACCTGTCTTTCAAAGTCAAACCTAATCATAATTAAAAAGCACAAGCAATTATTTTATCCTGACTGGTATGCTCTATAGTTTTACTGAAACGTATTCAACGTTGTCTAGGTCTCAACAGATTACTCCAAATCATGAATTCAGGGCAACATCAGCTGATGATAGGCTACCTCCTCTTTGTTTTTTGGGGGGAAATATTTTCTCTTGATGGTTAATAGCCATGAGGCCATTTAGGTGGCAATGCTTTCCAAAAGCATAAATTTTCATTTGAGTTTCTTCTGCTTTACTGTTCATGAAAGTGGAGGAGTCCTGTCAGGAATGACATCAATGAATAAGCATCAGAAATTGCGAGATAATCAAACTAGTCTATTCAAAATGTTCATTAAACACAGTGACTACATTGCTAGTAAAGCTGGCATTCACTCACTCATGAATTTGAAATTCTGATGGCAATGGTTGCATTTTTGAGGGGACAGTTTCTTAGTATTATATGATCTAAGGTTAAATAACACTCTCTAATCATCACCAGCTTCTATTTTAAAATAGACAAACAAGTAGCAATAAATTTTTAAAAACTTCATAATAGTTTGTCTTTCATAAAAGTTTGTCTTTCTCAACTGATTTGTTTCCTATTTTAATGGTAATTCCTGTTCTATTGTACTGCAACTTTTCAAAAGAGGCACTGCAGTAAAGCAGTTAGAAAAGTCCCTTATTCTGGACTTTTTAAAATCTTACGGTATTATGGATTATCATGTAGCTTAAGTATATCACTAGACATCTGTATGATTTATTGTACACAAACAATGTATGGCTTGTGCATCTCAAAGCACAGTTAATCTCTCTTTCCTAATAGTTCTCAAATGAAATCCACATTGTTTATGCATCATCTCCAGCCATCTCATCCAGTTTTTCTTATTATCAGACTAAATTAAATTGCTAAAAACAACCTATAAAAAGTAGCTAAATTTAATTATAGGCAAGCTGAAAATGATTTGCTTTTAGCCCTGGAATTTCAGGAGAAGTCAACAGTCTTCAGTGTAACAGGAATGCTGCCTTATTTGGTACAGCAAGCTTATTTTTTTAAAGACAATTATTTCAGGAAAAGCCATTAAGTTCAACTGTATTGGTAACATGATCTATATTTCCAGAAAAACAATCACTGTTTTTAATCAAAAATGGATATAATTCCTGTACTTTTAAAGACACATTGTAAATACACTTGCTTGTGCTGCAGTGTTTTTTATTGCACGTAGACCAATGACATACAGTAGTAAACGGCACCCAAAGAATATAAATACAATATAAAATGCATGTGCAAACAGTCCCTCGCATACACAGACACACAGACACACAAATGCACAGAAGTAAAAATGGAGAAAGACAATGAAGCATTAAATTCACAAAATGTTCATATAATTTTCTGGGAGTTAGAGAAGTTACTAATAGAAACTTTTGGGTATGAACATACTTACAGTACCTCCATTAAAACACATAAAATTGCTTTTAAAAAAATAACCATTAGCCAGCAGTAGAAATCAAGTTGGAATCTACTTTGTTTTCCAGTGGGTTTGTCTATAAGAATGTGTGTGTTTGTGTGTGTGCATAAAAGGGGAAAAAACATTTCTCATTCTTTTCAAATGTGCAGTCATATTTCTGGTGCTTGTAGCCAAATTTTCTCTTCCATTTTTCAATGTGAACAATTTGTTTATTGAGATACTCCTGACTCTATTTTTATTTTTAAAAAAACCCTTAACTAGCAATAATACATAAATAAGCTGTTTAATATAAACACATTTTCCCTGTACAATATGCACAGTTTGAGGTAGATGTTTTATAGACTTACTGCTGATGTCTCATATGATAAGAAAAGCAATATCCCTCACCCCTGACATCACTGGGCGAAAGGATCAAACCCAAGAGAAATTGGATCGAAACAAAATACTCTCCATTTGCCGTGCTTTTGATGGATCTTCTTGGATATTAAGGAGCATGTAGGTTTTCAAGGCTACAAGCTAATGAGCACTTAACTGTATACAGGAACAAGTTTTATCAAACTTGCTTCCGACTAAACATGCATTGGATGATCAGACTGTGTAACAAAACTCATTAGAAAATGTTTTAATGGCTTATTCCAAAGAGACTTTAAGCATGGTTTCTAAAGTTGTTTCCTGCTTGAAATACACATGATCTCAGGAAAGATAAAACAGGTGGCCAGCACTTCTTCTTTTCCTTTCAAGGATTGAATAAATTAAAAGCAAACAAAAAAATAAAGGCTGCTTGTGCTACTGACACACAGGATAATAGTAACAACAACTAAGGGTGTTTATCTTTAGCTCTAAAATTAAACTGTCAGCCAAGGGCTTCTTCCTATTTCCTTCAGTTATCAGGAGTGCCCTGCCTTGCTTTTCCATTATAGTTTGGCTGAACCCTTGCTACAAATCCAACTTTTCCTGAAACAATTCTTTGACCAATTCCTTACGACTTGCTTTTGTTCCTTTCCTGGCATACCACGCCCTACTTACCTAACCTCCCCACTGCCACCTTTGCAGCATACAATCCAAAAATAATAATCCAAATGCTGTATGACTTGGAAAATGAATAGTTTTCTTTTTTCTTTTTCCCAGTAGTCGGTCACTCTTCTGTTTCCTTCCATTTGGATAAGAGGTATGCTGTATACAAGTTCACCTGCTTTGTACCTCAGGCAAATAATATCTTCTTCCAACTGAGAAAAGTCAGTCTGGAGTTTTGAGTATTAGCCAGACTCCCAATGTGCTCCTTAAGGGTTTCCCTCCCTCTCCTATCTTGTTTTGGCTCCTTTTCTTGCTTCCTAATATACAACATATCCTCCCATTCCTTTTATCCCACTCACCACATGCCCTTTATACCTTGGACTCTGAATAAGAGATTTTACTGTTCCCTTCCTCCAAGCTGGAGTCACTTCCATCCTGCATACCACCATTGTAATCAGACCACGTCCCTCCAAGAGTGCATGGAGGTGTATTTCCCAGGGTACCGATGAAACCTCCAGGATAATGAGAGAGCTCTCCAGTGCTGGCATGCAACCTCCGATCTGCTTTTCTAGGACAGCACAACATCCTTTTGAAGGCCTTACGAAAATCAGGGCTCCTGCAGTAAATGATGGGATTGAAGGCAGAGTTGGCATAGCCCAACCAGTTGAAGAATACAAAGAGCTGGTCTGGCACAAGACCTCTATTGAAGACTTTGACTATATTGACCAGGAAAAACGGTAGCCAACAGAGAGTAAAAACCCCCATGATGATGCCCAAAGTTTTAAGAGCTTTTTGTTCCCTTATAGCTAGAATCCGGGATGTTTTTCTTCTATTCGTTTGGCCATTACCCAAGATAGGCAGGTGCTGGTGGACTGGAGGCTGGTGTTGCTGCTGGTGATTATTGTAGAACCTTCCCTCAGACCTGTCAATCTTCTTCATCTGCTCCTTGGCTTCTCTGTAGACTCTAATGTAGACAAAAATCATAACAAAAAGAGGGATGTAGAAGGAGATGACGGAGGATGCAATAGCATATGCCCTGTTGGTGACAAAGTCACAGCAGCTGGGGTTATCGTAGCAGTGCTTAGCCTCAAGCCCTGTATCCCTCCACCAATGCATCATGATGGGCAAGAAGGACACCAAGGCAGAAATGGCCCAGACAACACAGACGATGATCTTGGCACGTCTCTTGGTCATGAGGCTCTGGTAGCGGAAGGGCGAAGTAATGGCCAAATAACGGTCAATTGCAATGACGCACAAGGTCTCTATGCTTGCTGTCACACACAAGACGTCCACTGAAATCCAGCATTCACACAGGAAGGAGCCCCAGAGCCAAGAGCCTTGCACTACGAGGGTGGCACCAAAGGACACCACCACAGAGCCCATCACCAAGTCAGCGCAAGCCAGAGAGGTGATGAAGACATTGGTGAGGGTTTGCAGCCGCTGGGTCCTCCCAATGGCCGCAATCACCAGACCGTTGCCCACTACAATGAAGGTCACCATCAAAGACATCAGGAGGCTCATGCCCACCATCCACTGCTGGGACAACGCCTCCGTTTTCCAGCTGCCAGGTAGATCCAAGTCTGCTGAGGCGTTGAGGGGTCTCAGGCCAGCCCGAGCCGTCAAGTTCGTTCGGTTGGGAGGGCGATCCTCGAAGAAGCGCCATCCTTCTCCCATGGCTGTGCAGCGAGGCAAAGGGGGTCAGCTTAGGGCATCCAGGCTGGAGGCATGAAGGCGAAGCGGGTCCCTCTCCACGCCAGCGCCGTCGGAGCGGCGACCGACTTGCTTCGAGGCTGCAGCATGTTTGCGAGCGCTCCTCCGGCGGGCTCCGGCGTCCAGGACACCTCCCCGTGGCCCGCGCGTCAGGCGCTCAGCAACCAATGGGCGGCCGGAGGAGCAGCCCCATCGCTCCCTCCGGAGCGGGAGTCGCCCGGGGACCGAGGGGGCAGAGCCGCGGGGCGGCCTTCTCGGGGAGGATTTGACGACCCCGCCGAGTTCCCGGGGAGCCCTTCGAGCGGTGTCTTCCCTCCGCCGCCGCCCCCCCCCCCCCCGGCCCCTCCTGACCGAGACTGAGGGCGGCTGAGGGAGTTGAGAGGAAAGCCTTTTCGGGAAGGGCTCGGAGAGGGTCTGCCTGCCGTCTGGCGACCGCGGAGGAAGGTCCCTGCGCGGTGGGGCGGCGTTGAAAGGTTGCGGCTCCCGGGAAGGGGCGTGGAGCGGCCTCTGGAGTATCCTTGGGGCATCTTCTGCTCCCGCGGATCTGTCCTTCTTGGCCAGGCAGCGTGGATTAATCAGCTTTTTCTTTTTCTTTTTCTTTTTTTTTTACAGCTCCTCGTGGCTGAAACGAGGCGAGCCGCAACACGCCGTCGCTTTTTCCTGCCGTCTCCGGCCGGTCTGTGAGAGAATAGCGAGAACGGGGTCGTGGGAGGGTGTCTGTGGGCGTGTGGAGAGTGGACGAGGGTCGCCGGCCTTCAAAGTTGTCGCTGCCTTTTTCTCACCCGCGCGTTGACTCTCAAGGACAAAATTGTTGCCGTCTTTTCCAGGCAGGACGGAGTTAGTTGGTTGGTGTGTTTGCAAGGCCGGGCGGAGGGGCGATTCCTTTTCAAGACTGGCCCGGATCAGCTTCTCCACGTTCTGCTATTCCCGCGCCCCCCCCCCCCCCCCGCCCGCCTTGAGCCGAAGCGCCAAACATCAGCTTTCGCGTCTTCCACATCACTTCGTGGAATGAGGCGATAGGAAAAGTCTGGGGAGTTCCAAAGCTTGTGCTCTGTATTGGGTTGTTTCTTGCTTGCCAATCAACCATGGTCCAACAGTGAATTTGTTTGGGGGGGGGGGGGTTTCCATTAAGGAACAATGTTGTGTTTACTTTTGGATCTTCTCTAAACTGCGGTCCAGCAGGTGTGTTGGGGATGAAAGGAATTTTTGTCCACTTCGACTGCCCTTACTTTTGCCAGCAGTTTGAGTTTTAGATTTGAAACTGGCTGTCCCAAACATTTTCCTGCCTGAGGCAATTAAAAGGGCAATGGCCTTCCTTCTCCATTCCATGCACAGAAGCCAAACAGTTGCTGTGCAGGAAGGCCACACATAGGACAGAAGGAATGTAGATCAGTATTGCTTATTTATTTCTTAGGTGTGTGTCCTGCCCTTTCTCCTAAGGTCAAGGCCTTTTTTATTGGTGATCTCTTTTGATTCTGACCCTTGATAATAATTGATTCCAGAGTTACTACTGGTAGTTACCTTTAAATAATTTAAGAAAGGACTTGATCTTCCTAGTCCTATAGGTCTCTGCACTGACTGATTGGTAGACATTCATATCCTTATCTTCCATTAGTTTCCAAGTTGTTCCCAAGAAAGTTTTGCAGAGGACACGGTGTGGTGGAAATTTTCTTCTTTTTTGTCTTCTGGCCAGCTCACGTGGCTTATTATGATAGCATAGGGATTTCATAAATGAATAAAGCAGCATAACTTGAAGATAATAATTTTCTATATGATATAATAAGCATGAGAGTAAATGTAAAGATTGAATTATGAGTTAATAGTACAATATAAAAGATTGCAGTGGGAGAAAGAGGATGTAGCCAACTTAACCTGTTGCGCAGTATTCTGGTGCATGAATCGGAATAACCGCATCTACATTTCACTTCCTCTTTGTTTGCATGCAACTAGGCTACTCGAAAAACAGTGATACCTTAGTGATACAATGACCCGTTGAAAAGCTTACCAATGCCATTGAGAGAGAGAGATGTCAAGTAAAAAAAAAACCCATTGTAGTCAGAATCTGTTGTATTTTCTAGCCTAGACAGCAATCATTTTCGCAGATCTGTTACTATAATAATGTGTTTTATTTGATCTTGGTTCAATATGTAGAAATCTGTAACCTTTGATTCATAATTTGCTATGTTGCAAAAATACAGTCAGTTGTGCTTTATTTAATAAACCACCACTTTACCACTTTATGTTTCACCACTTTATGGCTATATCCAATGTTATAACTCTAATCATTGGCAAAAGAGAAAAATGTCACAATAAATTATCTTTTTCATTAGCCTCTTTTAGAACATCCGCAAAATGACAGAATTACATATGAATGAAAAGTGAATGTACACCAGAAAAAAATATATTAATAATGAATTAATCATTCTAAATAGATGGCTCCTTAATATCACAGCCATCCAGTATCCTGCTCTTATAACTCTCCCCTTTCCAAGTGAATATAGATGGCTGGGAGCCAAAGTAAATGAAATGTGTGACTATAGTTCCCATGGCTTATTCCTTTAAAAGAAGTAGCAAGAAAGAGAAATATCAAAACCAAGATCATGATACAATAAGTATTTGTTTAAATTATTCTTTCCACATGTGGCCTCAATAATAATACTGCTCCCTCTTCCAAATTCCTGTTTATTCCATGATAACAGCTAACATTAGTATCAGTTAACAGTGGCAGTTTTTCTCCTGGAGCAAATAATACCTGAGTGGATGCTTTTAACTATTATGATTGAAACACGGTACATAACACGAAGATTATTTGTCCATCTGGCTCAAAATCCTAATGCAAAGCAAGGGGTCTTTAATCCTTTGTCTGCTACTATGCCAAGCTGGACTGGATACAATGCTTGTTTTCTTTATTTTTAAAAAGTGAAGTGGATAGCATTTGTAGTTACTGAACATGGGCTGTATCAGCTATTTCGGAAGTAAAATATACAGGAAAAACTAGACATGCTAAAGGCTATGTAAAGAGTCAAGCATATTTTATTTTGAATCAGATCATTGGATTCTTTGCTTTCTGTTTTTTTATTTTTTAATTCAATTTCACAATACTTCAAACCCTTAAAATCTGCAAGTGATGTTTCTCACTTGGAACCATATACAGAATCAGGAAAAGGGAACAGAACTGATCCGATCCCAGACCCTCTTCTGGATAGTCAGATGTCATTGTTAAGGTCAGGATGAAAACCTGAACTGTGCCTTTGACTGAGGTGAGCAGGAAATACAGTTTGTTTGTTTTTTTGCTGATGTGCAGTTTTTCAGTAGAAGAAAAAAGAGTCCAAGAATCCATGGCTTCAGGTAATTCAAACTGAATGCCTAAAAATTTGGGTCCATCTCAAGATCACATCCCTCTTAAGTTCTTGGTCAAGATAGGACAGGGGTGAATCTCTGAGGAGGGTTATTCCAGTCCTCGCATGCTTCTTGGGGAAGGGAACAGACATCACAGGCCAGAATGACGAACAACTATTTCCTCCACAGGCATCCTGGCTGTTACTTCTGGCAGTATTTCCACACATCTGGAGGACACCAGATTCAAGAAATCTGGCTTAGATTCTGAAATCTCGTGACAGAAATGATTCATTTGTCCTTTCTGTTTTTCATAAAGATTGATTTAGATTTAGAATGGCCAGTCTTCAGCTTATGATGCTGTTGATTTTTGAGGATTAGGGTTTTTTTTAATGAATAGTTGATCAGATGTGTGAGAACACTTTGGAAATTACGCAGGTTAAAAAAGCATGTGTAATAATATATAAAATAATAAGATATTTAAAACTCTGATTCTTATATAACATTCTAACTCCTACATTATGGTGGGTTTAAATAACCATGTATTATTTAAGGTTGATTAATATAAGGCTCTACACAATAGTCTTCTCCTGTTGAATGCCTCTCCAGATGTGTCAGCATCACAACTTCCAGAAATCTTTGGAGGGATCTGCCAGTGGGTGGAGGGTGTCAAGTTAGAAAAAGATTATTTATTTTAAATATATCTATCCTGCTTTTCTAGTTTAAGAAGCCCCAAAATCATGTCAGTCTAATTCACATCACATAACAACCCAGACAGGAAGGTAAGAGCCTTCAGGTTTACATACTTCTACATCATAAAAGCACCAACCAAGATTACAATATCAGCAGGAATTTTGAAGAACAGGAATTTTTGAAGATATTTTGAAATATCATAAAATGTGCTCTTGATTTTTGAAATGTTTATGCTGTACAATGGTAATAATGTTTCCATTTTATCTATGGCAGAAAATCACTTCCCAGATTAATTCAGATAGCTAACACTGCAATGAAATAGATAGATAGGTGGATGGATGGAAAGATAAACAACAAAATAAACAATAATTCTTTTCTCATTCCTATGGGTGGTATGGGTTTTCCTAAGTCTTGAGTATTCACCATAGGCCTAGGATTGGAGGGTTTTGTGCAGGATCTTCACTGTTCATAGCATGCATTCTTCTGGACGAAGAGCTCCAATCCAAGTTTAGAATTTCACATCCCCAAGTGACTACTATCACTGCACACACCTAACCTTTGATTTAACGGCACTGACTTCTTGTTCTCTGTAAGATAGTGAACTTTGGCTTCATGTTTTGTCTGAGGTCACTTGAGAGTCTCTGTGATGAAAGAGAGCAAAAGAAAATGATAAGATCTAGCCCACAAAGAATCCATTAAAAGAAAGGTCTGTGTCTCTGTCTGGATTCAGAAATCTGTTCTGCCTTTCTGGTAGGAGTATTTGAATGTCTGCTTTATCTATTCTCTCTTATGAATCTTCTAAATAAAGTTGTCATTTTTATTGAAGTCCCATTTTTGTGGCCTTAAGACCCTCTTCTGACTGAAAATGAGTAACATCGTTTTCTGTCATTTTGAGGTGAGAAATACGTAACAATGATAATGTAAACCCTAATATAGGCTAGTTAAGATAGTTAAGTATATCCTATCCTATAGGATAGTATAGATAGTTAAGAAACAGAAACCCTCCAAACTGCCTTCTTGAATTTTGCCTCATTCATATTATGCATAATATGGCCTTCCATTCCATTTTACAGCCTCGATATTCCCCTCCAAATGTGAAATATAGCCCTCCATTGAACTCTGAAAATATAGTAGATAAAACTAGCACTGTAAGTGGCATAATAAAAGTTATTCTGCCTCTACAGCAATTTTAGGCACAGTATGTTAACAGAAAGTCTGTTATATTGCTGTATAGTTTGGAAGCTCTTAATGTGTGATTAAGAACAGAACCCTGAGATGCTTTTTAAAGCAAGACAGAATAATGGCATTTACCAAGTCCACCATCCATGATTTATTCGATGGAACCCTATTGGTAAGGTTCCATCTTACTATGAAATGTTTAAAAATGCTTAAACATTTTTAAACCATGAACTATATTAATTGTGGATTAGTGACTTGTGTATTTGTTATGCCAAGCAGCTGTTTTATTCAATAAATTATAATGAAAGAAACCATGACTTAGCATTACACATGAATCTGATCTGAAGTCTCCAATATTTGTTCTACAACTGAAGAATATCTTGAGAAAGCTGCACACACAATGACCATTTTTCACATAGATGAAGTGATTTTATTAGTATGTACATACTTTGATTGTGCTGGTTGTAGCTATAGCAGTTGCTTGGGAGGATAATGGTTGAAGAATGCATGTAGAAGCTTTTGTAGTTTGTAGCCCATTTCATTAGATGCCTCAGATGAAATAGATTCTATTCTCTAAAAGTTGAGATCAATTTCTTAACTTAGGTTCTGCAAGACTTTTTTTTCTTTCTAATAACATTTAAAAAATTGTACACACTATTTACTTTTTGGTAAGTGACACAAACACACATTGTTAATTTCATCAGCCAAAATTACTTGCTTGTTAATATCCATCTGGAACACTTGTCATTTTAGCTAGATATGAAATGTGAAACATTAGCTTGTCACATCACACAATAAGGTAAAACAGATCCTACCTTTTGCAAACACGGAACAAAAACAGACTGCTTTGAAGTCGAGAGAATATTTTCTGTAACGGATATAAGAAGGAGCTCAATCAGATCCATTAAGTGTAAATTATTACAAGTGGAAAAAACAAGTCAGAAGAACAGAATTAAACACAATATTCTCATGAGTCTCACAGTATTATATCACCATAGCACTCAAATTTCTTTCTACAAGAATTCTTATGGATTGCCCATAAGGTTCTTACAATTAACTTTAATCTGGGGAAAATTTCCTGTCTGAAAAATATACTTGTTAAAATATGTAAATAAGGAATATGAAGGCATGCACAAACAAAGGGGATTATGGGATTGTACTAGCTAAACTGGAAGCAACAGGTGTCAGCCACACCATTTGGCAACACTGGGTTCTGGGTTGCATCTTTTCCTGTTATGTGTTGCCGCTATGTTTACTCCTATGCACTGTCAATTATAGGCTCCTACACAAACACGTATCTTATGACAAAAACATTTTTTGGCATATATTATCCTTCCAAATATGTGGAAGATTAGAGAAGGAGGATACAACACTGTGTTTCCAAATACATATTTGTGCATTTAATAGTCTTTATGTTATTTTTAATTAGGACTCACTGTATGCCTATATGTTTATCTTGCACCTAGACACCTCCATTATTGAGAATCAGCCATAGTTGATATTTTTAATGGAAAATAAATTATATCCTCTAATGGTATATCCTTTAATAATGGTATAATCTTACCATTAATTTCTGGTGCCTAATTCCTCTATCCTAAGCTTTTTAGATGAAGGAATTAATATGTCATATTAGCACAGAATTCAGATATGAATGTGAATGAGGTGATATCTATATATAAAAAAGCAAAATACCACTCATGCATCATCACAAATCTCCAGAACTGTAAAGCCTACAAACTTGAAATGTGGCATGTATATTCCTCTTAGCTTCTAGGTGCTCACTAAGAAAGGATTTTTTGAAATGGTCATCAGAGCATTAGTATTTTGTATATTAATATTAACACACTCTGATGCTAAGGAATTATACTCCCCCTCTCCACCTGAAAATAAATCTGTTCCAAATGCAAAACAGAAGCAGAGGAGAGTTTCAGTTTCAGTTTAGTTTCACAGCACCAAGCAGCTTTAGTACAGAACAGTTGAGCTAAGCCATGCCTAGACTCCTTGCTGTCTCCTTGCTCATACAGCAAATAGACCTCATCTCTCTCACACACTGACAGGACACTAGCCAGATGAATACTGATGGATGCTGGTAGGCAGAGGCAGAATTCCCTCCCCTTATTTTCCTCCCAAAAAACTAAGCCTAAGGTTTGTAGCGAAGCATATTCATAAATAATATGAATGATCTGGTAGCATCAAATCATAGGGCAGAGATGATCATTGCATCTCGTCAGTGTATCAGACTGTCCAAATGGAACACAAATTCTATTTATTCTCTGTTTATATATCTCCCCCAATACTATTTTTTTCAGTTTTTATGACTGTAATAACAGCATCACTGCACTGCCATGTATAACAGTGCTATTAGCTTTGCTTGCAGCATGCTGCTAGACAAAAATAAGTATATAAAACAAGGCTACATGGGATTAAGATGACAATAACTAATAAAATTGCCTTGTGAAATTGACTACAAGGAGAAGGTGACTTGAATTTTTTCCTCCTTCATTCTATCCATCCATCCATCCATTTTAAAAACATGGCATCAAGGCAGTGGACTTGTGAAAGGTCAGTGATAGAAGATTGTATTTTCTTTAAAAGAACAAGCAGATATAATAGATTGACCCAAGACCGACCATGCCATTATTTATCAAAACACATGAGGAATTTCTAATATTGATCATACACAAGCAAAAGATCTTATGCTGTATTGTTGCTCAGATATTTGTGAGTAGCACTTGCACTTGGAAATCTCCCTATGCCTAAATCTCTCTATCATGGTAGATTCTACCATGAAGGTGCACATGTTTGGGGAGACTGACTAACTCAAACCTTGAAGCTGCCATTGCAATGCAAAGTGTAGCTACTGCAGGTGCAACCAATTGATGTCCCTCTTTAAATACTTTCAGATCTCTTAGCTTGTCTAATATTTAACCAAAATCTGCTTCTCTGAAGTTTCTACTCACAAAGGTATGTTGTTGGTAGACCTGACTTAACAAAAAGAGTTTGAACCCAAGTTCATCTTGTCTGTTTCTGTAAACATGACTTTAAATCTCCTTCAAATGATTGTAAACCCCGAAGGCTATCACTGGATGATAACCTGCAAGAGGGCCTCAAAGGGCACGTAGGAAGGAACTGAAAGATTTATTTCAAATTGCTTACTGACTCCCAAACTGATTAAAGTGAAATCCCTCTGGTGCACAAAGCAACAAAACAAATAAGTACATCAAATACCAAACCAAAATTTCACAGTGAAAAATGAACCTGTCAACATCTCATTTATTTCTTCAAACTGAGACCAACCCAGTAGCTGAAAAGGTGGCTTCTAAGACATTGAGCCACGGTTTAAATCAGTGCACCTGCTCTGCTAAGCTTTTGCTTTGCCAGATCTTAATAAAGTCAGCTTTTTCACTCATGTGTTTTTCTTTTAAAAATATCTTCATGAAATTTGACCTTGACTCAAGTAATCCATCCTGAGGCCACCAGGAATGAACACATCAGAACTGGCATCAATCTTTCTTTGTTTATGTATTTATAACCATAATAGTATTATCCAAAGTTCATGTTTGCCAGTGAATAACAACAATAGCCAGATTCCTCATGTGGCACATTACATTTGTAATCATAAGGATTATACCATTTAAAATATTCAAGCCTAGAAATTACAAACCAGCATCAGTTTTCTAAGACCATATATCCTTTAAATACTTCTTCAAAAAAGAGGAACTCAAAGATGAGTCAAATGACATTCTTTGTCTGAAAATGTTTCTACCTGCCTAAATATATGACCATAAAATATTATAGCACAAAAATGCTACAGTATATATCAGATTTACTATAAACAGTATATCTGTGGTTAAAAAACCTATATGCTTATTCAGCAGCCTAGTTCAATAATATTGTTAACCATTCAGAATACAGCTTTTCAAAAGTGAGAATGAGTGTATGTATAATCTTAGCAATAAAATGCTACAATATTTTATAAGTGATGTGGAATAATGTGGCAAATTAAATAGTAGGCAGAAATGAAACAAAGCAATCAAAAAGCAAAAAATCTAAAATGCAATAAATTTATCTACTGTAAGTTAATTGAAAAATTATATAAGTAATTGTTCTTTGAAATAATTCTACTGTTGAGCAGTTTATAGCAAACTGATCAAAATGAGATTGAAAAACATTCAAGTTGTTTTTCTTTCCATGTATTAGAACATAACAAGGTTGTCCATCTTAGCTTTCCTGTGGCTATGCCCCTTGTTTCCCCAAACTCATTAAAAATGCTGTAAATATAGCAAAAGTTGTGGATCTTCTTGCTAAGAATCAAAATATGTGATACATGAGAGATACTTGAAAGTTTAAACCCTTGAAATGATGATTTCAACATGATTTCATAACAATTTGAAGGGCAGTGTGTTGTCATGGTTAAGAGACTGAACTGCCAGCATAGGAATCCACATTCCAGTCTACTTTTGTTATAGAATATCACTTGGATGACTTTGAGTCTATTGTTCTCTCAGCCCAACTCAATTTTTTTGTGGGAAAAAATAGGATGAAGAAATGCTAACAAACAAAAAGTATTTTTGGATTTGAGACAGAACATATAATATAATTGTTCTCCAGGATTAGAATGTACAGAGGATATAAAAAGAGATGAGAAAAGATTTAAAAAAAATGTTGGTAAATATTTTCCTTTTTCTAATTTTCTTTAATATTAATATGGAATCCCATGCAATCACCTGTCATGAAATAGTCCACACCTGTTGAACTACAACCTACCTTAAACCTAGTGATGCTAACAGAGTTCAATAATCATTTTAAAAGCAATGGCTGGTTTTTGTAACATGCAAAAACAACAAATTGAAAGCAAATTTGTAAACATTAGAAAGAGCAAGATATCTCAGTTCAATATTGTGTCTATTTTGCCAACTCTCATCATTAAAGAGATAACATTTATGAAGAGACAGCATCTAAGATTTTGGTACATTTACAGCACAATAGTTTTTACCCTCGATGATATAAAAATATAAAAGTCACAAAGAAGTTAACAATGTCCCATTGTTACCTGTACTTTGTACTTATCCACATGGATGTATGTAGTGTTTTAAATAAGGAGTTGCTTTTATTCCTTTCTTTCTCTTTTCTGTTATTTTGTATAAGTCTCATACTGGAAATCCACTACAATAGAACTATTTAGAACAGTGACTTTCAAATAACTGTTGACACAGCAAGAGAAATGCCTATCTGCATCAGAGCATAACTGACTGTTAACAGCCATGTCAGTTTCCAAGTTTTTATCAGCAAAATGATAATATAGAGCAATCTTTGTAATCCAGGGCCCCTCAAAGCATGATAAACAACAACTCCCATCAACTTTTGCAAAAAAATTTCTTCAGTATTCTTACTGAAGAAAATTATAGTCCAGAATTAAGCCATAGTTATAGATCCAAAGTCAGGCATTTGATGCCCTCTAGATGTATCTGTCTTGTATTTCTACAGTCTCTAACGAGCACAATCACTAACTATGCTATGTAGTAATATCAGGAATGTAAACCTTACATACTTGAAAGCTTCTTAGAGAAAGTGGTGTTGACAATAATTAGCTGGACAGAAAGTTTCACATAAATAACTCATGTTTCTTTCATCGTTTAGCAGGTTTGTGATGTGTTGAAAGTCTGAAGATTATCAGTCATCCAGATCATGGTTGTCCCAAAGGTGCTTTTTCAAGAAGCAACTGGACTTTCTTTGTTTTTTCTTGAAGACATTTCACTTCTTAGCCAAGACGTTTCTTCAGTTCAGTTCAGAACTAAAGGCCCGGTCCCACTGGCCGACGGATGCAAAACATATGCATAAAGGACACAGCGGACGAGCAAAATTTCGGGGGTGGCTCCATCAATTGTCATACACTCCAAAAAGTGGTGAAAATTTGCATAAACAGAACGGAAAATAATGGAAAAAAACGGAAAAGAACAGACGTGGGTAGTATGTAGCGGGGATATTAAGCGGATGTTCATCGGAAGCCTAGCGGATGAAAGTGGATGGAAGCAGATGACACCTCCAAAGGGGTTCCGGGGGAGAATTTCAAAACGGATGCATAGCGGAAGGGGCAGATGCATAACGGATGAAGCGGATGCATCACAGACGCCTATAGGAAACAAAGTGGATGCTGCGCAGATGTATATCGGATGCAAAGCGTTCACTGCACATGTGGGGAGTATGAATTGCATCAGCTCCGCGGATATAAAAGGATGCAGCACGCATGCAGTCAGCATACAAGGGAAAGATGTGCTGCCCATCTTGCAGGAACACCATGGTTCGTCAGTCAGGCAAGAAGAGGAAGCCCGTGCCTACTTTTTCAACCCCTGGCAAGGTGAAGAAGGCCAGAACCAGCATTCCACCCCCTGGCGCTGACTCTGAAGTTGCTGCTGCTGTGGTGAAGCAGCCTCAAGGCCCTAATAGCCCTGCTGCTGAAGGCCCTGCTGCTCAAGCCCCTGAAGGTCCTGCTGCTCAAGCCACTGAAGGCCCTGCTGAAGCCCCTGCCAGATGGAAGGAAGAGGCAAGGGAAGGAGAAGGGAGAGAGGAAACAGTACACCGTTTCTGAGGAGCATGAGGATGAGGTGCTGGAATGTCTGAGGGAGAACGAGTACCTCTGGAGAAAGGGCCACAGACTGTATCGGGACACCAAGAAGAAGCAGGCAGCTTGAAGAGACAAGGCAGAGAGCCTGGGGTACACTGCAGAAGTACTCCTTGGAAGGTGGAAGCACATGCACACCTGGTATGGCAAGCTACACCTCAAGAAATCCGGGCAGGCCGCTGTCAAGCTCACTGACCGGGAGATGTACACCATGGCCAAGTGCAGTTTCATGGAGGGTGAGATCCGCCACCGAGGAGCAGCCCCTCTGAGACCACTCTCCCTCAGACAGCCCACAGAGAGCCAGTCCTCTTCCAGCCAGGAGCCAGCTACCCTGTCCAGGCAGGTGTCTTCAGAGGGCCCCATGGCAGAGTCCCCCCCGACAGCTGCACTTCCCATACTGGCGGACTTGGAGGATCCCGTGGAGGATGATGCCCTGCTGTCACAAATGGAGGAAGAAGCAGCAGCCAGAAGCAACAGAGGCCAACCCACCCCCACCCTCACCCCCAGCTCCAGAGAATGCAGGCAGAAAGGCAGACTGGAGGGCCAGGACCACATTGTGCTGTTTGGAGATCAGGGACACAATGAAGACCAGCACAGAACTTCTCTCTCAGCTGGTCCACTTGGACAGAGCATCCTCAGGTCAGAACACCTTCATCACCTACATGAGCCAGACCCTGAGGGACCTGCCCAAGGCCCAGTACCAGGTAATGAAGCAGAAGATAACAGCACTTCTGCACAACCCTCAAGGCCCAGCTGAACCTGCTCCTACCCAGTCCAGGTCTGCTCCTCCATCCCAGGTGATGTAACAGCCCTTCCACGGCTTTCAATAGCCCCTCACCTACCAAGGCTACGACTGCCAGGACTTCCCACAGCAGAAGCAGAACTTCCCAGTCCAGGCCCAGGTTCATCGGACGCCACAGACGCCAGTCCTCACCCAGCTGCAGACCAGACAGCTCCACTACACTCCTCCTTTCTCAGCCCACAGCCAAGCCCGTCAATGGACAATCTGTCATCAGTATTGGGCCTGACATCTCAAGTCCTTGATGAAGGGCCTCTCAACCTCATGGGACTGAGTCAGCTCTCGGACAGCTTCCTGAACTCACCATCCCCTGTTGTACCCTCGGGGCTAAGCACCCCAATGGTGCCTCAGACCAGCACTCAAGCCACAGCCACCTCCACAGTCCCTGCCCGCTTAACAGCTGAGACCATGGACATGACTCAGAGTGACTGAGAATAGTGTCAGAGACTGAGTTGTTTACTTGTTAAGTTTATCTGCTTAATACAGTTTACTTGGTTCATTTTGCTTATTTAATAAAGTCATAAAGTTTACCTAAGAAAGTTAATAAAGGTTATCTTTGCTTAAGACACTTAGTTTACTTGTTTCATATTTTTTTACTTGATAAAGTATTGGTGAAAACTTTGAAAAAATGGTTAAGCCTTTGCATGCTTGTGGGATAGATAAGGATAGTTGTGGGATAGATAAATCTCCAGTGCAAGCATAGTGGACTGTATGGTCCACCCTCCCAGCTGCCACACATATGACCCTTTATTATCAATAACAATTCAATCATTGATCCATACATTTCAACATAAACAAAACTCTTTATTATTGCCCTATTAATTGTAAGGCCACTCAACATACATGGCACAATTTCATCAGTGTGATGAGACAGGCTGAAGGAAGCATCCATTTAGCATCTACCATCCTGTCTTGCCCCTCCACTGCTCCAGCTGGGGAGTTGCACCAGTGTCTCAGTAGGTTGCGCTGCTTCTTCCCTTCACGTGAAGCTCTGTTGGGGCCTTGTACATCCACAGTGTCAATCAGGTTTCGTCCTTGCCTCCATTCCCCAGGCTCCATGTTCCCGTTCCCTTGTTGACGGTTGACAAGTCTGTTCTGCAACATTGGGTAGCGGGTGCGCATGAGATTGTGCAGGATGCAGCAAGCTTCCATGATGCTCCTCACAGTCTCTGGGTCATGCTGCATGGTGGTGAGAAGTATCTGGAACCTGTTGGCCAGGATGCCAAAGGCGTTCTCCACCACCCGCCTTGCCCTGGACAGCCTGTAGTTGAAGATCCTCTCTTCACAGGTGAGGAGTCTGGAAGTGTAGGGCTTCATGAGGTAGGTTCTGAGGGAGAAAGCGTCATCCCCCATGATGAAGTAGGGCACATCTTGTGTGTCGTGGGCAGGGGGTCTGGATCTGGGAAGTCCATGATGAGGTTGCGTTCCAGCCCCTCCTTGAGGTCACTGGCGTTGTATACCTGGGCATCTGAAGCTGACCCGTTGCCTGAAGCATCGATGTACATGAACTTGTAGTCAGCATCAACCATGGCAGAGAGGATGATACTGAAGAAGCCCTTGTAGTTGTAATAAGTGCACCCTGAGTTGGCTGGAGCTTTGCAGGCCACGTCTTCCCATCTATGGCTCCAATGGTGTGGGGAAAGTTCCCCCTCTGATACCACTCTTCTGCAAGTTTTCTCCAGCCTTGTTCAGTGGTGGGGCACTTGAGGAGCTCCTCCACGTATTCTTCAATGATGGCCTGTACCACTTCTCTGACCACTTTGCTAATGCTGTTGTGTGGCACCCTCCACGCATACTGCATGTTTCTGTATGTGTTTCTAGAGGCCAGGTGCCTCAGAGTCAGTGCCACCTTCAGTCCAAGGTCCAGGTTGGGACGGAAGTTGGTGCTAGGCTTGGTCAACCTGGGTCTGAGACGCTCTACAAGTTTGTCAAACATGGCTGGTGGCATCCTCATGAAGTGATGGAATGCATGAGGGTCTTCATTCCTCAGCTCCACCATCAACTGGTCATACAGTCCAAACTTCATTCTTTTCATGATCCACCCTCGGACCCACACAGCTCTTGGACGTCTCCTTCTTCTCCTTCTGTATAAAACTTGAAACAGTCTGAATAGGTTTTGGTTCTGGTGATGAATGAGCGCAGCTATCATACGGACTATGTCATCATCCATGCGGGAGAACAATTGCTGATGTTGAAGACCAAGACCAAGGGTGAAGAGGTCTGTATACCATGGCTGCTGGACTCATACTGAGATCCAGATGATTTTCTCCCCCTTTTTATAGAAAATATCGGTTGTCCGCTAGGTGTCCTTTTACATACTCTAGGGATACTACTGCATCCTAAATATACGAGATACATCCCAGATACAAATGTTTTGTCCGTTTTGAATACTTTATACACGAGATGCATACGCTTACATCCTTTCTATTTCTGTGCTACTTAAGCTGTGTAGACGTTCTGTGTACCTTTTGTTTCCTCCCTCTTTCTGTTTTCAGCTGCAGTGGATGTGAGTTGAGGGGATGGCCAGAGGATTCAGAGAGGATACAGCGGACGTTTAATGGATGATAACGGACATAGAACGTTTGTTGCTCGTATATGTCACGGATGTACATCGTACACAGCGGAAAGTTCATCCGTTCACAAAGTTTTGTGCAGCTCAAAACTTCTTGGGCAGATGAAATTGCAGTGTATGGATGCTCGACGGATAGAAAGTATGAAATACATATGCAGTGAGTTCACAATGGATGCATAGCATTTTCCAACGGATGGCAAGCTTTTTTTAATATTTTAAATCCTCTTTGCATCCATAAGTGCAGTGGGACCGGGCCTTAAGAAATTTCCCCAATGAGAAGGAAAACACATTCAAGGAAAAACAAAGAAAGTCCAGTGGTGAAAGTATTTCATTTATATAGAGGACTTATATGTGTAAATGGCCTTGGGAGACAGGAGGAAGCATTGCAGAACAGTCAATGGTGAAACAATGTCCCAAAGGCACATTTCAAAAGGCAATTGGACTTTCTTAGTTTTTTAAAAAAAAACATTTTGCTTCTTCAGTTCAGAACTGAAGAAGCTTCTTGGATTAGAAGAAAAACATTTTAAGGAAAAACTAAGAAGTCACTTGTCTTTTGAAAAGCACCACTGGAACAACCATGAGCTGGATGATTGAGAATCTCCATAGAATGGTCAGACAAATGGCAGCTGAGTCTGTGGAAGAAATAGGGATGTGGCAAACATCTCAGAAGGAATCCTGAGTTAGATGGTCTTTTAGACTTGTAAAATGTTAGCATAACCTTACAATAAAATTATTGTACTTCTGTGTATGTTTATAAAATACAATACTTCTGTGTATGCTTATTGTCTGGACTACCTCACAAAGCTGAAAGGATCAGCATTCAAAGAAGATGCTGAGGGTACATTTTCAGTCATCTTAAAGACTAACAAACAAATTCTGGCAAATATTTTTATGGTTGCAATCTATTTTACCAGATGCAATAAAATCATTCCAATCTATCATTTGTTTAAATTTATTGTTACAGTGTTATTCTAGATCCCAAAAAAATTAGAACCATTGGACAAATGGTTCTTTCTGATGTTCATCATGTCATTATACAGAAGATACTGTACTGTACTAGTTTTTTCTTATTCTGTTTCATGATTCAAGAAAATAGATTTATAGTATACAAATTCATTTTAGTTTCAAAACAACTCTGGAAATTAAATTAATTTGATAGGCAGGGGCACTGTTTACACTGCCAAAATAGACCAGAGTGCCTTGCTGTTTAAAAAAATCTCACTCTGTTAAAGGCCATATTGGGTCATTTGGAGTGAAAATGTGTGGGATGAAGCTGAGAAATGGTTAGGATATTTTTTACAATCCTGTTTCAGTTTGAAAGGATAGCTCAAATAAATTCATAAAACTCATTCTTATTCAGTACATAAAAGTATCTGTTCTGCATTTATGTTTTTGGCTGTTGATGCTTTTTTGAGGGATAACTTTAACTTGTTATTTTGAAATTTGAAGGAAAAATAAACAAAAAAAAATAACAAGAATTGTTCAATAATAGAGGTTTTCCTACAAAGAAAAAATTACTCTTGTTCTAGGTATCATGGCACAAATGTTCCCTTCAATTCGATGGTCACACACTTAACATTTTGCTATAAGTACATTTAAGGACAGCATTATCCAGTTCAAATTTCTCTGAATGCAATACAATGATGGAAAAGTTAGGTATTTTTATTTGAAATGTTTCCTTTAGAAAAACTGCAAGAAGGATGTCTAAATGGATTTCCAAAGAGATGCCCAGGGCTCTGATAGCCTTAAAGTCTTCCACATGTGTTGAGCTACAAATTCTTGACATTTGGGTACGAGGTTGGGGAAGGTAATTCTGTAACAACTTTCTTCAGCTGGCATCCTCTCTCATTCAGATGTACTGATGGACTCATTCTCATTGAACAGTGCTCTCATAATTATTCTATTTATTCATTAAAATGTTTCATCGTTTGCTATTAGGTCTTTTGTTTTTAAGAGGCATTTTTTCTTAGAGTAATAAACTGATTACATGAAGGATATTGATCTTGCACAGAGGTGCTCTCCTCTTTCCTTCTTTCATATTTATCTGGACTGTCTGTCCCCATTCATTTGCTGAGGCATTAAAGTTGATTTTAAGGCATTAAAGTTCTCATATTCTGATCTATGTTGTCATGACAACACAGGCCTATTTTGTTGTCTACCATTTTACCATGCCCTTGAAAATGAGGTACTAGCACTATAAATCATGTCAGTCCAAATATCATGTGAATGGGAGTTTGGTGTTCTTCTGACCTGAGCTATTTGCTGTGATTGAAATGTCTATTTAGCCCCTTTCAGTCCATTTCCTAGTTGCTACATTGTGGGAAAGAGGTGAAGTGGTCATATAATCAAAACACACAATGGTAGCAAAGGCCAGAGTGGAACCAGAATAAAACAGGAAATGACAAAGAATGAACAGAGGTTGAGATTATCCTCTCAAACACTGCAAACCTACCTACTCAATCTCTTCTGGCTCTTCTCATATGACCACCAATTTATGAATGATTGATTGACCCTTTAACAGTTTGCGACCAATGTAGTGAGGATCTCATGTGGGATGCACAGCTTAAATGTAGACCATTTAGTATTTTTTAATTTCCTTAGATCAATATATAACTCAACATTTGGCCAAATATATATAAATAAAATTGGTTTCTTGAATTATAAAAAATTAGAGTACAGATTTAAAACCAATTCTGAGGAATAATGTGTCTGGCATATATCAATTTTCACATAATATGAAATTAAAACCGATCCAACACAGACAACAGCAGAGTTCTTTTTCAAACTTGGCAACTTAAAGATGTTCTGACTTCAGTTCCCAGAATCCCCCAGTCAGCATGTTAGTTACAAAAATGTTTTAGAACATATTGGATTCTAACTAAACATCCTATTTGGCATTTCTCTTTCTATGTGTTTAAATGAAGCATAGATATCCTTTTTATTTCTAGGTCTTCATCTAAACTTTTCGTGAAGCTACATTTGGATTTTTTTCTCTCCTCTATTTTTCTCTTCCCTGTAATGTAGTTTTAAATTGTATATCTTCTTTTTTAAATTTTTAAGGGACTTTCATGTAATAAAACGAATTCACATTTTGTTTCCTTTCACATTTTGGATTATATAGATAAATTATGAAATAGTTAAGACAATACAATCTTTATAAACTAAAATATTTTTATAGTAACAGGTAATAATGAAGAATAATAAGGAACTTTTCAATAAATATAAAATTGAGTAATAAATAACTACTATGGCTCTTCTGGTATCAACTTAAATCTCTTTCTGACAATATACATATTACAAATTCAGCAACTACATCAATTTCTACATTAATTTCAAGAATTTAACACTTTAATACCAAGAAGAACAACAACAAAATTTCAAAAATGTATTTAAGTTGTTACTCAATCAGAAATTGGTGTTCCACTACATAATTTTAAGGAAACTTGGGACACCGATCTTGGTAATCCATATAGGAGACAAATTGTCAGAAGTTATACAAACAGGTGGATTTACTTCAGCTTCAAATTAAAAAAAGCAGTGGAAGATTATGAATTGTTACTTGATTTCTGTTAGTCTGGCACATATGTTTCAAAAGTATTCTTCTAAATCAGGGGTGTCAAACTTGCATTGTCATGGTGGCAATCACTTGATTTATCAGGACTTTTTTCCCCTTCACTAAACCAGGTGGGGGTGGGGCCAGCTTGTAACCCATCTGGCCCATGGACCATGAGTTTGACACCCCTGTTCTAAATGTTGTAGAGGTGATTAAAAATGACTTCTTTTTTTATTTGTGGTGATATGCCTACTCTTTTGGTGTAAAATCTTTGGGGAGATATGCATCATGATTAATCAAAGAATCAAGTGCTTCCCAGAATTAGATTTACTGCATTATTTACAGGACCAAATCATAAGCTAAAATAATTTTTTATTTAATTTTAACAGTCATTGTGGAACATTCCAAGAAATTTTGTCTACCCAGATAGCCTGAAATTCCTCATCATAGTCCTGCATTTGATCCTGTGGTCCAGTCCTCCTCCCAATAGAAAGCAGGTTACCCTAAACAGGATTGTGGAGTGCTATGAACAGATATAATAAGGCTGGAGAAAGGTAGACTTTTTAAGCTGTTGGCTATGAAGATACTGATCCATATTACAAATATCCAGAAGATGTTTACATGACAAACATTTGAGGATTCTGTATATCTTAGTTAACTAATGGTCATCCTGAATTTTACAACCCAGATTTGGCAATACTTGTTGGAAATTGAGAATAATCCTCTAAGGAAATGTTGGAAAAGCCTTATATAACCATTTCTAACTTACACACATCTTAATTGATGGATGCAGTCTTGCTACTACCATACTATCTGTTTCCACTTCACAATTTCCCAACAACTTGAAGACAATTACTATCCCTTTTACCTTATTGTATCTTTTGGTATTGTACCATACCTTTTACCTTATTACATTTAAAAATGTAAATAAAATTACATAGGCCCTACCAATTCTTTTTATTCAAAGTCTGTGATTAAAGATGGATGTTTCTGAAGTATTCACATTTCAGATATCAAGTTGGCTTGGAATGTTAATTTGAGTTAAGTCTCTCTCAAACCAATGAGGCATTTTTAGTTTCAAGCATTTAAATCTCACTGATTTTAGTAGATTAAGAATGGCTCTCCAGATTGGGGTTATGATTTCATGAAGTTTCATAAAATAATCCAAGAACAATTAAACAATTCCCCCAACCTGCACATAGCTTTATCAAAATATTAAATATTAAATATTAAATAATAAGGCTTTCTTCAATTGGACAGAATTTTCTTAAACTTGAAAATAATGTTTTCTTCATCACCAATACAATTAGTTATTTTTGTAGGATAAAACTGAGACAAATTTCACATAGTCTAAGTATTAAAATGGAATGTTAGAGGTGAAAATGTAAACTTAAAAATAGTGTCTCTAAGCATGAAAAAATATATTGCCAACATGTATAATAGTAACATATAACATCTCTATATATGTAAGTTTGAAAGTATTTTTAAATGTAATTGTTCATTTCCATCTTACCACTGAAGAATCCAGTTATAGTTCTTGACAGATACCAGCTGTTCTTGGAATAATAAAGAATACTTATTTATTTGGTTTTTATACTATTTTATATTACTGTGGAGGTAATAACAAATATAGCTGATACTCCTTTTTCCTATTTCCCTACAACAACATTCCTGTGAAGTAGATTGGGTAAAAAGAAAACGATTGCCTTAAAGCCACCCAGCCGTCTTTTTAGCCCGCCTAACGTTAGAACTCACCATTTTCTGTTTTCTAGGCCAGCAATTTAGTTATTACACCAAAGAGATCACTAGGAGTCCAGATCCATTCAAAGCAACCTTTATTTTATTGAAAAGGACAACAATATTCCAGAATACCACAAAATTTAACATTTCCAATTGAAAAAGGAAAGTTAAGGACTGTGGGAAAAAGTTGCTGTTTGGGTGTAGAAGCTCCATGCCAGCATTTCTAAATCAAATGGCTTCACATGAAGCCTTGAAAAGTATGCAGCTCTTTAGTAATCCTGGGTTTTCCACAGTATCTAATCTGTGAAACTGTCCCTCAAGAGAAAACTTTTAGCTACAGAGTTTACATTCTGTTTTAAAGACTATCATGAAAAATACCTCACAGCGGTATATGTACTGTTTCCTTCATCTTACCCAGTTCTGTGAAAAGTTTCTTACCAAACCTGCTGATCTTCTTCAATCAACATGGGAATCTAAGGAGTGGTTCCCCCACAGATCCAAGAAGATCTTAAGTTTTGTATTTACTTTCATGAGACCAAGGGTAGAAAGCTCTATTTGCACTGAAATAGTAACTATATAGATCAGGGGTGGGGAACTATGAGCTTTTTATGATTTGTGGACTTCAACTCCCAGTGTTCCTGAGCCAGTCACGCTGATATAGATTTTACACAGATACATTTTACACAGATGCAAAAATAACTTTCAAGAATGATAAATAAAAACTCAGTGCCTGGATTTCTTTGTGCCAAGAGTCTTGCACAACATATTTCTCAGCCAACTCAGTGATAATGAATTTTCAGACAAAAATATGCAAAGCAGAGCCTAGGCAAAAATGCTCGGCCACTGTTGCCTAGCAAAAGAATCTCACTTCTAGAGGCTTCCACTGGACCTTCTTCCTGCTAGTCCAGGCTGATCAAATTCCACATTGATTGCTAATTGGTTCTTTTACTCTGCTAATGCCAAACTGCTGTCATCACATCTCTTGGCCTTAATCCATCCCTCCTCTACTGGGTACACTAGGCAATTCCCCTTGTTGGTAGAACCTGTTGGCCAACATACCTGACTGAACCCAGCTTTGCCAAGAAGACAGTCAGGAAAGTTTTATGCATTCTCCCTTTACATCTTGCTTCTCCTGACTTGAATATTTTGTCTTTCATATTGGTTTTGTTTTCTTAATTTGCTGAGCTCATGAGTGATCATTTTAAACTTAAAATCTTTGCACATTTCCTCATTCCTGAGTAATCTTTCTATCTCATTTTAAATGTTTTGTTCCTTCTTATCTCCTCAGGTTCTAAACTACTCATTCTAAAACTTTATTTTCTTTTTTCCTTAGCTGTTTTTTCCAAGTTTCATTCCCTGGGTTTCTAGTTGCCCCTGGGTCTATGTTCCTTTTGCCTAAGACTGTTGTTGCAACCATAATACCATACCTTTTATACATTTGTATCTTGTTCCAAACATTCAGCAGAATCTGCAGAAACTTACTGTTATCACAGGGGAAGTTGCTGCATCAAACTATAAGCTTTGCTCTTTTTGTACATACACATAACATCATGATACTTTTGTCATTGTTTCTCTATTTGTCTCTCGTGCCTTCTCCTCTTTTCTAGTTGGTGCTGTCTAAATTTAACTTTTTCTCAGAACTCTTCAAATGAATGTTCCTTGTCCTTTAGAAAGTCTTCAATTCCAGGTTCCATTTTGCCTGCTTATCCCATGAGCTAATTAAAGGGTCTTTTTCTTCCCTCCTTTTAAATTTGAGGCCACTTTCCTGCAGCCTGCTAATTTTTAACCCTGGACACCCAATTATTTCCTTCCTGTTTATGTCAATTTTCACCAGCTCTACTCATTCCTCAATTGTATTATAATCAGCTGGGTCACAGGGAGAATGAATATCCTACCAGTCTCTTTTTTTTTTTTCCACATAATTGATGTCCATGGTTCAATACAATCAGGATGGCAAAAACAAAACTCCAGAAATGAATCCCTTCCAAGGAGGTTTCATCAAATCTGAAGATGCATAATCAAAACTGAAGCTGGATATTAAAAGGAGTCAGAAGATAAATTAGATTTGTTTTACAATGTTGAAGTAGAAGAGTGTGAGTACACTTCCGAAGTGACTTCATTCTTACAATGATACTTAAGAAACCGGACACTGCCCCTGTATAAAGCATTCAAAGCTAGAAGCAAATATGACATCAACAGTCCCCGGAGATGTTGCCAGAAGATCCTGGATCATAAAGGGTGTGGGCGACCTAATGTCAACATTCAGGATTGGCATCAATTAACAGAGACAAGAGCTTGTGTCATGAGCCAAATAAATATAACACTTGAATTTTTCAAATTAGTCTGAAAATATTCTCCAAGCTAAATGTAACTTCGTTAAATAGTAATTTTCATTAAGCATAAAGGGCATTCATATGCAATAATCCAGCCTTTTTCCATTGAAGGGCATTCCAAATGCACTGCACAATAGCTTCCCAATTGTGCTATTAATTGTAAAGGCCACCAGTTGTGGTCCAAAATGAGATGGAGCACACTAAGTTAGGGGAGGTTTTAAGTAGGGTCACCTTCCATCTCACAAGACTAGATTTTAAATATACATCTTAAAAGTAATGAACAATATAAATTTGTATAGAAACAGGAAAAGTAAAAAATTATTAGCAATGTCACAACATTTACATAGCAGAAAGAATAAATAATTATTACTTTTTGTTTATTTTTATATAAAAACCAGACAACTTGTGCCCTGTTGGATCATCATTTCAGAGATATTTCTTTACTTAAACAAATTGACCATGGGTGGGACAAAAAAGAAGTGGGAGCAGCAGCAACTTTTGACTGGCTTCCTTTTGGGAAGTTTTCCTTCCTTCCTTCCTTCCTTCCTTCCTTCCTTCCTTCCTTCCTTCCTTCCTTCCTTCCTTCCTTCCTTCCTTCCTTCCTTCCTTCTTCCCTGACGTATTTAATTATTTGTGTTTATGGATCATAGAGAAAATACAGCTTAATAAGATTTTTAGAAAGGCGAAGTGAGAAGTCTGTATAGAAACAATAAACTATTGCAGGAAACTGGATCCTGCCCTTAAATATTGTTCTCAATTGTCTCATGACAAAGATTTCACTTATTTTAATTATTGGTTTTATTATTGCATTTTATTGTTAATGTTATTTGTAAGCTGTCTTTTGGGATATGCATTCTGAACTGTAGAATTAAATCACTGTACTAAATAAATATTAGGGAGCTGACTTGGTTATAAAGGAGGATAGAAATTCATTAATAATTTTTATGTTCTGCTAAATTGATTCAGATGTAGCTCCTAATGCCCTGCGCTCTCAGGAATTTCAAAAGAATTTCTCAATACCTCAAAGTCATAATGCAGAAGATTTGTGGAGGAAGAAGTATCAGATCGGTATAATCCTCCTGGGAATCTTTCATTTATGTGGCTGGCTTCACAGACTTGAACTCACGTACTTTAAAAACTAAGTGTACAGGTTGGCTAAGGAGTATGAGAAATTAGAGTCCTTGTATAACCAGCATGCTACCTTTGAAAGCCGCTTAATGTTCCCTTAACTAAACATTCTTCTTGGATATTTTAAAATAGATGTTTGCAGATCTGTGTGGTTTGGCAGCTACTAAAATGATATTAAGCCATTCCATGATACATACCATAGGGCAGTTTTTCAAGTTATTAAGTCACTGTTAGTAGATGAAATCTAGCATTGCCGGGAGATACTGCTGTGGGCAAGAGGAGCTACTTTTCAGAACCAGTAATAAAGGAGAGAATCCTTCTAAAGTCTAGACAGTATTTGGAACTGCACAGAGAAATGAGCTTTGTATGCTTGAGAATTCTGAATATTTTACTAAATGTTTGTAGGAAGAAGTAACAATCTTTTACAGTTCATTCGTTCCTCAAGGTCAAATGAACTCCTAGTGTTGCTGAACAGACCTTGCTAGGAACCGATGAGGCTTCTTTATATACACCATGGAGAATTTGACACTTCTTGTTTGTTTCTTTGCAGCTTGGCAAGGTGGGACTAGTGAGGCTGAATGACTTGGAACAGCCAGTGTGAAATGTTACTATAATTTATTAAACTGACTGTGACCTAGAATGATACTTGAGAGGAGACAGGATGAAAATTCCAAATGCTATGTTTAGCAGAATGAGAGCACTGTGTACAGATGGGTTCCAAAGCTCTAGTCTCATGGAATCTGTGTCATGATAGCTATTATAAAACTATTCTGTCTGCAGAAAGATAACAAGAAGATACCTATAGGAATAAATTGGACTGAATTAAGTCCAATTGATTGCTACATGCTTAGTAAATTTATATCCAAGTCATTTCCCCCCCATTTGAATTATGCAGTCCAAAAAGTGGAAGAATATCTAATAATTATATTGAGGTGGGAAAGACGAAACTTTTGTTGTTGTTGCTGTTAACCCTGCAATTTCTTCTCAAGTATTTTCTTATTCAACAATCCTATGCTATTAACAAACCACCAGAGGTTTTATTACTACAATAAGCAAAAGAGCTCAGTACACTTCATGCTATATATTTATATAAATATATAGTTTAAACTTATTGACACTGTGTTTAAGCAATCTCAAAGTAAGGTGGATTCACCAAAAAGACAGATTAAAAATTACCCATTTCACAAAATAGATTAACCAGGAAATAGGCTCCAGATAATATATATTTTTAGAGAAAGGAAACCAAAAAAAGATAATATTGTTCTGAAGATCTAATAGAGTAGATAATTCAGCCAATAGCCTGACAGAGATAATAGCGAGTAAGTAAGTAAGTAGGATTGGGATGACAGGGTTATAATAATAAAATTTGGTTCCATAAAGCCCGTGTCACACTGCCCAACGGATGCAAAAAGGACACAATGGTCGAGCAAAATCGTCCATCCGTTGTTATCCACTCTCAAAAGGGGCAAAAATTTGCATAACCGGAGCAGATAACACGGACGCGGGGAGGACGCAGGGCGAATGCAAAGCGGATGCAAAGCGGATGCGGAATGGAAGCCCAGCGGATGGAAGTGGATGGGAGCGGATGGCACATCCGCTAGGCTTCCGGGGGGCCTCAGCAAAGCGGACGTAGAACGGATGAAGCAGATGCACAGCGGATGCACAGCAGAAGCCTAATGGATGCCTGGAGTTAATTGCGCATGCGGGGAGGATGCATTGTGTCAGCCCCGCGGATATAACGGAAGCAGCTCAGAAGCAGGTCGCTATTCAGTGGAAAGACCTGCTGCCAGACGGATTGGCTGCCTTGCCTGCCCTGCCTGCATGTCTGCCTGCAAGCCTTAGTGCCAGCCTTGGTGCCAGCCTTGCTTCCAGCCTTGCTGCCAGTCTGCCTGCAAGCCATGGTGCCAGCCGGTCTGCCTGCCAGCCTTGCTGCCTGCCTTCCTGCCAGCCTTGGTTCATGTCTGCCTACCAGCCTTGGTTCCTGCCTGCCTGCCAGCCTTCCTGCCAGCCTTGGTGTCTGCCTGCCTGCCAGCCTTCCTGCCAGCCTTGGTGCCTGCCTCCCTGCCAGCCTTCCTGCCAGCCTTGGTTCCTGCCAGCCTCCCTGCCAGCCAGCAAACCCACAACCATGCAGAAGCACAGCAAGCCTCAGTCATCTGCTGCCAGCCCTGGCAAGAGGGACAGGGCTGCCTTCCTGCCAGCCTTGGTTCATGTCTGCCAGCCTGCCTGCCAGCCTTGGTTCATGTCTGCCTGCCAGCCTTGGTGCCAGCCGGTCTGCCTGCCAGCCTTGCTGCCTGCCTTCCTGCCAGCCTTGGTTCATGTCTGCCAGCCTGCCTGCCAGCCTTGGTTCATGTCTGCCTGCCAGCCTTGGTGCATGCCTGCCTGCAAGCCTGCCTGCCAGCCTTGGTGCCATCCTTCCTGCCAGCCTTTCTGCCAGCCTTGGTTCCTGCCAGCCTCCCTGCCAGCCAGCAACCCCACAGCCATGCGGAAGCACAGCAAGCCTCAGCCATCTGCTGCCAGCCCTGGCAAGAGGGAAAGGGCTACCATCCCGCCCCCAGGCCCTCATTCTGGTTCTGCTGGGGCTTCTGCAGCATGAGCTCGCTCTTCTGGGGCTGGGGCTTCTGCTGCTTATGCTTCTGGAGGAGCTGATGACAAGCACTCCAGCACCAGCCACCTCCACAGCACCTGGACCCTTCACCCCTGACACTGAGCGACCAAGAGGAGTGCCAGAGACTCATTTTTGTTTTATAGCTTGTTGTTAATAAAATCTATTAATGATTCACACACTTGCTTCATTTCTTTTTTTTAATAAAGTCTTGGTGGAAACTTTTAGAAATGGTTTAAGCCTTTGCATGCTTGTGGGATGGGTAAGGATAGCAGTGGGGTGGGCAGGGATACCTGAGGAATGAGCAGGGATACCTTTGGGATGGGTTAGGATAGCAGTGGGATAGATAAACCTCCAGTGCAAGCATAGAGGGACTGTATGGTCCACCCTCCCAGGTGCCACACCTATGGCCCTTTATTATCAATAATAATGTGATAATTATCGACATATGTCAACATAAACACAACTCTTTATTAAACGCCCTGTTCATTGTAGGACAACCAAACATACATGGCCCAATCTTATCCGTGTGATGAGACAGGCTGAAGGAAGCATCCATTAAGCATCTACCAACCTGTCTTGCCACTCCACTGCTCCAGCTGGGGAATTGCACCAGTGTCTCAGGAGGTTGCGCTGCTTCTTCGCTTCATGTGAGGCTCTGTTGGGGCCTTGCACATCCTCAGTGTTGATCAGGTTTTGCCCTTGCCTCCATTCACCAGGCTCCATGTCCCCATTGCCTTGTTGGAGGTCCACAAGCCTGTTCTGCAAGACTGGGTAGCGGGTGCGCATGAGATTGTGATCCTCCTCACAGTCTCTGGGCAATGCTGCATGGTGGTGAGAAGTACCTGGAATCTGTTGGCCAGGATGCCAAAGGCGTTCTCCACCACCCGCCTTGCCCTGGACAGCCTGTAGTTGAAGATCCTCTCTTCACGGGTGAGGTATCTGGAGGTGTAGGGCTTCATGAGGTAGGTTGTGAGGGAGAAGGCGTCATCCCTCACGATGAAGTAGGGCACATCTTGTGTGTTGTTGGGCAGGGGTTCTGGATCTGGGAAGCCCATGATGAGGTTGCGTTCCAGCTCCTCCTTGAGGTGACTGGAGTTGTATACCTGGGCATCTGAAGATGATCCATTGCCTGAAGCATCGATGTACATGAACTTGTAGTCAGCATCGACCATGGCGAAGAGGATGATGCTGAAGAAGCCCTTGTAGTTGTGATAACTGGACCCCGACTTGGCTGGAGCTTTGCAGGCCACGTGCTTGCCATCGATGGCTCCAACGGTGTGTGGGAAGTTCCACTTCTGATACCACTGCTCTGCAACTTTCTTCCATCCTTCTTCAGTGGAGGAGTACTGGAGGAGCTCCTCCTTGTATTCTTCGATGATGGCCTGCACCACTTCTCTGATCACAATGCTGATGGTTTTGGATGGCACCCTCCAGCCGTACTGCATGCTCCTGTAGGTGGTCCCTGAGGCCAGGTGGCGCAGAGTGAGTGCCACCTTGAGCCCAGGTTCCAGGCTGGGGCGGAAGCTGGTGCTCTGCTTGGTCAACCTGGGTGTCAGCCGCTGCACAAGTTCATCAAACATGGCTGGAGGCATCCTCATGAAGTTCTGGAATGCCCGAGTGTCTTCGCTCCTGAGCTCCACCATCAGCTTGCTGTACAGTCCGTCCTCTGCTCTTCTGGCGAACCATCTTTGGACCCAGACTCTTTTTGGCTGCCTCTTTTTCTTCTCGCAGTAGAGTTCACAGAGCCTGTAGATGGCTTCGCACTGTTGCAGAATGATGGTGGCTGCCAAAAGGACTTTGTTACAATCCACAGTGGACATGACTGGATGCTGTGGAAGAGGAAGAGCCAGATGAAGGCTGCAGAGGTCTGCACCGCTGGGCTGCTGTTTTGAAAGTGAGATGCAGATGAGTTGCTCCCCCTTTTTATAGGAAATATAGGTTTTCCGCTAGGCATCCTCTAGGCATCCTCTAGGCATCCTCTAGACATCCTTAATATCCGAAATAGGTCCCCTCTGAGAATTTTTTTTCCATTTTAAACGCTTTGTTTCCATGCTGCATCCGTTCTGCATCCGCTCTGCATCCGTTCCGCGTCTGTTCCACTTACTCCCTGCGTCCGAGTGGATGGAGTTGCGTAGATGCGCAGCGGATGCCTAGCGGATATAGCAGATGCTTAACTGATGCGTAACTGATGCCTAGCAGATGCGTAGCGGATGCAGAACGGACGAACTGGATACATTTTCCGCGCAAAAGTTTTGGGCAGCCCAAAACTTTTGGAGCGGATGAAACGTCAATAAACGGATGCTGGACGGATAGAGAGGAAGCAAAACGGAGGCAGTGAGTACATCGCGTTTTCCAACGGATGGCAAGCTTTTTTCTCTGTTTTACATCCTCTTTGCATCCGTTGGTTCAGTGTGACATGGGCTTAAGCACTTTTATGCTATTATTCTAGATACTTTAAAGGCATCTTTGCACAGTTAAAATGATTACAGAGATTTATATCATGCCTTTGTTTCAGGCAGCTTTATTAAATTTATCTTTTAAACATACAACTATTTTTTAACAATCAAATGTGTAATAGCATAGATTCTTCAATTTTCTTGAAAGAAAATCTAATTAAAAGGGATTCTGCATAGTTGTATGTCCATGCATTATAGCCATTATTAAAAACAATGAAAGAACAACATGATAAATTGTGTGTAGATAAAAAGGACTCTTGCAATTATGATTACTATAAAATGGCTATAAGATCTCAGCTGCAAACATCTGGATGATCACTAAATAGTGGTCAAGGTTTAATATTTATCTTTCTGCTTCTAGGAACAACTTGCCTCCAGAAGCCTCCAACTTTGGAAGTTTCTAAGAAGAAATTGGATAACCATTTGTCTGAAATGGTCCAGGATTTCCTCCCAAAGCAGAGGGTTGGACTAGAAGACCTCCAAGGTCCCTTCCAACTCTGTTATTCTATTCTATTCTATTCTATTCTATTCTATTCTATTCTATTCTATTCTATTCCATTCCATTCCATTCCATTCCATTCCATATTCTGTTCTGTTCTGTTCTGTTCTGTTCTGTTCTGTTTGGTTCTGTTCTGTTCTGTTCTGTTCTGTTCTATTCTATTCTATTCTATTCTATTCTATTCTATTCTTTTCTATTCCATTCCATTCCATTCTGATTGCATAGATATTTACAGGCTATGTATGATAGCCCTATTATATTATCAGTTGTATATTTGCTGCAACAGAAGTCTGAAAAGACATTGATATTAGTTAAATCATCATCATAAATTATCTGGTTTATGCTATGGCAACCACTAGGACAAACTGGGGGAAGGGGGGAAATTAATGAAAATTATGTCTGATGGACAGGAATTACTGGCAACTAGGAAACTGTAAGTGGATAAACAACTAAGGCATATTGGTCTAATGCAAAGCTTAGAATGTGCTGAATTTCTTAAGATCAAATTGATATTTAAAAATATATTGCATATAATTAGCAAATGAATATCAAATAAAGATTATGTCCATTCACAAGAAATATATTATGGTAGATATTTGACTTCCTGCTTTGTTTTATAGTTTCTTTTAATTTCTACCCAACTTCTGCTCAAATATCATTTGGAAAATTGCCCCAGCACATACCAATCTTTTTGTCAATCTATCTGTGATTTATAAAAGAAAATGTTTGTAGTTCTTGAGAATAATCAAAATATTAGTCCAGTGCCAAGGACAAGAATATTTTAGATTGTACCCTTTGAAAATTGCCATGTTCCCAGCACTAATCAAATTCTATTCACCCAACTGTTCAATTTCTATTTGTTTAAACCACAAAAATGTCTTTACTCTTTTATATCCCGTTCTGAAGCACAACTATGGATAACATCAGAATAACAAAAAGAGCATGGCAACATAGTACCCCAAACTTTTTATTTTATTTTATTTATTTGATTTGTCAATCGCTCACAAGATAATAGGTATAAGTATAAACATAGTTATGAATACATGAAATGGATACATATAAGAAAAATAAAAAAAACAATAGGATAGGAACGGTAGGCATGTTGGTGCGTTTATGCACGCCCCCTACAGACCTCTTAGGAAAGGGGTGAGGTCAACAGTAGACAGTCTAAGGTTAAAGTTTTTGGGGTTTGGGGAAGAAACCACAGAGTCAGGTAGATTATACCAGACATTGACCACTCTGTTGCTGAAGTCATATTTCCTGCAATCAAGTTTTGTGTTGTTAACTTGAGTTTGTATCTATTGTGTGCTCTTGTGTTGTTATGGTTGAAGCTGAAGTATTCATTGACAGGTAAGTCATTGCAATGTATGATTTTATATACCATACTGAGATTAGACTGAAGACAGCGTAATTCAAGGTTTTCTAGATCTAGAATTTCAAGTCTGGTGGCATAAGGTATTCTGCAATGAGTAGAGGAGTGGAGAACTCTTCTTGTGAAATATTTCTGGATTTTCTCAACTGTGCTAATATCAGATACGTAATGTGGGTTTCAGACTGATGAGCTGTATTCGAGTATTGGTCGAGCAAATGTTTTGTATGCTCTAGTTAGTAGTGTAATATTACCAGAGAAAAAGCGACATAAGATTAGGTTGACAACTCTTATTGCCAGCTAAGTTTGCTCCTTTTGTAACATAGCCTGACTTCCTTGCTGTCCCTCGGATGCTGCTGTCAAGTATTGAATATATCTTGAACAGCCACCTAAAATTGTACATCACAAATGTTGAATTCAGGACATCACTCCCAGGAGTGGGATTCAAATTTTTTAACAACCAGTTATGTGGGTGTGGCTTAGTTGGTGGGTGTGACTTGGAGGTGATGTTATTGGCTAGGCGTGGCCAACTCAGTATCACTCATATCGAGGCACACATCTCCTCGCCTGGCCTCTCATGACTGTGGGGATGCTGTAACAATCGTAAGTGTGAAAAATGGTCATAAGTCATTTTTTTTCAGTGCCATTGTAACTTTGAATGGTCACTCCACACAAGCAAAGTACCAGCAAAGGAGGGGACAAAAACTCCAGAGATGATCCTGAGACAGGAAGTCTAGTCCTGCCAAGTAGATAATAAGAGTTAATGGAGAGGCAGTTTCTGTAAGCAACATCAGAATGTTTCCTTCCTGCCTTCCTTACCAGATAAGGCCAGTAATTCTTCTAACAACCGGTTCTCTGAACTGCTTAGAATGTTAACAACCGGTTCTAGTGAATAGGTGTGAACTGGTAGAATTCCACCCTGATCACTTCCCTATGCTCTATAATTACATATATGCCTGTCATTTTATCATTAATACGGTAGGTTAAGTGATGTTGAGCTGTTTCAAATCATAAATTAAATATCATACCAACATAAGAATCTGTGACCTCAATATTTTGCACCCATCTATGAACTCAATATTTTGCACCTATCTGTGAACTCAATATTTTGCACGTATGTATCAAAATGTTTCATTCAATGAAATCTGTTGTCACTATTATTATTCTGACTGTGCTTGAGTATTGCATTATCACAATATAAGCATAAACATTCATATCTACAACCACTTGTCTGGATTATTTTTTTTCCAACTTCTTGTCTTCTGAATGTACTTTACTTTCATTACTATCATAAAAGAGGAAGTTGGTTTAGTTTCTTCTCCTTCGAAACATGCTAACATCAAACTAATTTATTAGGCAGTACAAATAAATAAAAAGGCAACATTTTTGCCAATTCTGCAATATTTTAAAACCTTGACAAGACTGACGTTGGATTTTGGGGCCTCCTGTTCTAAGACTGTGTCATCTTTGGTGTTGGATGGAGTGGCACTGTACCAGACAGATCTGGTATACAGTTTTGGAGACTTCCTCGACTCATGACTTCTGCTCAAAGAGTAAATGGCAGTCAAAGCTAAGAGACCCTTTGTACAACTTTATGTGTGCATTAGTTCTGCAATATATGGATTGCCTGACACTACCTCTGACTGAAATCCCATTCACAGTGACATGGAGATGAAAATGAGTGATAAGGACAAGTACAATTTCTTCTGGGAGCATCTGAAAGTCTGATCTTACACCATAAAAATGCCAATAGAAAGCTTCTTAATCTCGGAAAATGGGCAGTGATACCTATTTAGCATTTTCCTTCCAAATAAAAGGAACCAGGGAGGCTTGGTAACTACAGGTTGGAACTAAATCTGAGAGCAAAAAATTGTATGCCTAGAACAGTTTTTCCAATCTCTGTCCTTATCTTTAATAACATATGATTATCTTAGACCCAAAGATCATTCTTGAAGCAGGTAAGATAGTAGACAAACTTGAAAAGGCTAAGCTAGAGTTGTATCAATGTCCATCTTATGGGACAGTACTTTCCAAAGCCCTTAAGATAAAGAAAATACCTCATTTCAGACAAAATATGCCCTTGAACCCACAAGAGACACTGATTCAAATAATTTTTGGGATTTGTTGCATTGGGAACCCATGTAGCTTCACGAATCCCCAAATCATTGACCCAGTGATAAAATTAGTTCAAACATAATCTGCTTCCTCCAGGGTTCCCATTAGATGCAGATCAATCATCTTCAAAACAAATGTGTCCATAAAGGGAATGTTGGACTGGATGATCATTATTGAGAATTGTGGTGTCCAAAGATGGTTTCTTGAGGAAGAGGCAAGCCACTGACTCTTTTTACCTACTGCAGGCAGCAGAAATTAGGGCATGAGAGGGATAGAAAATGTCCTATAGAATGAGCTGTATGTGCCATTTGTCTATGCCTTCAGCTGTGCTGGCGGCCTCAATTTTCTTGACAGCTGTTATTTGTGTACTTTATAAAAGAGATGGAGACACAGACTTGCGCCTTAATTCTGAAGCAACATTTCATTGCCAGGACTGCATTTTCAAGTTTCTTATTTGTCTTTTTGTTTTGTTAAAAAACAGGTTTCTTAACAAAGACCACAACCATCAGCAGAAGCCAGGGACCTAAACAATGTCTTTTGTTAAAATTTTGTTAAGTATTTGGTTAATACTGTATAGCCCCACATTAATTTATTATTTCCTTATTTTTTTGACAATAAGGTTTTTGCCCCCAAAATTATGTATTGCTTTTCTTTTAATGCAAAACCAGTAAGAACCAATACTGGTCTTTTACAATTTTCCCCTCTCCAGCCTTGCTAGGCTTACAAAGATGTAGAAACAAAAAGGCTAAAGCTTTTCTCCGTGATAGAAACATCTGGAGGGTATCACATACAACATTTACCTGCTAATATGCAGGCACTTATAAGTGATGGTGGAGATGAAATATTTGCATCTGTTTCCAAAAAAACCCAAAAACAATGATTGTCTACTGTTTCATGTTGTATCATGCTAAGGTAGGAAAGGGAAGGAAGGAATTTGTGTACAAGTTTCTACTGTAAGCTATTGAATTCAAAAAATATTTTAGTCAGTTCAGCTTTTTTTCCTGGATGTACAAGATGAACTACGATACGCATTGCTTCACAGTGAATAAAATTTTGTGAAAAGTTTCAGTTTTTTCTTTTTCTTATATAATGTTCCTGAATAAAAGAATCAATAGAATCTAAGAATGAGTAGTTACTATCAAACTACTTTTAGATTAAAGGAATATTTGAATAAGTAGTAATATAATAACCTTAAATATATTAATTACATGCCATGGTATTTGGTTTCAGTGCTATTTAGCCATCGAAAAATGACACACCTCTTCATAATTTTTACTCTTTTCTACTCTAATTTCTGATATTTATCTTTGAAGAATAATGGCTTGGCTGTTGTCCTGAGAAGCAGAGGAAATTATTATATTTAGAAATGTGCTAAGCAACAGTTATTTTGCAGAAAAAAGAATCATACATCTTAAACAGCACAATGGCAGTCTATGCCTTTTATTCTTTGATTCTAATTATTACCTTCATTGTTAAATCTGAAGATATTGAATAAACGATTGGAGACATAACTGAAATTTGTACGTATCAAATACATTCAATTCTGTTCTTTCCCCCTTGGTTACCTCAACGCCCACTATCCATTTTCTCTTGTCTTATAAAATGGTACATTCCATTTTTTGTCCCTTTACAAAGTAATTTAAAAATAACGTTGTTTGTGTCACACTGCCATTTATTATAGTGTTCATCAATAAAAGACAGTAAGTAATGCAAAATCAATTTTGTTTATTTCTTGGTTCTTCAACAATAGCAGCTCAATAGCAAGGAATTAGTTTATTCAAGATATACATATTAATTCTAAGGAAATTAGAGGACTTTGTAATGCTATACTTATACTGTTCCTGATGCTTCTGTTTCTTTGAATGATCTCAACAGCCAACAAAATCGAAGAAAATCAGCTAAAATGAGAATAAGAACATTTATTTGTTTACATTCAGGAACAGTGGCACCTACAAACCTTTTTTTTATTTTAGAAAACTAAGCAAGTCACATCTGGTTGTCACTTGGAAAGGAGCTTGCCAGAAAATATTGTAGTTGTGGCTAAATAATAAAGTGAACAAGAAAAAGAAGTAAAGAAAGCATCTTGTAAGAAAGCAATAGGAAACCTTTTCCATGTTACTGCCAAGGAAAGTAAATATTGCATGAATTAATCTGGAATCAAACTTGATTTGAAGAAGACTTAGTTATTTACACCTGAAAATTGATAGATTTCAGACTTAAGAACACAAGAAAAATAGTCATGATTGGGATCTGTTAACAGCTCGAACTTTCCTCTGGATACCAAAGAAGGATTCCTAGGATTCTTTGGTATCTCTGTTGGATAATATCTACCAGGAATCATTAGTTTTTGTTTTCCTTAACTTATCTTCTAATGCTTAGATAGTTCCTGTTTCCTGCCAGATATATAATCCTTGCATCTATTTAGGACACATACTCATCAACTTTGTGGTTCTGCTTTGAGAATAACTAAAAGTGGGTGGTAAACAAGCATTGCTTCTTCTAACGTTCTTGGATTTCTGCAATCATGCCCACATTGGAGAAGGAAGGGAAGAACCTTACTTGAACCTTTGTGGGTGGGATGAGATAATTTAATGGATTAGATTCAGCCCCTGGGCTAGAAACACTCCATCTCTGTTATATAATAGGACTGCACAAAGACTTCAAAATATTTTTGAATGTTTTTCGTAGACTGTTATATAACATTAGATAAAAGAGAACCCAACTTTTCATTGCATTGTGTGTTGGGGTGGCATTCAAATTTTTTAATAACCAGTTCTGTGGGTGTGGCTTAGTTGGTGGGCATGGCTTGGTGGTCATGTCATTGGCTGGGCGTGACCAACTCAATATCACTCACGTAGAGGCACGCATCTCCTCGCCTGGCCTCTCATGATTGTGGGAATGCTGCAACAGTCGTAAGTGTGAAAAATGGTCATATCATTTTTTTCAGTGCCATTATAACTTTGAATGGTCACTCCACACAAGCAAAGTACCAGCAAAGGAGAGAAAAATAACTCCGGAGAAGTTCCTAAGACAGGAAGTCTAGTCCTGCCAAGAATATAATAAGGGTTACGGAGAGGCAGTTTCTGGAAGCAACACCAGAATATTCCCTTCCTGCCTTCCTTACCGGATTAGGCCAGTAATTTCTTCTAACAACTAATTCTCCAAATTGCTTAGAATGTAAACAACCGGTTTTAGCAAATAGATGCAAACTGGCAATGTCCATTGTTTTGAAAATTGCAATGTCCATTGTTTTAAAAATTAACAGGTGGACAACAAAAATTAATATGATGTGCTTTCTTTCATGGTTGCAGTGACACTGGAATTATAAACTAGCAGCACAGACTTATTTGTAAAGATTTTATGGGACTTCCAAACTATATTATTCATATATATACATACATACATACATACACACATATATACACACCACAAACACACACACACACACATATATATATTTCTTAAGTTTTTACGGGTATTTATATGTATAGTATTCAACTTTGTTCGGGTATTTTCCCACGTCATTATAGTAGTGCTTTTCAAGTTGTAGCAACATTTGGGCAGAATCTCATCTGCCATCATCAGGCTTCTGTATAGTGTTCATCTGTGAGTCAGACTTGGTGTATACATATATATATATATGAAGATATATATATATATGTTTTTTTTAGACTTTCGCGGGTACTTACATGTGTGCTGTTTAGCTTCCTTCGGGTATTATCCCACGTCATTGTAGTTCTGTTAAAGTTGTAGCAACGTTTCAGCAGAATCTCATCTGCCATCCTCAGGCTTCTGTATAGAGTTAGTTCCTGGTTTCAAATTTGAGGCTGGTCCATTCTGATTGGCTGGGAGCCTGGATCTGTTTTCATTGGACTTGGAGTTTGATTGATTGGTGTTTCTGGTTTCTTCTGTCTGTTTTATGGCTTTGATTGGCTGGCAACATTCTGTTCTTGTGTTGGAGGCTTTCAGTGCAGCTTGGCTCCGTGTGAAGGGACGGCTGCTCTTCATTAGCAAGCTGCTATTCATTAGCAAGCT
>BLBF01000016.1:49635749-49654013 GCA_015471245.1 Laticauda colubrina
GGGGGGTTGGCTGTGTTCTGATTGGCTGGGGGTGTGTTCTGCTTAGGTGGGGGCTTGGTTGTGCTCAGGTTAGTCTTAGTTACTGGGGGATTTGAGCTGGTGAACTGTGATCTTGTTGTTTGGCTTCGTGTTCGTGGTCGTGCCACATCTTCATGGTGGGTGTCAGTTTGCTTCTTGTATGGGTCAGAGGGGTTTGAAGCGGGTAGTGGTGCAGCTGCAGTATGGTTTCTGGTTCGTGGTCGTGTCTCCTCTTCTGTGTGGGTGTGAGTCTTTTTTCTGTGTGGAAGTGTGGTGGTAGCATCTTGTGTGGCACTTGCGGGTGTGGGTCTGGTGTCATTCTTCATGTTAGTTACTCGTTTATTAATGAGGGCAGGTTTCCAAATGGTTGGTCGGCGGGAGGTATCATCTCGTCATATATATACTTTTTAAGAACTTAGTGTTTATTTTAAGAATGTACCAAACAGAATTCAATTGGCAAAATTATGTGTTATAAGATAGAGGTTAGATATTGAATATTATAATTGTAAAGGCATAAATTGAAATTTAAATAAGATTTGAATGGACAAAAATTAAAAGATACAAAGGTGTCATACTCCAATCAGTAATTATAGGGGAAAACTTGTTTAATGAGAAAAGAAAATATGAAATTGAAACAGGACAGCCAAATATATAAATATAATGATTTGAAAGATATTGAATCTTAGAAAAAGATATATAATTGAATTTAGAAAGGAATGAGATAATTAAAAACAAGGTTGAGAAAACTAAGGGAAGGCAAAAATCACTGAGAAAATGATAAAATAGTAATAAGATATGGAATAGAATACAAATATGAATATGAAATTGAGTTTGTGTCTCTTTGGAGAAGTGATAACCTGGGGTCATGCTATTCTCCAAAAAAGATATTTTATTTGTAATACGTTTTGTGAAAAATTAAAATAATGCAAGGCTGTTTTCAAAAATTACTTCAGCAATGGCTAGTTAGTCAGGATTTCTTTCGAAGAGCATGACAATGTAACTATTATTTATATTTTATCAGTTGAGGGTTAGTACAAACGGATATAACTTTGAACATTCAAAAGTGTTCCCAGCTGCAAATAAATAAATAAAAAACCTTATTCAAACTTGCCATGAAATAGGCAATCTTCCATCTTCATAATTTGTTCAGAGAGCTGGAAAAATATCTTCAACATTAGAACTGCTGTGAAAAGTGCTAATGGAAACCCATTGTGCTGGAGTGAAAGAGAAGATGATATAAAAATATAATTGCTCTGGGGAAAATTTTCTACTGCAGGCAGCACCATATTAAATAACGCTTTTAATTTATTTCCTTCGGGAAATTTATGTTTACAATGAGGACAAATGGGAGAAACACAGTAAGTGATACAGATTTAGTGTCTCAAGACTGAGAAGCCTGTTTATTTAATATATGCCATACTAATTTATATGTATTTATGGCTTTACTGATTTATTACACTAATCTGAGCGTCTTTTTCATATGTTTTGTGTACTTATAAATCAATTTTAATAAATGAAGTCCCTAGTCAAAAATTAATGCCTCACAAGGATATGTACTACAAATGCAAAAAAAAAAAAAAAAAAAGATAAAATACCAATCCTGGCTGCTTAATACTCATTGGGCCATGAACATTGCTCTGCAGATTGAGGCCAGCAGCTCTGCCTTTGAGTAAAATGGTCATTCAGTGGGAAATCACATAACCATGACTGTGCTGTCCTTTGCCCATCCCACATTTTTCTTTGGAATATTCACTCCAGTGGTGGTACAATTAGCAAGAAGGGAATTAATGGTTTCAAGCAATAGTTGTAGTGGACAATGTACAATGCAGTTGCGCAACTATCCTGACTGTGCTATTGCAAGCATCCTGCTGTATTTCCCTTTATGTGCCATTTGCAAATAAGTTGTTGGCAACAGGCTAGAAGGACATAAATGAAAAGAAATGGCATTCATTCTTCTTCCTGTTTTGAAAAAAAAAATGCACGGTTAAGTTGAAAAAAGTCAAAGAGCCACCATAGAGACCTGCTTAATGGGACATATACTACACTATAGGACATTTCCAACAAAACCTATGGCAACCAATTTGAAATGTGTTTGTTTTACAGTAATAATCCCAATTATTTATATTTATTGAAAGCTACATTGGGGGCATTACTAAACTGAAAGCAGAATATAAATAATTATAATAAAGAACTGAATAGCAAGCAAGCAGTGGGAAGAAATTAATTTATTCAAGTTGTCAGAGCCATTTTCATTGTGTTACTGTTTGAAGACATGGAAAACTAGCTTTGATTCTGTCTCATCAGTGACTATAAGTTTACATGTTTAGATTGTGATTCCGCATATTGTTTGTGGGAGTAACCCTATTAAATCTCATGTTTGACACTTTAATTGAACCTAATTAAAGTGTTCCAATGTATTTAAGAACTGATCTGGTGTAAATTCTTTAAAGAGTGACCAAGAAATTGTGAATTTATGGAGATTTTGTGTAGGGAGGCACAGTCAACTAATGAATATTCTTGTTATGAACACAGTAATTCTCATTTGGATAACAAGCATGTGATGAAATGTCAGTAAAACAGAGGGAAAAGAAGGTAAAAAAACTTTGCTTGGGAAAACAATAAAAGGTTACCTTAATATTTTATAGAATATTGCCCTGTTGAAGTAAATATTAATTGGGAAATGTGATTTAAAAAGAACACTACTGTGTAGGAAAACAAAACATTGCCAAGCAGGGGTGGGATTCAAAATTTTTAACAACTGGTTCTGTGGGCGTGGCTTATGTGGTAGGCATGGCTTGGTGGTCATGTGACTTGGTGGACATGGCTTAGTGGCCATGTTATTGGCTGGGTGTGGCCAACTCAATATCACATTGAGGCCCGCATCTCCTCGCCTGGCGTCTCATGACTGTGGGGATGCTGCAACAGTCGTAAGTGTGAAAAATGGTCATAAGTCACTTTTTTTCGTGCCATTGTAACTTTAAATGGTCACTCCACACAAGCAAAATATCAGCAAAGGAGGGTAAAAAAACTCCAGAGACGTTCCGGAGACAGGAAATCTATCCTGCATTCTTATTACATACTTATTACATTATTACAATAATGTAATCAGGGTTAACGGAGAGGCAGTTTCACATTCTGAAACACCAGAATGTTTCCTCCCTGCCTTCCTTACAGGATTAGGCCAGTAATTTCTTCTAACAATCGCTTCTCTGAACTGCGTAGAATGTTAACAACCAGTTCTAGCGAATAGGTACAAACTGGTAGAATCCCACCCCTGTTGCTAAGTTGTGCATATCAGCCTCATACTTTTTTTTGCTTTACAACAAGGGGTATTATCTATTTTTTCCAGCATATTTTATTGTCATCAGCCAGGATTCAATTCACTGGGTATATCAGTTATGAAACAGAATAGTAAAGCAACATCAAAGACAAAACTATTTTTAGCATCTGCTATTTCATTGACATGTTTATTTTTCAGCTATTATGTGATATTAAGCAGTTGGTTTATTGAAAGGTTGCACTGAAACAGACATAAACAGCTTTGCTGCAAAGTATACACCTGGGATTTTTTGGTCTGATTGTCAAAAACAAAGAACTGCTAAAAAGCTGTCAGGTACAATCTCTACAATTTATTGTTTTTATTTAACACATAAACAGAAAATAGGTGTGTTTTTTCCAAGAAATTTCAAAGTTCTCTATACAAGGGGAAACAAAACTACTACTAGGCTAGATGCAGAGTGAGCCAAAATATTAAAGTCATTTTCAAAATTACTAAATTAACATATCAGTTTTGCATAAATCAAATGCAGATGGATGAAAGAAGAAAATGACAATAAAATCATCTGTTTATTCTCAAACCATATTTTGAATCTCATCAATGCTTTTTCTGCTATAATGTACTGATATTGCAGGGAGAACAACATTTTAAAGTTTACTCATACCTCAGTTAAGGGGGAAATCCAATTCATATCCTAATTAATTTTGCTTTACATAATTACATATGATGCAAAACAACAATTTGGGGGGAAGGAGTTTAAACGTGACATGAGTATATGCAAAATATACTAAGCCATCCACATTTATAGCTTGGCTTTTTTTAAAAAATGTCCATTTTGGCAGAGTGGATAGGGAAAGTCTTTGATTACAAATAACCTAATGCCATACTTGTTCCCAAATGTTCAATATTCAATGCATGGATATTAGAATTCTTCTGGAAGATTTCAACCACTGAGGAAATGTGGCAATGAAAATGTGATCAATACTTATTACAATTTTTACTACCCTAAGGGAAAGTTGATTCAATTTCTTTAATTATGCCAGTGAATGCAAGAGACCAAAACATAAAAGTTCATCTTCTTTTAGAGCAGGTGAGTCAAACTCATGTTGTCATGGCAGTGTCATGTGATGTATGGGGACTTTTTCCTTCCTTCGGTAAACTGAGCAGGAGTAGGGCCAGCACAGGTGCCGTGAGTTTGACAGCCCTGTTCTAGAGTGTATCCTACTTATTTGAAGGGCTAACCCAAAGTGCACCTCAGATTTAATAACAAGTTCCTAAACTTTTAAGTATAATAACTATCAAACACTGTTTTATGAACACAAAACTCTGTTTTGTGAGCAGTAGTAGATCCTGAGATTTCACAAGCAAGTCAGTAGAGATAAGAAAGTCATTTCCTGGTCTGAAATGTAAAAGTCCGGAAACATTTTGTTATTTTCTGTCATATTACTTTTTAATACAAATTAAAAAATGAGAGCATGCCTTGAGCCAGTCTTTAGTGTTAGGAGATATAATTATAAGACGTATTTGGGATGAAATGATCAAGTTGATGAGCTGTATCTCAAACAATTATATGTCTAAGTATTTCTTTATTCCAGTATTAAGAGGGACCTTGTCACAAAAGGCTCTAGGAAGTTGTAGTAGAAACTGATCAGATCTGATTCAATACCTCAGATGGATAATGTGTAAAAAGAAATATTATTCAATAGTTTTAATCAACCTCTCAACATATTGCATAGCTGAGACTGTACGTCATAAACATCTAGATATTTTGTTTGATATAATCGTTTCCTCCTAAAGAACTGATAAATTGTTCCAATGCCAGAGGTCCGAATGAATGAAATGCATAAAGACATATCTAAAGGTCCACTGAAGAAAGAACTACTGTATGTCCCATTTTTCTTGGTTGTCCAGTTAAGTCCAAATCGAGCTGAAAATAAGAATGTAAGAAACAAGACCACTGTGTGATTTTGAAATTATCCATCAATTGCCCGAGCACAGAGTTCTCTTTTTTTTTCAGAGTAGAAAGACACATGATCTTTTCATCCAAATTTTACTAATCGCTTCTAATTTACATGTACATGTACATGTAATTTACATGTACGCATATACACAAGTACAAAAACACATTCATACATGTTTTATCTTTTTAAATTTTTATTTATTTATTTAATAAATGTATATGGTGACCCAACTCATTCTCAGGTTTACAATAATAAAAACCCACTATAAAAACAATAAGAAACAATAATTCCCACCCACCCCTATTATGCCTGGGAAATAGTTATGGACCAGAATTTATCGGCATTAGTAATGTTTTCAGTTGTTTCTATTGATCTTTCTGTGTTTAGCACTGGTATAGTTTGTCCATGTGAATAAAAAGAGGTAAAAGAATCTGGAAAATTCTGGAAGATTTCTGTTATTTTATCTCTACTTCACATCAGCAGCTGGCCTAGGATAGGCTGGCAGAAGATAATTGTGCTTCAGTTTTTATAAATTAATATCAGCTCTGGAACTAAAAGCCCTCGTCCTTCACTTTCCATTTTCCTCATGTTGGTATCCTTGACATTTATTAGTTTCAAACCAAGTAACCCTTTCAAGATTATTTGGTGCCACATCATCTGTTCCTGTTCTTCTGACTTTAATTCGAGGCCTGCTCATTTAATAAACTCCCTAAATCTTTTCAGCACAATACTGTAGGTCAAAGAAAATGGATTTATATTTGAAATGTAATTATCATACATAGTTAAATGGTAGCCAAATGGGAAAATATATAAATATTTGGGAATTTGTAAGAAATCTGAATGCATAAGAAGAATTCTTAATAAGATGTGATATCATGCTAAGATTTTTTAAAAAATGAAAACAGATTCATGAAGTAACAATAATTTTTAAAACTCACATGCAAAATCAGTTCTTTTTGAAAGTTTCCCTGCTGCTGTAAAAGGAATTATGAATTATTACCATTCTAAAAATCAGCTTCAAAATTATTAGATCAATAATATAGCAAACTTAATTAAAATCAACAATCTAATTTATTGCATTATTTTCATGAAACGTCATTGTCTCAAAGCTTTCTTTTTTTGGGGGGGGGGGGAAGGGATATAATTTGTCTGGGTTAAGCAATAAGAAGAAATCAATCACATTATTATTTGAATCAATCACACATTATTGAAATATTGACCTTGAACATATATCAGTATATCCTTAGAAAGGCAATGATTTAAAAGAGTGTGTTGACCTATTTTATGTCACTGCAGCATTTACATTTATGCACGGTTAAAATATTATTTGTAAGGTTCAGCAAATGTACAGATATTCCTCAATTTACAACGACAATAGAGCCCAATATTTCTGTTGTTAAGTGCTACATTTCTTAAGTGGAGTTTCCCCCCATTTTATAATCTTTCTTGCCACAATTGTTAAGTGAACCACTGCAGTTGTTAAATTAGTAACACAGTTGTTAAGTGAATCTGGTTTTTCCATTGTGTGTCAGAAGGTCACAAAAGCTGATCATTTGACCCCATGACATTTCAACAGTCATAAATATGAGTCAGTTCCCAAGTGGCTGAATTTTGGTCATGTGACTGTGGGCATACTGCAATTGTAAATGTGAAAAATTATCATGTCACTTTTTTCACTTAATTTAGAATGGTCACTAAATGAACTGTTGTAAATCGAGGACTACCTGTATTTGTAAGCCTTATTTGGCATCTTCATGTTGCCATCAAGTCTGTACATGGATACACATTTATAAATATCCCAGAAGGAAATGGTAACTGAATTAGAAATGGTAACTGAATCCTGGAATTAGTTCAATTGTTTTACATACAGGTGAAACTCGAAAAATTAGACTATTGTTCCAAAGTTCATTTTATTTCAGTAATGCAACTTAAAAGGTGAACCTAATACATGAGATAGACTCATTACATGCAAAGCAAGATACTTCAAGCCGTGATGTGTCATAATTGAGATGATTATGACTTACAGCTCATGAAAACCCCAAATCCACAATTTCAGAAAATGAGAATATTGTGAAAAGGTTCAATATTCTAGGCTCAAAGTGTCCCAACTCTAATCATTTGATTAAGCCATAACACCTGCAAAGGGATCCTGAGCCTTTAAAAGGTCTCTCAGTCTGATTCAGTAGGAATCACAATCATGGGAAAGACTGATGACCTCACAGTTGTGCAGAAAACCATCATTGACACCCTCCATAAGGAGGGAAAGCCTCAAAAGGTAATTGCAAAAGAAGTTGGTATTCCCAAAGTGCTGTATCAAAGCACATTAATAGAAAGTTATATGGAAGGGAAAAGTATGGAAGAAAAAGCAGGATGACCGCAGACTGGAGAGGATTGTCAGGAAAAGTCCATTCAAAAGTGTTGGGGACTTCCACAAGGAGTGGACTGAGGCTGGAGTCAGTGCATCAAGAGCTACCACACACAGATGGATCCTGGACATGGGCTTCAAATGTCATATTCCTCTTGTCAAGCTGCTCCTGAACAACAAACGTCAGAAGCATCTCACCTGAGCTAAAGAAAAACAGAACTGGTCTGTTGCTCAGTGGTCCAAAGTCCTCCTTTCTGATGAGAGCAACTTTTGCATCTCATTTAGAAACCAAGGACCCAGAGTCTGGAGGAAGAATGGAGAGGCACACAATGCAAGATGCTTGAAGTCCAGTGTGAAGTTTCCACAGTCTGTGTTGATTTGGGAGTCATGTTGTCTGCTGTATTGGTCCACTGTGCTTCATTAAGCCCAGGGTCAACGCAGCCGTCTACCAGGAGATTTTGGGGCACTTCATGCTTCCCTCTGCATATGAGTTTTATGGGAATGCTGACTTCATTTTCCAGCAGGACTTGGCACTTGCCCACACTGCCAAAAGCACAAAAATCTGGTTCTATGACCATGGGATTACTGTGCTTGATTGGTCAGCAAACTTGCCTGACCTAACTCCTGTAGAGAATCTATGGGGCATTGCCAAGAGAAAGATGAGAGACATGAGACCGAACAATGCAGAAGAGCTGAAGGCCCCTATTGAAGCATCCTGGTCTTCCATAACACCTCAGCAGTGCCACAGACTGATAGCTTCCATGCCACACTGCATTGAGGCAGTAACTGCTGCAAAAGGGGCCCAAACCAAGTACTGAGTACATATGCATGCTTATACTTTTCAAAAGTTCACTATTGTTCTATGTACAATCCTTGTTTTATTGATTGCATGTAATATTCTAATTTTCTGAGATTGTGGATTTGGGGTTTTCATGAGCTGTAAGCCATAATCATCTCGATTGTGAAAAATCATGGCTTGAAGTATCTTGCTTTTCATGTAATAAGTCTATCTCATATATTAGTTTCACCTTTTAAGTTGCATTACTGAAATAAATGAACTTTGGCACAATATTCTAATTTTTCAAGTTTCACCTATAATTCAGTATCAAAAAAGGTCAGTATTGTAGATAGTGGAAACAGTGTTAAGTAAAGAGCAAGACTGGACTATCCCATAAGATTTCTGCCTTACTGCTTGTTCCTCTTACCACCTGATCCTAAGAAATAGGAAAGAAATTCTCCCCTGCCACTGGCCCTTAATTATGCTGGAGAGTTTGATATCGAAGCTAATTGGGAAGTTAGTTAGTGCTCACTTTATTGATTGTATGTGGCCACATGAAGGATGGGTAGATAAATTCTCTTTTGTAAGATTTTTAAAGAGACTGCTGTACTGAGGTGCAAAATGTGCAACATAATGACAGATTTGATCATATATATAAATCATATTCAGCATGCTCCTGGCCTCCGCTCATAAGCCATGTTCTTGAATAAACCCATAGTAATCTTTATCTACTTACTCAAAGAGACACTGAATAGGCAAATAGCACATATTCTGTTCAGACTTAAAGCTAATGCTTTGATGTGTTTTTCAGGTCCCTGTAGTGTTGGATATCTCACATGAGAGAGAACATCCCTTGTGTTAAGTATCCATTGATAAATACATTTGCCTGATACAAATACCAATATTATCCACGTTAAAATTCTTTGAAAAATCAATTTGTGCTCAGAGAATAAACAGTTAAGAGGTGCTCAGTAAGAAATTGTTAAAGTGAAAACAACTTAGTTCTGAGGTTTATTATACAAATGAACCTGAAAAAGGGAGAAAGTGTGTCCTCTGAGAGAATGTGAAGTCGCACAGGTATTAGAGCAACTAGATAGATATAACAGTCAACAGCTTAGCATTCTAAGTTTATTTTTAATAAAGAGTGTTTAAAGTTTTTAAAGTGCTGTGACATTTTAAAGTGAAGCTGTATTGTTGAAAAGATGTCTGGAGTGAAGCTAGCAGAAAAATTGGAAAGAAATACAATTATACACAGTACAAGCTTAAAATCAAGTCTATTTTGTATCTGTAAATGCAACAAAACAGGTTTCATTCTCTTACTAAAGCCCATGTCACACTGCCCAACAGATGCAAAAAGGACACAACGGATGAGCAAAATGTTCCATCCGTTGTTATCCGCTCTCAAAAGGGGCAAAAATTTGCATAACCGGAGTGGATAACACGGACGCGGGGAGGACGCAGGCCAGATGCAAAGCAGATGCGGAACGGAAGCCCATCGGATGGAAGCGGATGGGAGCGGATGGCACGTCCGCGAGGCTTCCGAGGGACCTCAGCAAAGCGGACGCGGAACGGATACAGCAGATGCACAGCGGATGAAGCGGATGAAGCGGATTCACAGAGGATGCACAGCGGATGCACTGGCGTTAATTGCGCATGCAGGGAGGTTGCATTGCGTCAGCCCCACGGATATAACGGAAGCAGCTCGGAAGCAGGTCGCCATTCAGAGGAAAGACCTGCTGCCGGACGGATTGGCTGCCTTGCCTGCCCTGCCTGCATGTCTGCCTGCAAGCCTTGCTGCCAGCCTTGGTGCCTGCCTTGGTGCCAGCCTTCCTGCCAGCCTTGGTGTCTGCCTGCCTGCCAGCCTTCCTGCCAGCCTTGGTGCCAGCCTCCCTGCCAGCCTTCCTGCCAGCCTTGGTTCCTGCCAGCCTCTCTGCCAGCCAGCAACCCCACAACCATGCGGAAGCACAGCAAGCCTCAGCCATCTGCTGCCAGCTCTTGCAAGAGGGACAAGGCTACCATCCCGCCCCCTGGCCCTCACTCTGGTTCTGCTGGGGCTTCTGCAGCACAGGCTCACTCTTCTGGGGCTGGGGCTTCTGCTGCTTCTGCTTCGGGAGGAGCTGATGAAAAGCACTCCAGCACCAGCCACCTCCACAGCACCTGGACCCTTCACCCCTGACACTGAGCGACCAAGAGGAGTGCCAGAGACTCTTTTTTGTTGTATAGCTTGTTGTTAATAAAGTCTACTTATGATTCACACACTTGCTTCATTTCTTTTTTTTCATAAAGTCTTGGTGGAAACTTTTAGAAATGGTTTAAGCCTTTGCATGCTTGTGGGATGGGTAAGGATAGCTTTGGGATGGGTTAGAATACCTGTGGGATGGGTAATAGCTGTGGGATGGGTTAGGATAGCAGTGGGATAGATAAACCTCCAGTGCAAGCATAGTGGGACTGTATGGTCCAACCTCCCAGGTGCCACACCTATGGCCCTTTATTATCAATAATAATGTAATAATTATCCACACATGTCAACATAAACACAACTCTTTATTAAATGCCCTGTTCATTGTAGGCCAACCAAACATACATGGCCCAATCTCATCCATGTGATGAGACAGGCTGAAGGAAGCATCCATTAAGCATTTACCATCCTGTCTTGCCACTCCACTGCTCCAGCTGGGGAGTTGCACCAGTGTTTCAGGAAGTTGCGCTGCTTCTTCGCCTCACGTGAGGCTCTGTTGGGCCCTTGCACATCCTCAGTGTCGATCAGGTTTCGCCCTTGCCTCCATTCCCCAGGCTCCATGTCCCCATTGCCTTGTTGGAGGTCCACGAGCCTGTTCTGCAAGACTGGGTAGTGGGTGCGCATGAGATTGTGCAGGATGCAGCAAGCTTCCACGATCCTCCTCATGGTCTCTGGGCTATGCTGCATGGTGGTGAGAAGTACCTGGAACCTGTTAGCCAGGATGCCAAAGGCGTTCTCCACCACCCGTCTTGCCCTGAACAGCCTGTAGTTGAAGATCCTCTCTTCACGGGTGAGGTATTTGGAGGTGTAGGGCTTCATGAGGTAGGTTGTGAGGGAGAAGGCGTCATCCGCCATGATGAAGTAGGGCACATCTTGCTTGTCGTTGGGCAGCGGGTCTGGATCTGGGAAGCCCACCATGAGGTTGCCTTCCAGCCCCTCCTTGAGGTCACTGGCGTTGTATACCTGGGCATCTGAAGATGAGCCGTTGCCTGAAGCATCGATGTACATGAACTTGTAGTCAGCATCGACCATGGCGAAGAGGATGCTGCTGAAGAAGCCCTTGTAGTTGTGATAAGTGGACCCTGACTTGGCCAGAGCTTTGCAGGCCACGTGCTTGCCATCTATGGCTCCAATGGTGTGGGAGAAGTTCCACTTCTGATACCACTGCTCTGCAACTTTCTTCCATCCTTCTTCAGTGGAGGGGTACTGGAGGAGCTCCTCCTTGTATTCTTTGATGATGGCCTGCACCACTTCTCTGACCACAATGCTGATGGTGTTGTGTGGCACCCTCCAGCCGTACTGCATGTTCCTGTAGGTGATCCCTGAGGCCAGGTGGCGCAGAGTGAGTGCCACCTTGAGCCCAGGTTCCAGGCTGGGCCGGAAGTTGGTGTTTGCCTTGGTCAACCTGGGTGTCAGCCGCTGCACAAGTTCGTCAAACATGGCTGGAGGCATCCTCATGAAGTTCTGGAACGCCCGAGCGTCTTCGCTCCTGAGCTCCACCATCAACTTGTTGTACAGTCCATCCTCTACTCTTCTGGTGAACCATCTTTGGATCCAGACTCTTTTTGGGTGGCTCCTTTTCTTCTCGCAGTAGTGTTCACAGAGCCTGCAGATGGCTTCGCACTGTTGCAGAACGATGGTGGCTGCCAAAAGGACTTTGTTACAATCCACGGTGGACATGACTGGATGCTGTGGAAGAGGAAGAGGCAGATGAAGGCTGCAGAGGTCTGCACCGCTGGGCTGCTGTTCTGAAAGTGCGATGCAGGCGAGTTGCTCCCCCTTTTTATAGGCAGTATAGGTTTTCCGCTAGGCATCCTCTAGGCATCCTGTAGACATCCTTAATATCTGAGATAGGTCCCCTCTGTGAACGTTTTTTCTGTTTTAAACGCTTTGTTTCCATGCTGCATCCGTTCTGCATCTGTTGTGCATCCGTTCTGCGTCCGTTCCGCTTCCTCCCTGCGTCTGGGCGGATGCGAGTTGCGCGGATGCGTAGCAGATGCCTAGCGGATATAGCGGATGCGTAACAGATGCATAACGGATGCGTAGTGGATGCGTAGCGGATGCAGAACGGACGAACTGGATACATTTTCCGTGCAAAAGTTTTGGGCACCCCAAAACATTTGGAGCGGGTGAAACGTCCATAAATGGATGCTGGACGGATAGAGAGGAAGCCAAATGGAGGCAGTGAGTACATCACGTTTTCCAACGGATGGCAAGCTTTTTTGTCCGTTTTACATCCTCTTTGCATCCGTTGGTTCAGTGTGGCATGGGCTTAAATCTACAAACATTCACAGAATGTTAACCCAGCATATTATTTAGAATATCCCATGTCATATTATCATCTTAATTAATATTGAAATGTTATTAAGATATCTAACACTACAGGGACCTGAAAAACACATCAAAGCATAAGCTTTAAGTCTGAACAGAATATGTGCTAGTTGCCAATTCAGTGTCTCTTTGAGTAAGTAGATAAACAAAGATTAGTATGGGTTTATTCAAGATCATGGCTTATGAGCGGAGGCCAGGAGCATGCTTAATATGATTTATATGTATGATCAAATCTGTCATTATGTTGCACATCTTGCACCTCAGTACAACAGTCTCTTTAAAAATCTTACAAAAGAGAATTTATCTACCCATCCTTCATGTGGACTGAGAATGTAATTAAATTGTAATAATCCAATTAAACATGTCATGGATAAAATTACTTGGTAATTACTGATCTACCTTCAGTACAGGGCATACTAGAGATTATAGAGCAATGGAGTTCATAACAATCTGCACTCAGGTCTGGAAAATATAAAAACCACATTGGTCATTCTAAGGAATAAGCTGTGGAAAGATTTGGATGATGGAATCATGATTATATTTAATTTTTAAATGTCAATCATAATATCCCTCTATGAAGGTTAGGAATTGGAGATTTGGATTTGCTATGATTCTTACCTGAATAGATAAGTCACTAGGTAGTCTCAGGAAGAGAGGATTGGCCTTCGATCATTCCATTCTGGAATACTCAAAGGCTTGGTTTTTTTTTCTATTCTGGTTAATATTTTTATTTAGCTTTTGGGATAGATTATTAGGAGTTTGGAATGAGTTATCATCCACATACACATAATGCCCCTTATATATCAGCGAGCTCACCCAAAATGCAGAAGTCTGCATGCCTACTGGGAAGTCTAAGTAACATTGTATTATACCACTGCTGCAGGAAATATATTAACAATGTACTTCCAAGTGTAATTGAAAGTGTTGGTCTCTACTTACAAAAATGTGTAGCTCAGAGCTTGGACACCAGGCCTTTCTTTATACATTCCGCCCACCCAGTTTGGGTGACCAGGGCATGTTGAGAAATTCTTATCAAGAAGTATAACAGGAAGTATCTTGAATTGGGTGTTTGTTATAGGAGCTGCCCACCTTTGGAATAGTGTCCCAAGGCAAGGGTAGCTTTCGTTTTTAATATATTCTGTTAAAACTTGGCTTTTCCAGAAAGCCTTTGGAGAATGATTACTGTGGAACTACTTACAAGGGCACTGCATTATTAATTTTGGATGATATACATTACTTAACTATAACTGGCAATGAAAATATTGAAGTGGTGAGTAGTTTCTGTCTTTTAGATGAACCATTAAGAGTAAAGGGAACCAGCAGTCCAGAAATTTGCTGCATGAATGCCTTGGAAAAGTTATTCAAATGCCATGATGTGTCTATGGCTGTATAGATCAGAAATGTGCAAACTACGATAATACCTTGACACTCTATGGAAACAATAGACTTGAAGAATCAAGCTAGGAAGAATATTGATGCTTTTCAACTTTGATGTTGGAGAAGACTCCTAAAAATACTGTAGAGAGCCAAGAAAGCAAACAAATGGATCATTGAACAAATAAACTTGAGGCACAAGTTATTTTACTTTGGACCCATTATGTGAAAACCCAGCTTTGTGGATATGGCTTTAATGCTGGGAAGGTGAAAGAAAAGAGGGGAAATGGATGACCAGCAGCATGGTGGATCGATTCAGTTATAGTGGTGCCGAATGCACCACTTGAGGATCTGAAAAACTAGCTTAGGGTAGATCAACATGGACAAAATCTATGTGGTTTCTAGGAATAGAAAATGATTTGATCCAGTCAAAAACATTACTTTTGCTGTTCTAATCAATAGTTCCTGAAATAAGGTGATAATGCCTCCTGAAATAAATAAAGAACCTTTAAAAATTCAGATGGAGACAATGCAGGAGAATGTAAATTTTAGTATGCTTTTTCCTTTCCTGTATTTTAAGTGGCTTAAATAGGTCATAAACATAGCCATATTTAAGGCCTGTGAAAGAATTAAACTGCTCATATTTTCTTTCTTCTCATTCTTTTAATGAATTATTTCATTAATAATGAATTATTTCAGAATCAATAGCCTTAAATTGAAACGTTAAATTGAAATTCACTGCACACAAATGAATCCATTATTACTGGCATTCATTTTATTTCTATTGTAATTGCATCTTAAAAGCTTACTCCTTTAGACTGAGTGGCATAAATTAACATTAAATAAATATATTTTCCCAAACCCCAATTGTTTTGTTTTCCTTTTATTGAATAGCGTGATGCTATCATAATGGGAAGCATGTAGGATAGATTTAAAAAATGGGGTATGACCTGGTGTGCTGCTACTATATATTGCAATAGTAATTATAAATTAATCCTCTCCTGTAATTCTTTATACAAAATAGTTAACACAAGTTGTTCATTGCATTTCGTGCATGCAGAATCTTTCTGCAGAATGGACTGCTGTGATGATTTTCTCAGGTGCAGCTGTGCTATTTTTTAATCAACAGTTAACGGAGCAAGAACTGAACACCAGCTTAAAAGGAACCTTGGTAGCTGAATGGCAGGGTCAGGTCATAAACACTATGACTTGACCCTGCCATGATATATCAAGCACCTTTAGAGAAAACCACAGCTTTGCTTTCTTAAATTTATGTAACATCACATGTTGAGTGGAAAACTGTGGGGCAATCGTGCAGCCAACAACTAGAGCAATGTATTTTAAGCTTGGCATCTTTAATATGCCTGGACTTCAAGTCCCAAAAATTCCCCACCCATCCAGTAACACTAGTATACAAAAGGGAATCTCAGACAGATTTAAATAGTTATCTACACTTTGGTTATAATCTGCTTTGAGTACAACCATCTGTTCCATATGTTGTACAAAATGTGGCAGTTAGGCTGATAATCAATGGTAGCTGCATTGCAATTAGTATAATACCCATATTAAAAGATTTGCATTGCTTGCCAATAGCTTATTGCATACAATTTAAGATCTTTATGTTGGCAACTTAGGGCTCAAGAACCATATCCCTTTCTACAAACCAGCCCAGGCATTTGGAACAAGAAATGGAGGATGGTCCTGCTGTGGTTTATTATCAGGACATTTAATGCTATTTTGAAGGGGGTACTTTTGGTACCGAAACTCCACTATTAAGCCCCCGTCACACTGCAAAAATGGATGCAAAGAGGAAGCAAAATGGACAAAAAACCTTGCCATCCATTCTAAAACGCGATGTACTCACTGCCTCCATTTTGCTTCCTCTGAATCCGTCCAGCATCCGTTTATTGACGTTTCATCCGCTCCAAAAGTTTTGAGCTGCTCAAAACTTTTGCGCGGAAAATGTATCCAATCCGTCCATTCTGCATCCGCTACGCATCCGTTACGCATCCGCTACCAATTCCGCTATATCCGCTAGGTATCCGCTGCGCATCCGCCCAACTCGCATCTGCCCGGACGCAGGGAGGAAGCGGAACGGACGTGGAACGGATGCAGAACGGATGCCTAGCGGATGCAGAACGGAAACAAAGCGTTTAAAATGGAAAAAAACGTTCGTAGAGGATATTAAGGATGCATAGAGGATACCTAGAGGATGCCTGGAGGATGCCTAGAGGATGCAAAGGGACACATATACTGCCTATAAAAAGGGGGAGCAACTCGTCTGCATCTCACTTTCAGACCAGCAGCCCACCAGAGCAGACCTCTGCAGCCTTCATCTGACTCTTCCTCTTCCACAGCATCCAGTCATCTCCACCATGGATTGCGACAAAATCCTTTTGGCAGCCAACATCCTTCTGCATCACTGCGAAACCATCAACAGTCTCTGTGAACTTTACTACGGCAAGAAAAGGAGGCACCCAAAAAAAGTCTGGGTCCAAAGATGTTTAGCCAGAAGAGCACAGTACCAACTTTACGACAAGCTGATGGTGGAGCTCAGGAGCGAAGACACTCGTGCGTTCCAGAACTTCATGAATATGCCTCCAGCCATGTTTGATGAACTTCTGCAGCGCCTGACACCCAGGTTGAGCAAGACAAAAACCAACTTCCCGCCCAGCCTGGAACCTGGGCTCAGGGTGGCACTCACTCTGCGCCACCTGGCCTCAGGGACCCCATACAGGAGCATGCAGTATGGCTGGAGGGTGCCACCCAGCACCATCAGCTTTGTTGTCAGAGAAGTGGTGCGGGCCATCCTCGAAGAATACAAGGAAGAGCTCCTCCTCCAGAAGGATGGAAGAAAGTTGCAGAGCAGTGGTATCAGAAGTGGAACTTCCCCCACACCGTTGAAGCCATAGATGGAAAGCACGTGGCCTGCAAGGTTCCAGCCAACTCAGGGTCCACTTATTTCAATTACAAGGGCTTCTTCAGCATCATCCTCTTCGCCATGGTCGATGCTGACTACAAGTTTATGTACATCGATGTTTCAGGCAATGGCTCATCTTCCGATGCCCAGGTATACAACAGCAGTCACCTCAAGGAGGGGCTGGAAAGCAACCTCATGGTGGACTTCCCAGATCCAGAACCCCTGCCCAACGACACACAAGATGTGCCCTACTTCATCGTGGGGGATGACGCCTTCTCTCTCTCAACCTACCTCATGAAGCCCTACACCTCCAAATACCTCAACCGTGAAGAGAGGATCTTCAACTACAGGCTGTCCAGGGCAAGGCAGATGGTGGAGAACGCTTTTGGCATCCTGGCCAACAGTTTCCAGGTACTTCTCAACACCATGCAGCATCGCCCACAGAGCATGAGGAGGATCGTGGAAGTTTGCTGCATCCTCCACAATCTCATGCGCACCCGCTACCCAGTCTTGCAGAACAGGCTCGTGGACCTCCAGCAAGGCAATGGGGACATGGAGCCTGGGGAATGGAGGCAAGGGCGAAACCTGATTGACACTGAGGATGTGCAAGGGCCCAACAGAGCCTCACGTGAGGCGAAGAAGCAACGCAACCTTCTGAAAGACTGTTGCAACTCCCCAGCTGGAGCGGTGGAATGGCAAGACAGGATGGTAGATGCTTAATGGATGCTTCCTTCAGCCTGTCTCATCACACGGATGAGATTGGGCCATGTATGTTTGGTTGGCCTACAATGAACAGGGCGTTTAATAAAGAGTTGTGTTTATGTTGACATGTGTGGATCAATGCTTACATTGTAATTGATAAGGGCCATAGGGGTGGCACCTGGGAGGGTGGACCATACAGTCCCACTATGCTTGCACTGGAGATTTATCTATCCCACAGCTATCTTAACCCATCCCAAAGGTATCCCTGCCCATCCCACAGCTATCTTAACCCATCCCAC
>BLBF01000016.1:49654023-49803162 GCA_015471245.1 Laticauda colubrina
TATCTTAACCCATCCCAAAGGTATCCCTGCCCATCCCACAGCTATCTGAACCCATCACAAAGGTATCCCTGTCCATCCCACAGCTATCCTTACCCATCCCACAAGCATGCAAAGGCTAAACCATTTCTAAAAGTTTCCACCCAGACTTTATAGAAAAAAAATAATGAAGCAAGCGTGTGAAACAAAGATAAACTTTATTAATAACAACCTGTAAAGTAAACATGAACCAAGTCAAGTGTCCAAATAAAGTCCAAAAATATCAGGGCAGCCAGTCTCTGGTACTCCTCTTGGTCACTCGGAGGTGTGTGCCCAGTCTAATTTTTAGGGTGCAGGTGCTCTGGAGGTGGGTGCTGCTGCAGTGCTGGTCTGAGGTGCTGATGGAGTGCCTGGCCCGAGAGGACAACAGGGGACGGTGTGTTCAGGAAGGTGTTGGACAGCTGGCTCATCCCCGCGATGCTGAGAGGTCCTTCCTCCATGACATGGGGTGTCAGCCCCAGTACTGAGAACAGATGTACTGAGGCCGGGCTTGGCTGTGGGATGGAGGAAGGGGTAGTGTAGTGGGACTGCCTGCTGTGCAGCGAGGTGAGGAGTGGCGTGGGTGGCATCTGTGGCGTGGCTGGCATCGATGTCGTCGGTGGCATCATTGGCGTGGGTGGAATTGGTGGCATCAGTGGAACAGCTGGCAATGGTGCCGCCCGATGACTCTGTGCCTGGCCTGGGAAGGGCTGCTGCCTGTGCTGCTGGACCTCCGGGTAGCTGTAGCCCTGGTAGGTGAGGGGCTGTTGGAAGCCTTGGTATGGGAGGGACATCACCTGGGGTGGAAAAGCAGACCTGGACTGGGTGGTAGCAGGTGCCTCTGGGTCTGGAGGGTTGTTAATCAGCGTGGAGATCCTCTCCTTCACCAGCTGGTACTGGGGATCCGGCATCTCCTTGAGGGTCTGGTTCAAATAATTGAGGAAGGGCTTGCGGTTGGAGCAGGAGGAGTCGATGGGGACCAGCTGAGAGAGGAGACCTATGCTGGTGCGGATGGTGTCCCTGATCTCCACCAGGACCTTGTGGCTCTCCCCCTCCTGCGGTCTGGCTCTCTGCCTTCCTGTGGAGGCGGCGGTGTGGGTGGATGGGACTTCGGCAGCGGTGGACTCGATGTTTCCTTTCTCCCACCGCGCCAGGGAGTCCTCATCGCTCTCCACCACGCTTTCAACACCTGCCTGGGGGTTCTCCGCCATGGCATGCTCCCCCGAAACCTGCCTGGAGACAGGAACTGACTCTCGGCTGGAAGAGGACTGGGTCGCAGCAGGCTGCCTGAGAGTGAGGGTAGACAGATGGGCTCCTGGTGCTGCTCGGTGGTGGATCTCACCCTCCAGGAAGCTGCACCTGGCCATGACGTAGTTCTCTCTGTCCGTCAGCTTGACTGCGGCCTGGCCAGATTTTTTGAGGTGCAGCTTCCCGTACCAGATGTGCATATGTTTCCACCAGCCGAGTAGCACCTCCGAAGTGTAGCCAGACTCTCCGCCCTCTCTCTCCAAGCAGCCTGCTTCCGCTTGGTGTCCCTGTACAGCCGGTGTCCCTTCCACCACAGATAGTCGTTCTCTCTCAGCCACTCCAGCACCTCATCCTCGTGTGCCTCCTCAATAAAGTAGTGCCCCCTCTCCCGTTGACGCGAACGACTCTTCCTCCCTCTGGCAGGGCCATATGGGCCCTCATCAAAGGGACTTCGAGGTTGTAGGGGCTGCTCCTCCACACCAACAGCAGCAGCAGCAGCAGAATCATCATCAACAGAAACATCACCAGCAGGATCATAATCAGCATCATCATCATCAGCAGCAGCAGCAGAATCACCAGCAGGATCAGAATCAGAATCAGCAGCAGCAGCAGCAGCAAGACCAGGATCAGCAGCAGCAGAGTAAGCACCAGCAACAGGACCAGCAAGACCAGGAGCATGAGCAGAACGAGCAGGACCTGCAGGACCAGGAACAGCTTCAGCAGAGTGCGCAGTAGAAGCACCACTGCCAGGAGCAGCCACAACAGAAGCTCCAGCAAGAGAAGAGTGAGCCCAAGCAGCAGAAGCCCCAGCAGAAGCAGAGTCACGGACATGGGGCGGGAGGGTGGCCCTGCCCCTCTTGCCAGGGATGGCGGCAGGTTGCTGAGACTTTCGCTTCTTGCCCATGGTTGTGGTGTTGCTGGCTGGCAGGAAGGCTGGCAGGAAGGCTGGCAGGGAGGCTGGAAGGCAGGCTGGCAGGGAGGCTGGAAGGCAGGCTTCCAGCAAGGCTGGAATGGAGGCTGGGAGGCAGGCTTGGAGGCAGGCATGCAGGCAGGGCAGGCAAAGAACTCAAAGTGTCCAGCAGCAGGCCTTTCCTCTGAATGGTGACCTGCTTCTGAGCTGCTTCCCTTTATATCCGGAGGACTTGCGCAATGCATCCCCCCCCGCATGCGCAATTAACGCACGGCATCCGTTCCGCTTCCACTGTGCATCCGCTAGGCTTCCGCTGTGCATCCGCTTCATCCGCTGTGCATCCGTTATGCATCCGTTTTTTCCGTTTTGCGTCCGCTTTTCTGAGACCCCCGGAAGCCCTGCGAATGCGCCATCCATTCTGCATCCACTGGGCTTCCGTTCCGCATCTGCTTTGCATCCTCCCTGCATCCTCCCTGCGTCCGTTTCATCCGCTCCAATTATGCAAAATTTCGCCCCTTTTTAGCACGGATACAACGGATGTAACATTTTTCTCTTCCATTGTGTCCTCTGCATCCGTTTTTGCAGTGTGACATGGCCTTTAAGAAAATGATAAATATCTCTTTCCCCAAACTTTTAACTTAATGGAGCTTAATGGAGTTTATTTTAATCTTGATTTCTATTGTATTGACAGTATTCTTCTGTTTATATTTAGAAGGATTGTTATGAATCACATTGAGTGCTTATATAAGATGGGCTCTACATTTAATATAAATAAATCTAATGGAAAATAAGAAACATTACAGGAAGTCTTGGCTATCATTTTTAAATGATCTGGTTTTCATACGGGAACAGATTTTAAACTAACCAGCCAAAAATAATTATGCAAATTAAAAACCCATGAAATATTTTTGTTTGGTGAAGTGAGATAGAAATGAATAATGGGAAGAAATGAATAATCTTTATATTGCAAAGGTGTATAAAAACACTAGCTCCAAGAACAGCATAATCCTGTTCATCAATTTAGCAAATTGATTCTATTTTGTACTGCCCTAGAAATTATAACTGATAAATAATATTCTGTATTTCTTTCAGTCTCAAGTTCTCTGTCTATGAAATTCTCCTTGAGGATTTTAAAGTTCAGGACAAAGATACACATAAATAGCCACTCTGCATTGGAAACACTGTCCTTAAGAAAGAGGGCATTAAGATAAAATAATTAAGAAATGACAAGACTGAAGAAAATGTGTTGTTGTTTAAATAGTGTCCCTTATTCAAATCTATTGTAATAGGTTTGTCTTTCATATTTACCTTGATAAACAGTTACTATTACCAGATCTACTTTTTATTTCAAATTTGTTTTAGTGGAAGTTTTTTTTTCAGATGTATTCTAAATGTAGGGTATCAAAATACAAAACACGTGGATATTTCTCCATAGATTTCTAATTCCAGTCTACATCACCCAGAGATCTTCACCAAAACAAAATACTCATACAATCTAATTGTTTTTCCTAAGGCCATCCAGTATCTGTGTGGGCATGCTATGATTTAGGCTTCCAAGTACAGCTTGAAATTGAATGCATTTCTTCAAAACTGAAGTAACTATCTGTGTTCACTGAATTAGGACTACAATCCTTTACCTTTAGTAGACATTTCTGATTAAGAATGCTTAACAGTGCAAAATCAATTGGATTGATGCCAAATTTGCAATGTAAAAGTTTAAAAATGAAAAGAGTTTATTGCCACACATTTGTTAATATAACAGACCATGGTACATTTGTCTGGAACAAACTGGACTATTTGATATAAGAATAGGTCCTGCAAGATGTGAAGTGCTTCCCAAACTGATAATAGCTCTAGTCTAGTCATGAGTTATGAATTCCTCCAATATGAACCAAGTGTACAGGCCTAAGAGCATTCACCTGCAAAATAATCAAAGGTGCAATCTTAATTCAGATCAAGGTCATGTCAATAGTTAGGAAGAACTGTAGAAGCCTCTGGAAAGATTTCCTGCAGTGATTTTTCAGAACTCAGATGTGCAGTGAGATTATGATGCAGAATCAAAGAATCTAAACATGTTGGATAAAGTGGAAGCCTCATGTGGCAAGCAAAAATAAAGTATACTAAATGAAATGGAATAAAGAAAGTTAAGAAAAAGGATAACATCCACAGAAACCAAGGAGCTCCATGATGTTTGGTCTGTGTGAAGGAATTCATACCTACTGATTTTTTTAATCTACAAGGAAGGTTTCTTTAGAAAATTTAGAATGAGCTTTGCACAGATGCACAACTCATACATATAAATCACAGAAATCATGTTTATCTTCATTTACAAAGACAACAATTTTTAAACAAACGTATAAAAATAGAATGAAGATCTAAATTTAGATAAATAGGATACGTATTTGAATAAAATATCACCAAAAATGTGAAGTAAGAGATATCAAAGGCAACTGAGCAAAATTTGATTATCTTTCATGAAGTTAGAAAAGAGCTCTTATTTAAAAGGAAGGGGAATAACAGAGCTCCGCAACAAACTGTACAAAAAGGATAGAATGGGAGTATGTATGAAATAATATCTATTATCTGCACTGGGTAAAATTATAGACATTCACAGGCTAAATGATCATGGAGTTTGTGAAAACTGAAAGCTTTTCTATGAACATAAATGTTTACTGAATAATTATCTTATATAAAGGATCATACACTTTGATCTGCCTACAGATTATTATCAAAAATCCATTGCTATAGTTCCAGTAAGTCCTTTCTGAGGCCAAGCATAGAACTCATATACAATTGATATTTTGAATCCAATATATGCTTTTCTTCTGTACTAATAGTTAACCTGAAAAATCAGGGAAGCTACAGAGTTTTCAGTAAAAACTAACAATAATTTAAACCAGAATTTGAAGTAGTAGAGGTTCATGTAAAACTCTTTTCTCTAGATATGAGGAAGGGAAAAGGGAGAAACATACCTGGGGTAAAAAGATCATTATGAGAATTGCCAGTAACAGTTTTATAAACTATCCTATAATTTAGAAACAAGTGAATCTGAAATATGTAAAGAAAGCTAAACTACTGAAATCAACATGCATCCAGTTTAAATACACTAACCCACTGGACAAAGACGATATTTTACAAGTGAAACACTTATGCATCATACTGATCCAAATACTTACATTTATTCAGTTTTATACAGTGAAGAATGATAATCTATGCTATGAGATTAGCATCTCATAGAATGATTTATAGTGACAAATTGTAGTTTTTCCTTTGCTTTCACATTATGCACAATTTATTAACTTCTAATCTTGACATAACAAGAACACTGAAAGAAACCACTTAAACACTATATGGTATTTAAATAAGTGCTTAAAGTTTTCTCATCTTTGGACCTGAACCTATGTTATCCTGTCCTGATAAAGTGAATAGGATAAAATCATGAAGCATTTAGAAGGCTTCCAAGCCGCTTTGTCAGTGTCTAAATACAGATGTTATAACAGTAAGATATATAGTGTATGAAATCAAATATAAAATCTAAGTTTAACTTTTAAAGGTTATCATGCAGTAACTTCCATTCTGCTTAACTGCCAGTGAAACTTTTTAAAATGAATTCATAGCATAGGTTAAATCAACATCTTTACTCCCAGTCTGGTGGGAATAGAGAAAGCCTATTAATTTCCTGACCTAAAAGAGTGGTTGTTACTTTACTTCTATGTAAAATAAGATTTGTTTTTTAAAAAAAATCAGTGATTGAAAATGTATGAGTAAGTTCTTGGTTTTTATCTAAGATGGCATTAAAAATAATGTAAAACATATTATTTGAAGAGGTGCTATTGATTCCAAGTATTATTCTACTGATTTTTTTCTCTTTGACTGTATAAAAAACCTATGAAGGGAATAAACTTTTCATAAAGCAAAGAATAACACCATGCCTGCTATTTTTTACCACACACAATTGCACTTTTAAGAGTTCTTACAAATAGTTTGCATGATAGGACAGATTGCTAGTGAAGTATTAAATTCTACACAATGTTGACAATAGTATTATTTTTGAAATGTGATATGTTTTGTATCTTTTCTTTATGATAGTAAATATTATTCAAAAGTTGTACACCATACCCCATACTATACCATGCTCTACAATACCCTCCCACCTACATTCCCCCATACTAGTCTCTTTCAAAACAAGCCTTGACAAGCAGTAAGAAATTAGAATGTAGATTTTTTTTTAAAAAAAGCTAATTATTTCAACCTTTTAATTGTTTAGATTTTATTTAAAATATTGTTTTTAGCTATAAATATCAGTTCACTTAGCTTTTGCATAGAAATTACTCTGTGGAAGCCATAAGCAAATATATGCAGAATGTGTGGTTTAAATGTCATTATTTTTTCAAAAAAACTTAAGTTTATGTTAAAAACTATTTTTCACTGCATATTTTAATTGTCATTATTTTGCTTTTATTTGAAACAAAAAGCTGAAGATTTATTTATAAAATCTGTAAGGCCATCTTTCTTATATATAAAAATCCTAGCAACTAACCAACTCTCACCACCATGTAGTCAACCACACTGCTGCAACATGTCATAAACTTACATTTGCTGGCTCACTTCTATCCTAACCCAAAATCTGAGTGAAGAGCTAGGTTTTCATAGCCCTTCAGAAGTTGAAGGGTGGGGCCCTCCAAATCTCAAGGGAAAGGCTGTTCCAAAGCTGTCAGGGCAGCTACTGTATCTTAAAAGTCCCACCAGAGGTAATATATAAGAAAAGAGACCTAGACAAACCATGTTATCTGATCTGGTAAGATGAACAGAAACCTTGAGGTGGTCCTACAACCATTTAAGGCTGGAAAGTAGTAACCAACATTGAATTGCACCCAGAAAACAACAAGAAGTTAGTATAGCTTGTGCAGCAATGGTAAAACATAGGCAAAGCTCAAGCACACACTGCTACATGCTGGACCAGTTGTAACTTCTGGGTGATCTTCAAAGGTAGGTCTATATAGAGCATACTGCAGTAATCCAACAGACAGGTGATTAAGGCATGAGTGACAGCGAGCAAGGCCTCCTGGTCCAGAAAACATGTGATGACAAATGTTTATACAACACAGGAAAAAAATCAAACAAATGTGAATTTCCAACATTAAGATTGTGCTCTGAAGATAGAAAATGAACTTTTCTATGTTTAGATCCCCCCCCCACACAGTGATTCCAACTCTTTAGTATTTATTGCTTCTATAATAAGTTCACATGGTACTAAGATTTAGATAGTTTCATGATTTCTCACATTCCATTTATGCAAACATACATTTTTGCAAGGTTTGCTTTAAGTTCATACATGTAATAACACATATAGTATTGCGGTAAAAATTAGGCAATAGTAAATAAGCCTATAAATGTTTTTCTGCTTTGCTGTGCTTAAAATTAAAATGTATATGTGAGCTCAATTGGAGGTATAATTTTTTGGTTTACATTTGCTATATGGAAAGGCTGGTTGAATGAGATTCCTTTCATCATGCAGGCATTACTGTCTTTGCTACAGTAATAGAGGCACACATTGATTGACAATAAAGCGTCAGCTGACAGGCAGTTAGTGGGTAGCTGAAATGGGATTATAGGCTGTTCAAATATGTCTACAATTGTCCCAGATCTATGAGGGTCACAAAGTAGCCATTCATTACCTAGAAAAGAAAATGTAGTGTGTTACGATTTGATGAGTTAATCTAATCATAAAACATTATTATCAAGGTTTGTACTAAAACAACTATGGAGGAACTAGTGGAAGACTTTCAACAAGACAGAATCAGATTAATGCAGGAATAAACTACAAGTTGAAGTATATAATTATTCAAGTGCTTCAAAGTTTTATAAAAATGTATATGCAAATGAAAAAAACTCGATATTTATATACAGGTCATTTAAAAAAAATAATCCTTTTTGGTTACCCTAAAAGCAGCTTCCTTCTGAATGCAATAAATGTTTCATTAGTTCAATTAGCTTCATTTTTTCCCAATTGACTAAAAGATTGTAATTAAATGTAGGTTACATAAATTGTTATAATAAAATTTTTAATTGTGGGCTGTACATTCTATTTAAAATTGATGTTACAAACTCAGGAATAGGTTTAAATGAAAATTCTGTAAAATAAGGATGTATCTATCCATAAGGTTTTTATTTTTTTTAAACCAGGCCTCTACCACCTAAGTATTTGGATAAACAGGAAGATGGACTCTTTTACCTTCTGCAGTAAAAAACCATGAGCTAGGTGCTTCTTCAGTCAGCTTGGCATTTGGAGGCAAGTTGAGCATCAGCACGAACTGAATAGCTTGGCCCGGACTTACAGTCAATGAAGGTAGTTGTGAATGTGAAGCCGATTTAGGGAGCCTTGGTAGTTCTGCTTTATCAGTCATTTTAATACTCCCTCTAGTTATAGTGTCTACTGTGTCAACCTGTAGAAGAGGAAGCTATCAAAGCAATAGAAAACATGTTAATTTTTCAGATATAATTTCATATTCTAAAGTTTGAAAAAACAAATGTCATTATCAGGCTGATTCAGATGTGATTTTAAGAGTAAATATTCCAAGTTGAATTACTGACAACCTCAGCAAAGACCAAGGGAATGATGCATGGGCTGGTTTCTTGGAACCTTTCTAGATAAGGAAAGGATGAGATATCACCCACATGTGGTCCATGAGGCTGCTCCTCATGAGGCAATGCAGGACAGTGGTGATAGCTGTGATCTGGAATGTTATGATGATACATTTTAGACCCTTTTTAATAAGTCTCCACATTTACTTTATTTACCAGACTATAGAGCGCATCAGAATATATGCTGCACCCACTAAATTTTAAAAGAAAACTTTTTTTTTTACATATATTAGCCACACCAGACTATAAGCCGCAGATATATATGTTGTGAAATATTTACACAGAAAGAGAAGAATGCTCTTTGCATGTGGCCAGACGTCTCCAACGTCTCACCATTGATTCATTCACGCCAAGCTTAGGTGCAGCAGCTCTATTTCCATCCTGGATAGACAGAATGATTCTTTCAACTTAAAAGCCGCATCATATGCTTTTCTTCGTGTATTTTCCATGATGAGGGTATGAAAAATATTTTGGGTTTGTGTGTGTCGTGCTGCTTGCGTCGAGTGCGCCAAAAACTACCAGTAGCGTCGTCTTCTTTGCATTGACTTCTTGCGTCTGTCACATTTTTGCGCCTCCTGATGGCAGTTAGCAAAGAAAAATCTATAGATAAGCCGCACTGTTGTACAAGCTGCAAGGTTCAAAGCGTGGGAAAAAAGTAGTGGCTGATAGTCTGGTAAATACGGTATTCTAATTATTTATTTATTTTTATTTGTCAATTGCTTACAAGATAATAGGTATAAGTAAAAAATAGTTATGAATATATGGATACATATAAGAAAAAATAAAAAAAAGAAACAATAGGACAGGGACGGTAGGCACGTTGGTGCGCTTATGCACTCCCACTATAGACCTCTTAGGAAATGGTGAAATCAACAGTAGACAGTCTCAGGTTAAAGTTTTTGGGTTTGGGGAAAAAAAACCACAGAATCAGATAGAGTATTCCAGACACTGACTGCTCTGTTGCTGAAGTCGTATTTCCTGCAATCAATAATTGCTGCGATTAACCTTGAGTTTGTATCTATTGTTTGCTCTAGTGTTGCTATGGTTGAAGCTGAAGTATTCATTGACAGGTAGGACATTGCAATGTATGATTTTATATCATACTTAAATACTTAAATCGGACCAAAGACGGTGTAGTCCTAGGTTTGCTAGGTTTAGAATTTCGAGTCTGGTGGTATAAGGTATTCTACAATGAATAGAGAAGTGGAGTACTCTTCTTGTGAAATATTTCTGGATTTTCTCAACTGTGTTAATATCAGATACGTAATGTGGGTTCCAGACTGATGAGCTGTATTCGAATATTGGTCTAGCAAATGTTTTCTATGCTCTAGTTATTACCAGAGAAAAAGCTATGTAAGATTAGGTTAACAACTCTTAATGCCATTTTGTCTATGTAGTGGGTTCTAGCACTTAGGTCATTTGAGATGAGTACTTCAAGATCTTTGACAGAATTTGGATCATCAACAAGGTCTTGACTATTCAGCCTGTATTTTATTTTCTGATATATATTGTTTTGCCAATATGTAGGACTGACCATTTATTTCTTGATATTTGAAGTTGCCATTTGTTTGACCATTCTGATACATAGGGAAGGTCTTTTTTGAAGGGTAGCAGTACTGTCTGTGGTGTCAGTATTGTCAGTATTGTCTTCACTTCCTGAGGGCCTTCTTAGTATGAATGTTGGAAGAAAGCTTTCCCCCTTTCCCCCTCATTTTTAATCAATATATATTTGTATTGAATAAAATGTACTGTTTATGTTGTGTAATATAAAATTTTATTATGGATTCATTTAAGTTTTTATTGTAAATTGCCTCAAGATGCTTTGACAATGGAAGCATTCTTCAAATGCCTTAAGTAAATTACATTTCAAAAATTGATTTCAATGCATTAAATTCAGTGCTACTTACTCCAGATTACATGAATAGAAATTGTAGTGTTGTATGTATTAAGTTTCTATCATTGGATAACATATATCCAACTCCTTTTGAACAGGTGGGACTGAGGCCTTTTATTGTCACTTGGATTAGTTTCCCCAGTTCTTGTAAAACAGAAATTAAATCAAGCATAAACATTCCCTTTTTGTGGGAAGGAGAACAAACCTACTACATACACAGTGGAATTATATTCAACACGAAATGCCTAATATTTACGGGATGCAGAAGAAACTCCGTATTGAAAAGAAGTATGTCTGGAATTAGACTGTTAATTTGTTTTAGTAAACATTATGATTATTCCTTCTACTTTCACAGGTTCAAGTTTCAAAATTGTCTGAATAATAACTGAATAAAAACATATAAAAGTAAAACAATTTATTAATGGTTCGCAAGCAATCCATTCAGTCAGGAAATAAAAGATTATGCTTTATAGAAGATGTTTGGTATATCAGTATTAGGAGACTTTCTAGACTCTGGCACACCTTATACATAGCTTTTCAATGCATTTGTCTTTTTGTTTCAAGTCAAACAAAAGAGTTGATAAATGCTACATTTCTTGGCAGTTTTAACTTGTTGGATTTCCAATTAAAATAACCTAATTAATTTATTTTGGCAGTTATATTATGATAAATTGAAAAAATATAAGATAAATCTTTGATTTTAAAAAATCACTTTAGTTTACTGAGAAAACAGCAGACATCCTTTTATTAATGCTATAACAAATACTTTCCTTTAAATAATTTTGCAATATGTGAACCAAGATCTGAAGACAAAGTATAGAATTAATTGTACTACTACTTTTGAAGTAAAAGGAATAAAAGTGTTCGCTCACACTATCTTAAAATATTCTTTAAAATTATTTTTACATACATACATATACTTTTTTCAATAATATATGTATCTATATAAACTTTTCAATTCATTCAAAGGCATAAAGGAAAATCTTATCTCTTCAGGATATAACACTAATCTTCCCAATCTGATCTTTTTATTGTTGATGTTGCAGATATAGATACAAGATAGGCAATACTTGATCAGTGGGAATATTTATAAAAAGGACCTGAGTGTGCTAGTAAACCGCAGGTTAAGCATCTGCCAAAACAGCCAGTACAATCTTGACCTATATCTTCAGAGATATAAGTGTTAGATCATAAGAGTGATTGTTACACTCAGTGCTGCACTGATCAGACTGCACTAGAATATTATGTTCCATTTTGGGCTAAGAATGAGAGAGAGAGAGAGTGCTTGGCTGTTCCATCACTTGATGTTTTCAGATATATCGTAAAGCCATTTGTTTGAGATAGTGTGAGAATTTCTGCCTGCAAATATTAGGACTAGAAGATATCCAGGAGTCTTTCCAACACTACGAGTCTATGATAAAACAGAGTATGATATTGAAGCTTCTAATTTCACATTATAAATAAAAATATTTTATATGATTTTTTTAGTCTTTTATAAATCATATGTGTGATTTTTATGACAATTTCATGCATAACTATTTGTTTATGAATTTATTATATTGATAGTTTTATTGTCTCGCTTGAGTACAATAAATGAAAAAATGTTGTTCAGGATAATGAAATACTTCATTTCTAAATGCCATGAAAGGTGGTCAAAAGCTACAGAAAACATAGCCAAAGCTACAGAAGCAGCACTGTAGAATATTCTTTGAAGTACATTGGGAATAGGCAGGATTGTAATTTTTTCTGAATATCGTACAAGCAAGATTTAGAGTGGTATCGATAATATGAATTGAAAGAGTATCTGTTGGATAACACCTTCTGCCCCATCCCTTCTCACTCTTTTCCTAATAGTCTATTTCTGTTGCAGAGGTTCTTAATTAAGTAGAGTGCAGACTGATATTAAAAGAATCCAAATATTTACTTCATTTGCATTCAAATGATTCAATAATACGGGCCTTATTTCCAGTTTATGGGGAAATGAACTGAAGACTTACGTGGTTCTTAAAGAAGCTCAAAAGAGCAAGATGACATTAAATCAAAACTCCAATATCTATGTCAAAATAAGTTCTGAAAGCAGAGGTTTTTCTATTTCAGTTTATTCTAATGAAACTAGTCTCCTTTCTAACCTCTTAAAACAGATGGAACATTTATTTTAAACTTAACAGGATATCCTTAACACAAAAGCAATTCTGTTTGCCAGACCATTATAAAACACCGGAATAATGCATGTATAATGCAATCCAGGTATTAGAATTAAATTTAGTTCTAATAATTTATTTTCAAATAGAAAATTCTATCCATATTTTTTTATATAGTAACTTACCAGTGAAACAGTATGGGTTTCTAAATCTATCACTTTAATTTGATGGTTGTTGGTATCTGCAATATAAAGGAACTGTCCTCCATCGTCAACACATAGCCCTCCTGGTTCATTAAAAGTTGATGTGGTAATGCTGGAACCAATTATGTTGCTTGCTTCTCCTGTACCTGCTAAAGTGGCACAATTCTTCATTTTGGGATCTACAAATTTAATCTAAAACAAAACAAACAAGACATTGTGGAACATAAGGTAATATTATACTATTTTTGAATTTTAATGTGAATGTCCCTATAAATCATAGTCCTATCCATATTTAAAATGACTACAAAGAGATTATATTGTTAGGTTGATCTAGAAATTTACAAATACTTTAAAAAAACACATAGGAACAAAGATTGACCAATGCCAATATAATTATTAATGGCAACCCAGTGATATTAGGCTTTGTAGTGCTTCATAACTCAAATTAATAATAGTTCCCACTTTTTTGTACATGCATAACCACCACACTATTCTCTTTTCAGGTAAGTAACTTTATAATGTACATAAAAATAGTAAAAAGTGGTAAATAAAACAAATTAAAGACACAGAACAATAAAAAATAAAAGGAAATCTAAACTTAGTTTTCACCAGCAATATTCATTATCCTCTTTAGCTTATTTCTGTTCTTGAAACCATGCTAGTTTCTATATCAGTGCGCTAATTCATAAATGTTTCAGTATTTTACTTATGATTTAGGTTTTACTTTAAATATCCTGGTATATGAGCTTACTATACTATAGTAAATGTCATTTGCACTCTTAATTTTAAATCCTGCGGACCACTAATATGAATTTTGACTGACAGTTTGCTGATGTTGGTGAGAAAGTCGGTCCCATATTCCAGAGCTGCAGTAGTCACAGGACTGCCCCTTTGGTCATCCTGGAACAGCTGCTCCTCCACCTGGGTGCATTGGCCTGCCATGAACTGGAAGAGCTGCTCCAGGATGACCAAAGTACCAGTCTTGTGACTACTGCAGCTCTGGAATATGAGATTGACTTTTCCACCAATGTCAGCAAGCCACCCTGGGTTGCCTCCTTTGCCGTTGGTCTTACCTTTCAGTTCCAGTTTGCATGGCTCTACTCAAGGTAAGGTTCGCACTCAGCCAAAGGGTGGGGGCCAGCGGGTGGGGGGGGCATGTGGGTTGAAGAGGAATTATGTTCCCACACAGTCTGGATTAATTGCTTTGGAGAAGCGCTTTGGGGGGAACATTTCTCTGAGTACCACCAACATTTTCTTGTGGACCACCAGTGGTCCCTGGCCCACCAGCTGGCGACCACTGGTTTAGAGTTCACAGTGTTTTTATTGTTCTTTTGCTTTCCTTCCTATCTTATGGCCTTCTATGCTTTGTCCTTTTATTCTTTTTTGTGAAACTGGTAGTTTTATTCAGGATCAGTGATTGTAGTAAAGATTATCACTCAATAAACCAATCAATCATATATTCTTTTATTTTTTAAACTTCTCAGTTGATACGTCGAGAAGATATTCTTTAATGATATTTAGGATTGGCCATGGGAGATGGGAACAAAGAGATGCTACCTAGGAAACCATCAGGTTAGAGAGTGCACAGTCCACAGCTGGACAATGAAGAGCAAGAGGCTCATTTTTCTTGTGCTGTTAAGGAAGATCTGTACTTTCAGGCTTGTAAGATTTTGGTAATGTGGCCTGATAAAAAAATAGAATTAGCTCATCAAGTGGTGTTTCCCATCTGGTCTACCTGGTAAGGCTGATATAACCCACTCTTTTTAAGGATTCCATCAATTCTATTAACGATAGCTTTCTCAAGTGTTGCCCTTCCTCTTGACTATCATTTTTCTGTTATATATATATTAGGTTTTGAGATTCCAATAAAGGAGAATATTTGTAGCTCGGGGTTGAAATGAAGGGTCCCAGGATCTTTCTGAGTTTGGATTTTTTTTCTTGCAGACATTTCAATACCCAAATTAGATAATATTATTAGTCCTAAGTTGATGGGTTTTAGCTAGTTTGGGTAATGAAATGTCTGTTAGAAAAGAACTAAGATCAGATAGCTCTAAGGATCCCTCAGTTCTGAGATTGTATCACATCAGTTTTAACATGTTTCTTTGCCTGAAATCTCATTTCTATGTTCAATCCACATTAATTCAGCACCTATACATTCATGATCTTATGTCTTCTTATTTTACCACACGTTTCTTAAGTAACCCATTCCCATTGCATTTAGCATTTATTTATTCTCATACCAACTCTCACTTCTGTATAATAAAGCAGGAAGAACATTATTATGTACAATAATAATGTACAATTTTTCTTCTTATTTTTATCAACATTAATTTCCTTTGATAGATCATATTATCCCCTTCTTTTCTAACATTATTTCAACATCATAAGTTTATTATTTATATAATAATAAATATATTTATTTATATATTATAAATAAAATATATTTATTTTATTTAATATATAATCCATTTACATATATTTAAAAATATTTTACCATGGAACACAAATTCATCAACTTGCTATAACATTTATGGGTTAGATTCATAAACGTGACCAGTACAACATTTACAAAGTGGGGATTAAATCATAAAGTAATGGAGACTTTAACCTCTAAGGGTAGGAGCTAGGTTTAAGAGGCTAGATTTTTGCAAATCAGAAACTTTGGCTATTTCAACAATCAACAGCTGCCATTCAAGGCTGCAAAACACAAGGCTGCAGGAAAGGTGGGAAAGAAACATAGATGTTAACCATTGGGCTACAAGAACAGTCTTCTTCTGAAGCTGACAGAAGATAATCAACTGTTTATCGTCATTTCATCCTAGTTTGCAATTAAAAGTCCTGTCTAGCTCTGAATGTGCTGTGGATCTGGCTAGGCTTTTAGTAAGTTGAATCATGGGATTCTGACACTCATCTTTTTTCAGTTTGTTGGGTAAAAAAAAAAGAAAGAAATATTTTTATCATTTTGACTCCATGTTTAGTACTTTTTACCTGTTATTCATCAATTGTTAGAATTCATTTGTTTGATTTCAATTGAAGAAACTTTCCTGAGGTACTTTATACAAATTTAAAACTTGCCTGAAATATCATTTGAAATATGAAATATAAAAAGGAACTGCAATGATACATGCAAATATATAAATAGATGTACCACTGTATTCTGCAATACAAAGTTTTGTATTCCTGAATAATAAACTAGATTTTCTAGTGAAAATGAAGTGTGCAACATCACCTTATGATTATAGGAATCTGCAACATAAAGGAGGCTTCTTTTCTTGTCCCAGGCTACTCCTAATGGGTGCTGTAGTTTTGCATTTGTCCCAGCTCCATCAACGTCACCAAAGGCAAATAAATTCTTAAAAAAATATTTGGGAAGTATTGTGATTATTATTAAATTACAATTTTAATAAAACTTAGTAATAATCAGTGTGACTTGTTCAAACATTAACTTGAATTAAAAGTAGACTCATAAAAACATTTTTTTTGACAATAAAAGATAATTTGGCATTAATCTAAGAACTAACCTACATATATCTATTGGGTTATCACTCTAACCATGAAAAGTGTTACTGTTTCAGGCCAGAAGGCTGTGCAGAGAATGATGAGGGCAGCAGAAAAGATTATTGTGAACTTCCTTCTATGTAGACATGGCATATAAGTGATGCTTGATCCGGGTCTGCAGTATTGTCAGGGATTCTACATATCCTGTTTGTGACTTGTTTTCCTTGTTATCTTCTGGGAGAACACTTTGCAGTATCAGAAGCAGAACAACCAAACTCTGTAGCAGCTTTATACCATATAGTATCAACCTTGTTAACTATGTATTCAAAATCGGCTATGATTTACAAAACACACACATACGTTTTGGTGTAATTTTTGTATAATTTGGCATTTTTTGATGCTGCTGCTGTCAATATATGTATGTATGAATGTTTTTTTCTTCATCCTGATTGGTTGGGAATCTTGGACTGTGTTTATTGGTCTTGGAGTTTGCTGTGTTGTGCTTGATTGGTGTTTTTAGTATCTTCTGTCTGTTGTGTAGCTTTTTTTGTCTTGATTGGCTGGCAACATTGTGTTTCCTGTATTGGAGACTTTTAGTGCAGCTTGGCTCCAAGTAAACGGACAGCTATCATTTATTAGGAAGCTAAGTTTCATCTGGGTGCCTGGTTGGGGTATGTTTGAGCTGGAGGTATCAGGGGGGTCTGTTTGTGCCAAGGTGTTTGACTGGCTTGTGGTGTGGACATTTTTTTGTTTGAGAGTGGAGGCTTCCAGATAATTGACAGTCTGGTGGAGTCATCTCTTCTATTCATGCTTCCATATACAAAAGACAAAGATACAAGCAAACTGAAGGAGCCCCCATGGGATTACCAATGTCACCCGTCATTGCAAACCTGTTCATGGAAGAATTCAAATCCAGAGCCCTAGGAAATGCCACCCACAAACCAAAGATGAACAGACCTATGGAACAGCTGTTCTGCCCTACATAAGAGGTGTTACAGACAAAATCAGTAAGATACTACACAGGCATCATATCAAGACTGCCTTCAAAACAGACAGAAAAATAGCAGCCATCCTAAGAAAGGCCAAAGACAAAATTGGCCTGGAAAACCAAGGCATATATATGAAGTCCCTGTGCATCATGTCCTACCACATACATTGGACAGACCAACAGAAGAATAAGTACCCGCCTAGATGAACACAAAAATGCAGTAAAAAAGCTGGAACACACTTCCTCACTAGTCCAACACATGAAAGCCACAGGTCATAGAACTGACTTCAATGGTACCAAAACCCTATCTCCTATAGAAAACCCCAGCTACAGAATTATCAGAGAAGCCATAGAGATTGAAAAAAGACCTGAAAGCATGAATAGAAGAGATGAATCCACCAGACTGTCAATTATCTAGAAACCTGCACTCTCAAACAAAAAAATCTCCACACTACAAGCCAGCCAAACACCTGGGCACAAACAGACTCCCCCGATACCTCCAGCTCAAACACACCCCAACCAGGCACCCAGATGAAACTTAGCTTCCTAATAAATGATAAATGATCAATAAATGATCCGTTTACTCGGAGCCAAGCCACACTAAAAGCCTCCAATACAGGAAACACAATGTTGCCAGCCAATCAAGACAAAAAAAGCTACAAAACAGACAGAAGATATAAGAAACACCAATCAAGCCGAACACAGCAAACTCCAAGACCAATAAACACAGACCAAGACTTCCAACCAAAAAAACATTCTGGCACAGCAGTAGGCTGGCACCAAATTTAAAACAGAAATGGCTGTGAAAGTCTGACTCGCAGATGAACACCATACAGAAGCCTGATGATGGCAGATGAGATTCTGCTGAAACGTTGCTACAACTTTAAAAGCACAACTATAATGACTTGGGAAAATACCCGAACAAAGTTGAATACCATACATATAAATACCTGTGAAAACTTTAGAAAACAAATTTATACATATGTATGTATGTATGTATGTATGTATATGTATGTATATTTATATACACATACAGAGAGAGAGAGAGAGAGAGAGAGAGAGAGAAAGCAGTTCATAGGAATTTTATTTTAATGTGTGTCATCGTGTATACAGAAAAATAACAATCAAGTTATTTCAATTCACTTCAATTCAAGATTTTTCTCTTGCCATTTCACAATATCAATTCAGATATTTAAAATAAGAATTGTTATATAGACTGAAACGGAGTGAATTCTATTTCAAAGAAGAGGTGTTTGGTTGATCTTGGAAATGTGGAATATTCCTAAACTAGCTCTAATGTATATGTTTTTATGCAACAGAATAATAAAAGCTCTTCCAATACCTATGTTTTGCTGATGTAGGGTGAATTGTGCCACTAATCATGATTTTCTTTTTCAATTATTGTGGTTAGTTTTCTAAGCTTTTTAAATATTTATTTTAATTTGTCTGCATTGGCTTGTTTTTATCTGTTATGAGCTGCCAGAATCACTTAAAGATGGGCAGCTGATAAAATAAAATAAAATCTCAAAAAAATAATGAGAGAGATTGTTTTTTTCTTCTGAATCAGTAAATGATGTAGACTACTCCTAGCCATTTTTTGATAATCTTTTTTTTAAACTTATGTTTGCCTTCATTTCAAAATATTAATGGCTATTTTAAAATATTTCGATTAAAGGATGCGAATGGCAAAATTCAATTTTTTGTTAGCCACTAATAAGAAAAGATTGTTTATAATTTAATATTGCAACTATTTTTTCCTAAAACAAAATTTGAAATCTTCATTGTCTCTTCTGGTTTCCCAGCAGATATATCTGATTGCTAACATGAATCTGAAGATTATTAGCAGACTAATTCAATTGTACTGAAAGTTAATCTTTTTTTAATGATCTCAATTAACTATTGTAATAAGTAACAAATAAAATGTGACCAACTGGCATTTAAAATAAATGCCAGTTTTATCCATAGGGATCAGATATTTTCTGATCTGGCTGTGTAGGATCAATGGAAAACAGAGAAATACAGATTTAGATTACCATTGGATCTCTCTCGCCTCCTACAAGGAGTTTCACACTGCCATCTTTTAGATAAATTGTTCGTACAGTACTACTCTCACTGTCTGCAACAAAAAGGCAACTCCATGGATCTTCAGCAGCAACAGAGAGACCAGAAGGTTGAGCAAAGCCTGCTTTGTGGGGATATGCATTGTTTCGGTTCTCTTCATTTCCACTTCCAGCAAATCGAAGACAAGTTCCTTTCTTCAAATCACTTTTAAAAAAGGATAGGAGTGAGATTTTCATAGGCCCTACACGCACTTGAACCTACAATTTATACAACAAGTTACATTCAACATGTTTGATGCTATGAACAAAAATAAGCTTTCTTTTCCATATTTTGTAAACGATGAAATAATTCAAAATAATTCAACATTTATGCAATGTTCAGTGATATTATACAGACAGAGAGGGAGACAGAGATTTCTATATTGTATGTAACACTTGCTAATCTTTTTAAAAGATATTTCTTTTATCACTTATTTTTCTTCAAGAACTCAATTAGCTTACAAGATAGATTAGTTCATTTTACCTCCACAATAGCAACCCTTTTCTAGCAACCTTAATCAAGAAGATAACTTGATTACAGCAATGATAAATATAGTTGGAAGATTTGAAGAGGCAGGTCAGAGTAGATCATCCAGGATAAGGTCCATCTATGTGGTCATTAAGAATTGACATCAATTTGTCAGTGCATCATCATCAATGAATCAACACTACTTTTATAAAAACAGAACGTGCCCATTCAAATCCTGATTATTCCAAATAGTTTGCATTTCTTTCTGAATAGTTGGATAAACTAGTTAAATAGTTGGATAAACCTAGACTGAGAAGATATGTATAACAATATTTAGTAGTGCAATCAGATTATCATCACCTATTCCTAGGCGAAATGGGTAGCAAACAAGTCTAATAAATAAATACTGTAAACAAATAATATGATCATAGGATGATGGTAAGGCAGTCTAATATTCTGACTTACCTTCCTTTAGGTAGTTTTCCACATTCCAACATAAGTGCCCAGATTTGATGTATGCCTGCCATGGCAATCCAAAGAACACCATCTTCATGAGTTGCTGAAACAATAAGAACATATGAGTAAAAGTGACAATAAATGACCTTTTGGTAGCAAATTGCTTCATTCCTCATATAACAATAACTTCAAATTGCTCTGTAGATAAGTTTTCATTCTGCATTTGGGTAATTAAAATGCTCAATATATATAATTTATTTTTATAAAACTGTAGAAAATGTATCTCCACCAGCAGTTGTGCCTGCATTTTGCAATTTAAAGTGGTCTAGGCTTTAAATACTTGCCAGATGCTTATGAAACAGGCGAATTCCAGAACAAAAAATGCCATTAAACATTTACCATTTCCTAAAATGGGAAATGTTTGTGATCACTACTGATCACTGAAGGAAAGGTAGATAGAAAGCTAACATGGAGCTTGAGATTAGGTGTGCTGAAGAAAGAAACTGAAGGCTTCATTTTGGCTGCGCAAGAACATAACTTGCAGACCAATTCCATGAAAGTAAAAATTCAAAATGTCAGCAACAACAGCAAATGTTGCTTACGCAATGAGAAAGATGAAAGAGTGGATCACCTTATCAGTGGCTGATAAGTCTTGCAGCCTAATTATCTACATAGCCATGATAGAGCTGTCAAAATTATACGTTGGAAGCTGTGGATTGAATGTAGCAAAAATGACTGGAAATACAAATTGACAAAGTCATGGGACTGTCATATCCAAACATCTGTCCCACAATACCATGATATCACTATTGTGGAAAAGAAAAAAGTCTGATTAATTGGTATTGCAATACCATATGCTGCACGAATTGAACAGAAACAGGTAAAAAAAATAACATAATATCATGATTTGCAAACTGAAATTGAATGACTATGGAGAAAGAAATGAATGGTTGTTCCAACAGTAACAGGAGCACTTGGAGCAATACCCAAAGGGCTGCCTAGATAGATGGAAATTTTGAACTTATTAGGCCTGAATATTCTGACTTTGCAAAAATCCATCCTACACGAACTGCTATATACTCAGACACTACCTTAATAGCTCTTAGGTCCTTGGTTAGAACTTTTTATTTTATTGAATTGAATTTTATTTATTGAATTAAAGATTAAATCTTAAAAAATAATACAAGAGTTAGCAAAGAGAGATAGAAAAGAATTTAAACATTAGAAAATATTGATTTAATATAGTAGTCTAATGCCAATACTAATGTCATTGCAAAGGTTACCCAAATCATAAGCTCTAGTGATGTCTTACAAAGGCATATATTGTGTATCATTAGATTATACCATACACTTTCTTGCATTACTCAATCCAGTAAGGTCATGAGAAGGACTATTTAGACTTTCCACACTTGAAATCAGAGCTAAAGATCAACAGTCCTTCTCTGCTGTTTCTCCTGTATTTCAGAACACTTTGCCCCCAGAGGTTTTTGCAGGCCCTTCCCTCTAGACATTTTATAAAGCTGTTAAAACACAATTCCATCATGCTTTTAACTACTACAAATAGTTCTCAATTTATGGCCAGAACTTCTATAGCTAAACAATGCAGTTGTTAAGTGAGCCATTCTTGTTTTTACCTTTTTGCCACAGTCATTAAGTGATTAACCATGGTCATTACTTGAATCACATAGTTAAGTGAACTTGACTCTTCAATTGACTTGCTTGTTGGAAGGTCACAAATTGTGACCTTAAGATGCTGCAACCATCATAAATACTTCCTAGTTGCCAAATGCAAAAAATTGATCATGTGACAATGCTGTGATAGTTATTGTAAAGACCAGTCATCTTTTTCAGTGCTGTTGTAACTTTGAATATCATTAAACAAATGATCATTGAGCATAGTTGCCATCTTGAGGATTTCTATAATTCTAGGTCTTTTTTTTTTGATGCAGAAATCTTTGTGGTCCTGCAGTATATTTCAGCAACTTAAATATCTGATTATATCTTATCAGTTTAAGAATTCCAAAAAGATAAAAATGAGCTTTGATCAGAAATGGCATATTCTATTAAGGTGGCCAAGTTTGTGATTCTAAAATCAGAATAAAGTATATTTCTAAGCAGAAAGCTATTTCTTAGAAATATAATTTCCTATTTGCTTTTCCCATGTGATGAGTTCAGGCAAAGGAAAGGGAAGAAATCATTTTAATTTCTTTTGTGGAAGTAGCCTTAATTTCCAAAGGCTGTGTTGTCCAATAAAAGCAACAAGATCAGGGGTATGGATGGAAAATGATACTGTATTGACGAAATACCATTGTGTGCGTGACCTGAATCTTTTAAGAGCTGATGGGTTTCCCTTGTTCGTCCTAAATTATTATAAAGGAAAATATGTATTAATTATATAATACCACACATATGAGCTTCTAAATTTCCTTTTGGAATTTATTTACACTGTACAATTAATAGCTCTGAGAAACCTTTGTGACCTCAGTGCTTCCCAAGGGATTCATCATTTCCTGAAAAATAATTCTTTTTCTGGGAAAATATTTTAATACATTTAATAGATATAATAAGTGAACAGTATAAAAGTAGAGCACATTCTGGTGGACACTATTATGAACTGGTACTTGGTATTATAACAAATATTATAACAAAAAGTTCTTATTATGATACAAATATTGGGGATTTCCAAGTCATCCCTGGTAAATTTTTGTCATGAACAAAATGTCATTTGTCATTCCTTAAAAATAAAACAAAATACATGAACTAATCAATAATGAAATAATAACAAGGTGATTTAAACAGAAATGTCATTATCATCCAATCAACCCTTAAAACACCACATATCATGACCCAAAGCCCAGGAAAGAACCAGATCCTGACAGACTTTCTGAAACCTATCAGAAAGGGCAGGGCCAACTTTGTGGCAAGAACAAAGCTGTTCATAAGAACTAGCATTGAAAAGGCATTCCTCCTGGAAAGATCTGGAACACATCTATCCTGTCAAATTTTGTGGACAGGCAGATACCACAGGGAGAAGGCAATCCTGTAAGTCAGCAATCGCCAAACGGTGGTCCACACCCCACTGGGGGTTTGCAGAAAAATGTCATTCCAGAACACCCCTCCCCCAAAGCAATTAATTCACTGAGCAGAAGACAAGGCTGTGCCTCCCACATGGCCCACCCTTCCCACTCACTTACTCCTTACCTGGCAAACATGCCTGCTAAATTGCTATTTTTCCTTTTTCCGGCATCAGCTTTTCTGCTGTGCTGGGAGATTTAGATTAGCTAGAAAGCAGGACATCATTGGATTTCTTGCTTTCTAGCTAATCTTTCGATCTTTGGCTTAAGCAGAGCCAAACTTTCCTTAGGACCGAAGCAGTGCAGACTAGCTAGCCGATGGCACAAACACAGATCTCTAAGTGAATCTGTGATTCAATCTGCTTGCCTGCTCTGCCTGATTTTGGATAAAAGTTGCTTTTTTAAAAAAAAAATTCAATATTTATAAACATTGTGTGTTGTGAATTAATTTTGTGAGTTTGCTTACAAGCAAAAAATGTGACAGGCTCAGGTACCCAATCTCACAGATCTCTGAATTAATCTGATTAATTGATTAATTCTGTGATCAACTCAATCCTCCTGCATGCATGGTGTAAATTTGGGTAAAAGTTGCTCTTTTTTTTATAAAAAATTCAATATTTATATAAATATTTATAATATTTATATACAAGCCATGCACAGCCAGTCACATTACCAAGCCACACCCACAAATTAGGCCACACCCACAGAACCAGTTAAGAAATTTGCATCCCACCCCTGCCTGTGTGTGTGTGTGTGAGAGAGAGAGAGAGAGAGAGAAAGAGGAAGGGGGAGAGGTTAGATCAGATCTGTCTCTCTCTCTCTTCCTCTCCCACTACTGTCAACAAGCCACCATCAGTCAAAATTCATATTACTGGTTCCCAGAATTTAAAATTATGAGTTTGGTGGTCTCCAAGGTCCAAAAGGTTGGTGACCCCTGCTGTAAGCAACCCAATTGTGTGCCATGTAGGGCTTTAAAGATTATATATAGTATCTTGAATTGCACTCAGAAGCCAATTGAGAGATCATGTGAATTCCCCAATTAACAATCATCTGGTCCTGAGGTTACAACAGTATAGGATCGCTGGGATTGCAATCGCTACTTAATGCAGTCATATGATGTCATATTTTATGAATGCATCGCTTAGCAATAGAAATTAGACTCCCAATTGCCATCATGACCTGAGAATTACCTTTAGTAGCTTTGCCACAGTCTTTATTTAGAAAAGTTCAAATGAAAATAGAATGAAATGGTACTGTCAGAGAAAAAAAAGAAATATTGCTGCTGAATTTCTCGGGGTTGTTAGGGATAACATTGTTTACCCTAACTGGTTTAGGTGAAATAATAACTATGAATCATAGTTGTGTATGTTAAAGTGTCTGCAGCTTTAACTGTGGGATAGTAATTAAGGGAGTGGTTATGAAAAGACTAGAAAAGTAGCAAGTCTACAGCTTGCTCTCTCTGGCTTTGATGATCCCCGATTACTGCTTGGAATCAAGACTGCATTGCTCGAACGGGAGAGACAACAAAGGACTGATTTGTAGGTGAACTGACATAGGATATTCTACATGGACTTTGCTAACTGAATATCCCTGAATGGACTGACTACTTGATACATGACTATTGGACTGTTATTTGACTATGCCATGAACTTATAATGGAATAAACTATATTCTTGATAGCACAAGCGTATCTGTTATTTTTACTGTATGTTAATAAACATACAAGCTTAGCTCACTCATTTATCTGTGTTCCTATCTGACTAACGCTGCACATTCTGTTTAGCTTGTCTACCTAACCCTGGTTGGGGAACCCAGGCTCAACACTGGTTATGGGCCCAGAGGCTGCAAAGTCAGTTTAAATAGGATAAAACATTTATGTAAAAAGTGAGAGTTTGTGTTGTTATACATTACAGTAAACAGACAGCTGTGTTTTATTAATTATAGTTTTATATCCATATAAGAAAACATGGCACAAGTCAATTTACAAAGTTTGTCCCTTATATCCAAGCTGGATGGAACAAACTATGAATCATGGTCTACAAAATGTAGTCTACTTCTACGAAGAGAAGGTTTGTGGAACATAATTGAAAATCCACCAAACGTAGAAGAATGGGATCCAGAGGATGAGGAAGACAGACTAAAGATAGAAGAATTTATGCATAAAAATCAACAAGCCATTTGCATAATTGGGTTAACCTTAACTGATCAACAGCTTATTTATATCCACGGAGAGAAAACGGCTGTTGGGTGTTGGCAGAAGCTGAAGAGGATTTATGTTCGAGATAATGTTGGTGCTCACATAAATCTAACACGGAAGCTTTTCAGGACGCATCTCCAAACAAATGGTGATATGCTGAGTCATTTGAAAACTATGCAAAGCATTTTTAAAGAACTGCACGAGAAAGAGCTTATATTCTCTGAACTACACCAAGTTTACATAATTCTATCTTCCCTTGATGAAAGTTATGATAACTATGTAACTTCACTTGAAATTTTGCCAAAGCAAAGTTTAACTTTAACTGATATAACTGGCAGATTGATCGAAGAGGCCAGAAGAAGGCATGAAAGAGATGAATTAAGGAGGGAGCAACCTCAAAAAGAAGATAATGAATCTCCTACTGCATACGCAATTAAAAAGTGTTTTAATTGTGGAGGAAGAGGACATTTGGCAAGATTTTGTAAAAAGGCAAAGCGCCAGAACGCTGGCCAGAATACTAAAAATCATCAAAAAATAAATAAAAATTTAGAGTTAGCCATGTATACTAACGGAGCTGTAAAAAATAATTTATGGGTGGTTGACAGTGGAGCATCCCATTGTATAACAAATGATAACAAAAATTTTATTAAAATGTCCCAGAGTACACAGCAGATATCGTTAGCCAATGGCTGGAAACTGAAAGCTAAAGCTCAAGGTATAGCATATTGTTCTTTTATAAAAGAGAATGTAAAAATGTTATATGTACCACAACTTAAGTTTAATTTAATTTCAGTTAGAATTTTGGTTAAACTAGGATATGTAGTTACATTTAGGGGAGATAACTGCTTAATTAAAAAAGAAGATAAGAGAATTACTGCATCTTTAAGAGGTGGATTATATGTGTTAAATGATGATGGTTTAAAGGTGGCTAACACAATTTATGAAAATAAGAAACCTCATGACGAATGTATTCACTTGTTACATCGAAGGCTAGGGCATTTAAATTTTAAAATGCTTAAGAAAACTGTTGAATTATCTAAGGGAATAAGTTTGAAATCTTGTAATAAGTATTTGCAATGTAATGCCTGTAATCAAAGTAAGAGCAGGGTTATACCGGCTAATAGAGTTGATGGATTTACTACTAAAGAGCCTTTAGAAGTAGTATTTGCTGATTTAATAGGTCCAAAAAAACCAAGTGTAGGAGGAGCTCGCTACATACTAAGTATAATGGACCACTATTCTAGATATGGGTTTTGCTATTTAATGAAGAGCAAAACTGAAACATATCAAAATCTCTTTAATTGGATAAAATTTGCAGAAAGAAAAACTAAAAGGAAATTAGTAACTCTCATAACAGATAATGGTACAGAATTTACAAATAATAAATTCCAGAACAGACTAAGAATGTTAGGTATTCAACATAAAATGTCTGCACCATATAAGCCACAGCATAATGCCTTTATGGAGAGAAGAGGCCAAACATTACAATCAATGGCACGAACTATGATGTCTGATTCAGGATTACCTGACAATTTATGGGGAGAAGCAATAATGTGTGGTAATCATATATTAAATAATGTTGTTAATTCAACAACAGGTGAATTACCATTCACACTGTGGCATGGTACAAAACCTGATTTAAGTTACATGCACACATTTGGAGCACCAGCATGGGTGCATATCCCTAAACAACTTAGACACAAAGGACAGCATAGAGCTAAAAGATTAATTTTTGTAGGATATACATCTAATCATAGATCTTATAGATTCTGGGAACCAGGTACATCTAGAGTTTACACCAGTGCTAGTGCAAAATTCCTAGAACATGTAGGATGGAATAGATTAGAGAAAGATTTAAATAATGAAGTAATTATTGAACTCTACAAAAGGCAGAAAGATCAGATTAGCTATAAGAAGAGTCCAATTAAAGAAGAAGTCCACGAAGAGCAAATAGGACCAGAACAAGAGGAAATAGTTGATCAGGAAGAGTTACATAATCAAGAACAATTAATAAAGGAAAGTCCACCTGTAAGTCCTATAATACCTAGACGTACTACACGTGTAACTAGACCACCTGATAGGTATCAAGCAAGTATAGTTTGCCAAGTAACTAAAGTTCCAACTAGTGTAGATGAACTTAGGATGTATCCTGCTAAGGATCAGGAGAATTGGCAAAAGGCAATGGAAAAAGAACTAAATTCATTAAAGGTAATGAAAGTTTACGAAGATGCCAAATTACCTCCAGGAGAAAAATCCATTGGGTGCAAATGGATATTTAAAGTAAAAACTGGAAATGATGGGACTGTTACCCATAAAGCTAGATTAGTAGCTCAAGGATTTAATCAAACTGCATCTGATTATGATGAAGTTTTTGCACCAAGCCTTAAAGCAACATCTTTAAGAGCAGCATTAGTGTGGGCAGCTAAGAAAAACTATGTCATTAACCATTTAGATGTAGAAACTGCTTATCTACATGCACCATTGCAGCACACTATATATTTAAGAAAACCAATTGGTATAAAAGACAATAAAGTAAATAGTAATGATTGTTGGAAACTCAAAAAGAGTCTTTACGGGTTGAAACAATCTGGGTTTGAGTGGAACCAATATATTGTAAAAGAGTTAAACAATATAGGTTTTAAATCTGGTTTAGCAGATCCGTGTGTGTTTAAAAGAGAAAATAATGGAACGGTGTCATTATTATTATTATTTACAGATAATATTGCTTTGATAACTAAGACTAATAATGAAGCTAATGAGATTATAGCATTATTAGCCAAAAAGATAAAATTAAAGCATTTAGGTGAAATTAAAAGGTATCTAGGATTGACAATTAATAAAACAAATAATGGTTTTAAGATATCTCAAGAAGATAAAATTTGCCAATTAATTAAAATGTTTAAAATGGAACTTTGTAAACTGGCAAAGACTCCAATGAGTCAGGAAGTCTGCCAAACTAATGATCAAAGTCCCAAATTTGATAAGTCCATATATCAATTTTTGATTGGTAGCTTATCATATATAAGCAATTGGTCAAGGCCAGATATAGCTTATAGTGTAAATCAGCTGGCACGTTTTAATTCAGATCCAAAAGAATGTCATTGGCAATCCTTAAAAAGAATATTAAGACATCTTAAAGGAACAATGAACCATGCATTGTATATAGAACCAAAGGGTGATTTGAGTCTTAGTGCCTATGCAGATGCAAGTTTTGCAACTGATATAAACACTAGAAAATCAACATCTGGGATGGCTATATTATTTGGTAAGACACTAATAGGGTGGAGGTCAATCAGACAACAGCATATTAGCTTGTCCACAATGGAAGCTGAATTTTCATGTCTGTCATCATTATGCACTGACTTGATTTTCTCCAAACAGTTATTATTAGACATGGGTATAACTGTAAAAGATTCCATTATTGTGTACGAGGATAACCAAGCAGCTATAAAGTTAGCTACTAGTATTGCTGTAAAAACTAGATCAAAACATACTGATTTAAGATATTTAAATGTGAGAGAATCAGTGAAGAATGGACTAATTAAATTGGAATACTGCATGACAGAAGAAAACATTGCAGACCAATTTACAAAAGCTCAAGGAGCAATTAAGTTTAAAGAGAGTTGTGAAAAATATAATTTAAAGATGTAAATGATTCATAGTTATTATTTAACCTAAAAGGGGAGAAGGTTAGGGATAACATTGTTTACCCTAACTGGTTTAGGTGAAATAATAACTATGAATCATAGTTGTGTATGTTAAAGTGTCTGCAGCTTTAACTGTGGGATAGTAATTAAAGGAGTGGTTAAGAAAACAATATAAAAGTAGCAAGACTATGGCTTGCTCTCTCTCTCTGGCTGTGATGATCCCTGATTACTGCTTGGAATCAAGACTGCATTGCTCGAACGGGAGAGACAACAAAGGACTGATTTGTAAGTGAACTGACATAGGATATTCTACATGGACTTTGCTAATTGAATATCCCTGAATGGACTGACTACTTGATACATGACTATTGGACTGTTATTTGACTATGCCATAAACTTATACTGGAATAAACTATATTCTTGATAGCACAAGCGTATCTGTTATTTTTACTGTATGTTAATAAACATACAAGCTTAGCTCACTCATTTATCTGTGTGCCTATCTGACTAACGTATCTGCACATTCTGTTTAGCTTGTCTCCCTAACCCTGGTTGGGGAACCCAGGCTTAACAGGGGTGTTCAAAGAAACTGGCAATGTGAGTATGTTCCTTTCATAAATACTACTGCATAATAAAGGAAGTAGGAACCTGCTGTATTTTTTAAAATCCTTTATGATAATACACAAAATGTATTATCATAGCTAACCTGTAATGAGCTTTCCTTAAAGAAATGGGCCAATGGCTGTTCTAAAAACACTACTATCTGCAATAATATTAACGCATTATCTGTGGTTAAGACATTGGTTAGAATCCGGGAGACTATGAGTTTAGGCACAAAACCAGTTGTGTGACTTGGGCCAATCACTTTTTCTCAGTCCTAAGAAGAAGCAAACCACTTGTGAAAAACCTTGCCAAGAACAGACAGTAAGAACTGAATATTATTGAACAGGAAAAAATGTGGAATATATTGGTCCATTGGCCAATGTTGGTTGCTATCTTTCTTTTTAAAATAATATCAATAAAGTTGGCAAACAGCAACCCAAGATATATTTATATTAAACTCCTTAATGATTTATACTGTATCTGATAGTTTCTGCTATGGAACATCTGGTTTTATTTTTACATAAAAATGAGAAACTATTGCCAATAAAGCATTGTTAGAAGTAATTGTAGAAGATTCTGCAATAATATCTATTTATTTTTGGAAAATAAGAAAAAAAGATCAATTGAATTGAGTTAAGTTGCAGAATCAGGCATGTTATGCATCTAAGTCCATGAACGTGAAGAGTGATGTTTTAATCACAAACTTCCTTTTAACTAGGACAACTATACATTGAAAACAGGTGTTTTTTTTACAATACACTTAAATACTGTTGTATGTTGTGTAGTATTATATACACTTGCCTAGGACTTTTTCTCATACATGCATATATACTGCATATTTCAAAATTTTCTATTTAAAATCCTTATTTTATGGGGCATGATAGTGACTTTTGCTAGCTATACACACAAAAGTGTGAATCATCGCTACCCTTATAGATCATAACACTAAGGTCTTAGATCTGAGTCTTTCAGAAAGAATGCAGCTATCAAGAACACTTCACACTTCAACCAAAAATGCGTTTAGCACTGCTTGATTTCAATAGCACTGAATAAAAATAGATGAGAATGGAAAGAACATCTCCTGCATGTACATGTTGAAAAGCACATGGTCAGTAATAAAGTAATAAGATGTCAGTGCTATTCAAAGGCACTAGAGCAGGAAAATTTATTATTTTAAAAGTTAATATATATTAATATATATTAGTATTTCTATGAAATTCAGGAAAAGATTAAAATATTTACATTTAAATTGTCTTTATTACAAAATGAATGCATATTCCTAAAAAAAAATGCTTGTCTTGATCTCTCGAATGAATATATACATGTCATCATATAATATTAGAGCCAGATTTTTGTCCTTATGACCACGTAATGTATATTTTGTACTACCATTTTGTTTAATCTTACTGAAAAAAGCAATGTAAATATACATTTCACTGATTCCAATTCTGCAGTCAGGTTTTACGTATTTGCTATTGAAAAGAACATTTTACTCTTTAGGATTAAACTCCATTAATTAAAATGGATCTGTAACCTTTCTCAAACATTTTTCCCCTTTCATTTACATATCTGAGAACAAAATATTTTGCATTAATATACATTAATTAAATGACTAGCAAACCATTTTAGAATATTCTAAAATGAATATTCTAAAATTCATGAATAAACTGTATTTAATATGAAAACATGAACAATATTCTACATTTTAAACTTTATAATAAATGTAGCAAAATTATTTTAGAATCCAATCTGAATTAGTCGTTGGGACTAAATGTCTGTTCTTCCAAGCTTTTGGACTCATACTTCAGCCTATTCCCAGCAACGTCTCAGTTTCCAGGATGTTTAATTGATCTGTGCTATGCATAGTATTTATATGGTGCCTGATTAAATGTGGCTGTTAGTTGTTGAAAGTTGGCTTTAAAATCTGCATGATATAAAGATCATTTGGAGGTAGGAAAAACTTCTAATGTAATTTACCAGATTCCCTGCATGGACTGTCACTGTAGAGGAAGTTAACTACCAGATCACAAGAATACAAATGAGCAATTAGATGAGAAGACCTGAATTCACTGATAGTCTTACATTGCAATGAATAAGGACATACATTCAATTTCACAGCTACTGAGATTGTTGGCTGAGCAGGGATAAAAATAGTCAAAGAAATGATTGAAACCTGGGGAAACAGCCTTCTTGACCATCAACAGGAGTGTTGATTTACCACCATCTTACCAGGTACGTAAAACCAAGATCCCAGCAGACAAAGAAACAACAATAAACGACTTAATACTGGCCATCATCACCCCAATCAACAGCTAAAAGCGATACACAACCAAGCACCATTTAAATACACTGCTCAAAAAAATAAAGGGAACACTTAAACAACACAATGTAACTCCAAGTCAATCACACTTCTGTGAAATCAAACTGTCCACTTAGGGAGCAACACTGATTGACAATCAATTTCACATGCTGTTGTGCAAATGGAATAGACAACAGGTGGAAAGCATAGGCAGTTAGCAAAACATTCCCAATAAAGGAGTGGTTCTGCAGGTGGTGACCACAGACCACTTCTCAGTTCCTATGCTTTCTGGCTGATGGTTTGGTCACTTTTGAATGCTGGCAGTGCTGTCACTCTAGTGGGAGCATGAGATGGAGTCTACAACCCACACAAGTGGCTCAGGTAGTACAGCTCATCCAGGATGGCACATCAATGCGAGCTATGGCAAGGTTTACTGTGTCTGTCAGCATCGTGTCCAGAGCATGGAGGCACTACCAGGAGACAGGCCAGTACATCAGGAGACGTGGAGGAGGCCATAGGAGGGCAACAACCCAGCATCAGGACCGCTACCTCCATATTTGTGCGAGGAGGGACAGGAAGAGCACTGCCAGAGCTCTGCAAAATGACCACCAGCGTGCCACAAATGTGCATGTGGCTGCTCAAATGGTCAGAAACAGACTCCATGAGGGTGGTATGAAGGCCCGACATCCACAGGTAGGAGTTATGCTTACAGCCCAACACCATGCAGGATGGTTGGCATTTGGCAGAGAACACCAAGATTGGCAAATTCACCACTGGCACCCTGTGCTCTTCACAAATGAAAGCAGGTTCACAATGAGCACGTGACAGGATCTGGAGACGCCATGGAGAATGTTCTGCTGCCTGCAATATCTTCCAGCATGACCGGTTTGGCAGTGGGTCAGTAATGGTGTGGAGTGACATTTCTTTAGGGGGCCACATAGCCCTCCATGTGCTCGCCAGAGGTAGCCTGACTGCCATTAGGTACCGAAATGAGATCCTCAGACTCCTTGTGAGACCATATGCTGGTGCGGTTGGCCCTGAGTTCCTCCTAATGCAAGACAATGCTTTCATGCTAATTCATGTTTCTTCCTCATGTGGCTGGAGTGTGTCAGCAGTTCCTGCAAGACAAAGACATTGATGCTATGGACTGGCCCGCCGGTTCCTAAAACCTGAATCCAACTGAGCACATCTGGGACATCATGTCTCGCTCTATCCACCAACGCCACATTGCACCACAGACTGTCCAGGAGTTGGAGGATGGGAGTTGGACAGACTGTCCAGGAGTTGGGGGATTTAGTCCAGGTGTGGGAGGAGATCCCTCAGGAAACCATCCGCCACCTCATCAGGAGTATGCCCAGGCATTGTAGGGAGGTCATACAGACATGTGGAGGCCACACAAACTACTGAGCTTTATTTTGATTTGTTTTAAGGACATTACATCAAAGTTGGATCACCCTGTAGTTTTTTTCCACTTTAATTTTGAGTGTAACTCCAAATCCAGACCTCCATAGGTTGCTAAATTTGATTTCCATTGATAATTTTTGTGTGATTTTGTTGTCAGCACGTTCAACTATGTAATGAACAAAGTATTTAATAAGAATATTTCATTTATTCAGATCTAGGATGTCTTATTTTTGTGTTCCCTTTATTTTTTTGAGCAGTGTATTATGCATAGAACAGCTCAATGCATATATCCTGGAGATTCTCTGAAGATACGCTTCCAGCATGAGTCCAAAAGCTTTGAAGAACAAACCTTCTGTCAGGATGATCAACTCAGATTGGATCCTGCAACATTAGCCTGGGACATGTATATTTGCCTTCATTTGAAAACTTCTTTTGCTACAAGATAGCAAAATCTTATTTTGCTACAGGTTCTATGTACCTGGGCATATAATGAGCACATGAGTAAAAATGTGATTGCCTTCAACACATGGAATTTATTGTAAATACTGATAACTCATGATCTTCTGTGCTCATGAGATAAGGGAAGGGGTAAGTAGAAGGAAAAAATTAGATGGTAATCTCCTGGCAGTGGTATTAAGCAGACTACAATCTTTGAAAAAAGCATAATAAATATAAAATATAAACATCATAAAAAATACCTAAGCTTCCCAAAGTTATATCCCATGGTGAACTAATAGGCTGCTCATCTCCTTTGGCTCCTCCTTCCTTATCAGTGCCTTGTATTCCAACTCCTGCAACAGTGCTCACTAACTCCAACCGCAGGTCAATCTAGAATCAATTATTGATTTATTTTAATAAAAGAGAATATGTGTAACTCAGGGTTGATCTGTGGAATTCCTGGCATTTTTCTGAGCTTCTTACTAATTACAAACAAACTCAAAAAGCACAAAGAATTCATGTTAATTTAGTTTTCTAGTAAACTTATAAAATGGCACATATTTTTATACTGTTTACCATTTTTAGCAAAATATCTTTAATACTGTAACATTTATTTGGAATATACTATACTTGTGCAAGCAGGGAATTAGTTTGTGCCCTTCTTTATAGTTAGTATTAGAGTAGCAAATATCTTTAATTTTGAAATAGTTTGTATCTTTAGTGAAGAATTTATATCTGTCTGTCAGGGATAACAATGGTTTTCTTCACTCAAAACATTGGATGTCAAAGTATACTCTGGGGACCCTGGGGGTCCTGAGATCTTTTCAGGGAGTCCCTAAGTCAAAGATACAAATACTTTAAATGTTATAAATCTGAAATTTCTAATATGCTAATCCAGAAATATAAACTAAACTCTTTGATATCCTCCATCATTTTTAAGAATAATTGATATCCTCAATCATTTTTAAGAAGTCCTGAAATAAAAATGTTTGAGAACTTGCAAAATCAAAATATATAATGCAAATGACTTCTATGAAATGACAGAATAAAGTTCATTAATTAATCCTAATTCAGTAACTATAGGATAAATTAATGACAATTTATTATGTACAAAAATATAGAGCAGTATAAATGAAAAGCTGGCTTTTTAAATCTTTACTCTAAGAGTAGTGAGTAGGCATGGTAATCATTTCAGATGTTACAACATGGAAAGTTTGGATTGGAAAGTTTCCATTGGTTGGAAATGATTATCAGCACCAAGATACTGAAATTTTGCAATGCCAATGAAAATAAGGTTTGAAATGGAACATATTAAAAAGTTACAAAATGGTTTCAATGGAAAGAATATGAATGAGATACAATGGACATATACACACATTGTTCTGTGCAGAGTACAACTGGTATCTAATGGTCCGTGCTCTTGTTTAGCAACTGCTTCAGACAGTGATTGTTTGCAGTTATGTTAACAGTAATAAAAAATAGCTTTTGAGACCAGTGTCTTCATTTATGAATAAAAATATATGAAAAAGAGATTTTGCAGCATCTCTTGGTCAAGTGTATTAAAATCAAGTGTATGTGTTGTCCTATGCCTGACCTGTTTTCTTTCCCCATCCCACCTCTTTGCAGAGTGAAGAGATTGCCTGAACATGCTCCTTCTTCCCGAGTTGCTTTTGTCTGCAGTGTAGTTTTCATGAAAGGTGCTAACTGCAAGTTAACAAACTCAGATCTGTGATTTTAATTAGTTGATTAGAACCCTCCTGCCACCTGCCGCTGACAAGAATGTAATCAATTTCACAATGAAGGCTTTTTGGCTCCTAGGTGGCTCACAGATGTAAGTGTGCAGTGGGTGCTTATTCACTAATAATTTTTTCCTTTCACTGAATGTAAATGCAAACATTAATTTCCTTTTTGCTAATTATTCTAGTGTTTTGGGAGTGTGTTCTAAAAAGTGGGAGAGTGGGGGAAAAAGACTGTTAGATTTGCCCTTTTACTCAGCTTCCTTGTGGGGATTTGCTCCATTGTTTGGAGCCATATCCCTGATGCCATAATACAAAGGAAAGTTGAAGTAAAATCATAACCATAGCTGCAGCCATGTGATTTTTCATTTAGTGACTTCATGTAATGACAAGGTAGTTGATCCCAACTGCAGTTGCTAAATGAAAATTACCTGCATTTGGTAAATTGCTTTCAAAGCTTAATACAAAAATAAAAATAATACTTTTTTTATCTATGTGGAATAAAAATATATTTAGAAATACTATTGCTGGTCACATTGCATAGCCCTTTGTGTTGGCATTGTTTTTTATCTATAAAAAAATTCAAAGTAAAGACCAGGTTAGGGACACATTGTCTATGTTGTTGCTAAATTGGTAGTGACATGATAGAACATAATCAATCAATTTACCTTTCTAATTAGATGGTTTTCTGTATCTGCTACATAAATAATACTGTTCTTTATTGCAACTCCTTGTGGAGAACTGAATGATGCCTCTGAAAATTTTCCATCATTTCTTCCTCTGTCTGGTCCTTGAACAAAAATAACATAAAACAAGAGTATAACTTTTTCTAGATGTCAACAATGGATACACAGACATGTCAGATTTAGGTCGCAAAGAATTTTATTTTCCATTAATTAGAATAACAACAATTGTGGACCTAATCAAAACAATATTGGTCAATATGTTTAATATTCTTCCACAAAAAAGTATAGATTTTTTTTAGAAAAGCAGAAGTTTTAAACTTATAGAATGCCTTGCAATATAATCTATTAATCTTTAAACATTATCACATATTTATTGCATCTACAATAATTTCCTTTAAAGATTCAGCTTTCAAACACAAGGAATTATATAATACAATGCAAAATGGAACACAATGCCAAGAAAACATGCAGTCAGCTACGAGCTAAAATAAACAAAAAATTGAATTTCATAGAATCTACTGCTCAAGTTATTTTTAGAATACCAGTTTCAAGTCTGAAAAATGTGGTATCATTTTCATGACTTACTAAATTTTGTATGGTTATTAGAGCTCAGAATTAGATAATTATTTATTTGTAGCTCCATATACACTCAAAGAAGCATTTTGTAGGACTGGAAACTAATTTTAATATAGTTTTCTATGCGATATTGAAGAACTGTAGAAGACAGATAGAATTAGGATTTGCCATGAGAGTTAAGATAAAATGCAAGGTTTTAAAACAATTATATTTTAATCATTAATCAACAAAACAAAACAATACAGTATAAGATCTTTAAATATATTTGATTACCCTTACCTCCAACGATGTGCAGAATGTGACCATTTTTTTTCACAACCAAAATCCTATGATGTCCAGTATCTGCTATTACCAACGTGTTTTCCAAACTATCTACTGCAATTTTTCCAGGAAACAGCAAAGGTGAAGATGACAAAGAGTCTCTATATAACTGTGTTCTAATTCTATTACTATTAATTTGCCTTTGTTCCTTGTAGTATTTTAAAGCTATAGATGTAAACAGAAATAGTTTGTCCTTGTGCCCTTCACCTATCAGACTGAACAAGATATTGCCACGAGGTCCAACAATTACCAAGGTTGGCCAGCAGGACACTTCTAGCTCATGCCAGAGGGTTGCATTAACATCATTTACCACAGGATGAGTGATGTTATATCTAAGAACAGCACTTTTGATGTTATCCAAAACTTTTTCATTTGGAAATTTTGCTGAGTGAACACCAATAACAAGGACACCATCTGAAAGCATAGATAAGAAACAAATAATGAGATTTAAACCTAGTTGGAATGCTGTACTGTTGCTGGGATATATGGGATAAGCTAGATAGTTTCGCAAGAGCGAACATAAAGAACTTTATTGTAAAAATATACAGGCCTCTACTACCAGTGTTATAAAATGTGGTAGAGATTTATTGCTCTTATTAGATCAAAATGCAGCTCTTCCCTGTTGGCTAACCCCTCTAATTCTACTAAATAACTTTTCCTCACCCTGGAAGCAGACAATACAGCATAAGCTGACTTCATATGGGTTATCTCTATTACAATATGTATGATCAAAGTAAGCAATTAAGTATTTAAAGAATAAGGGGCAAGTAATTCCAGATGAAAGTTAAAAGGCTATTCCAACATAATAGAATTTAAAGATAGATTCAACATATTTCCATCTGCATTTCTATAAGGCAGGTACAGCAAAATCCCTGTAGCTAAGCGCATTTGCTCATGTGGGGATGGGGATTGTAATTTTTTCAGACTTCTTATTATATTGAAAATTTTATGGGGGTCCACCTACATTTGTAAATAGTAAGAATAAATTTCTTTATATTGAGTTAAATTGATTTACAACACCATTTGATCTAGCTCAATGCTGTCTATCTAGATGGCAATGAAAACTTTTAAGTTTCATACACAAGTTTTTTTCTACTCAATCAGGAATTAATCATGGCCTTTTTGCATGTAAAATAAAGGGCTTACCAATTGTATTCACAGAGGTTGGTGATGTCAAAAGAGCAAGATGAAAGCATTCTGTTCAAAGTGATGCCTTTGTTGTGTGTTGATGTTGTACACACCCAAGGAATAGGGCTGTGACCATAATGCTTTAGCTGCCATCTTTCCCCACCCTGCCTTTCAAAGCCATTGTCTGCTACTGAGCTATCACTTTTTCCTTCATCACAGAAACAGTACTGTAGTGATGTTCTGTGAGACTAACAATGAAATCTAGAGGCAGTCTTTTGTAATAGAGATTAAAGACAAATTGATCCACTTAGCCAAGATTTGGATCCTATAATTGTTTTAGATCTGTTTAATTATAATTTTGGGCTTTTTAATCTTTATTTTTATTATTGCTACCTGCTTAGAGAAATTTCAAAAGAAAACCCGGATGTATATCTAATTAAAAAATTTCCTGTTTTTTCTTTAAATATGTAACAGCACTTGGGTTCAGATTGCCCCTCCCTAGTATATATTCTGGGGATAACACAGAAGAGATCAAGGATTGTCAAAACAGATTTCTAAAATTCAGAATAAAGCATTAAAACAAGAAAGGCCAAAAGCTACAACCTCAGCATCAAGATTTAAGATATGAAAGGGAATAGCCTCAATCAAGACAAAGCAACAAATAAAATTTGGAGTCTTGCTTAAACACTGAACATTCTATAACACACCTTTATGGTAGTTAACATACTGGACAGCTTATATAATCAACTTCAAAATGACCCCTACAGTACTTTTTTTAAATGAAACTATACAAACCAGAAGACTGGATAACAACTCTGGACAGTACAGCGGGATGTCTGAGGCTATGGTTCTTTGTCCTATCTCTCCAGGTTATTCTCGCAGGCCATTTTACAAGACAGGATGAGACAGATATAGAGAGGAACTGTTCTAATGCCATTCTGAGAAAAAGAAGTCCCAGAAATCTTGTTCATTTTTCTATTATGCAGAGTTGACACAATATCACCGTAAATAACCTTGTGCTCTGTAGAGACAGAATCCTAGATCAAAAGAACTGAGGAAACGATAGGTCTGATTTCAGTATCCTTTCCCACATGCTTAAGTGACTTTTATAGTGTATTTAATTTATTACCAAGTGGAACAAATGCTTTTAACAGTTTATTTGGTTAGAATTCAATTGTATTTTTCTGTTATAAAAACAACCTAATAAAAGAGAGTATCAAGGGTACTGCAATCAATAATAAAACATTTCATGCATTATCTTTTCATTTAAATTTAGAATAAGAGTTCAAAAAGTGATACAAGGATTTAATAGTGATAAGGATAATGCTGCACTCTGCTTATCATTTTGAAGACATGAAGAAGTCTGCAAGAGTTTATAAATTATTCTTCCTTCCTCTTCCTATTTTAAGAATTGAAGATAAGCAGCAGAATTAATGCAGAGACCTGGCTTCTAGAGCTGCTAGCATCTGTACAAAGTAGAATTTAATCTTACTCCACAAGTGAGAATTGTTATTATTATCTTTCCTTTCACTAAATAGCCAAAAGTAAGTGCTATTTGGTTATGAGTACATTGGCATTGAAATGAAGGAATAATAGCAATAGCTTCACAGTGCTATACATCCCTCTCTAAGCTGTGTACAGAATTAGTATATTGCTCCCTATAATCTAGGTCCTTATTTCGACTTCAGAAAGATGAGTCAGCCTTGAGCTGGTCAGGATCAACTGCTGGCAGTCGGCAGAGTTAGCTTGAAACATTGCATTGTAACTACTATACCACCATAACATAATAACAATGACACTAAATATATCTTTTAAAATCTGAACAGAAATAGCAATGAAATATCATAAAATACCAAATTTTGTCATCTCTATAAATAAAAATACAATATAAAATATAGTACATACGTCATTAATGAATATGGAATGCATTCTGTTTTAAACTGCTGCTATACAAATATAATTTTGCTACTGAAATGGGATCTGCCAGTTCTATCCCTATTTCCCTGGCTCGTAATTTCCTCTAAAAGATAAACAAAAGTTCACAATTGCTTCAATGCATTGTGAAGTAGTAGACAAAAAGAGAATGAATGAAAAATCATAGAACACAACCTGTTGTGTGTTCTGATTTTGTATATATCAAAGCAATAATCCACCAGCAATTTGTATTTAGACAAATCAATTTGATTAGAATAATATGTTTTCTGTTTAAAAGAAAAGTAATCTATATTTTAAGACAATTTCATTGATAACAGAGCAAAAAGAATAAAATATTGCACAGTAAAATTCTAGGATTAGGCTAGATTTAAAACTGCATTGAAAAAGTTTTAATGGCTCTATCCCAAAGTATTTCTGTCAAGAAGCATTTCCTCATACAGCAGTCCAACAGGCCATTTCCAGACTGTCAATGTGATAAGAATGTGCATTAGGGTTTAAAATAACCTTGTGAATACCATTATGAACTCAGAAATAGCCTAGCAAGGATAAGACAGGAAAGCATTTAGACAAATGTTAGTTGACATTAATTCATGCATGTATCAACATGAAATTTTTATGTATGGCATAATAGTTAAAAATATGCACTAATATTGGCAATGTCATGAAACAATTCTCTATATTTAAGCATATTGGCATTGGATTTGGAACAACTACATTTGAGGACTAATGTGGCACTTTGTAAAATGTATATTTCAGGGCATAGCATTGTACTTGAACTCTTAGACATTTTTCAGACTTTCTGCAATCACAAACTACAAGATTATAATAGGATTTCTGGAAAAGGCACGCACCACCCAGTCAAATCTCCAAGTAGTCCCTACATTTTTATCTTTAAAAGGAACATTTTTTTTTGCAACTGAGAATACAATTATATTTATGTATAGTTCCTATCTTCATTGTTAAAAGATTTAGAAAGGAAGAAGCAGCTAAGGAAGGAAGGCCTAAGTTTTAAGGCTGACACATTAAGCTGGCTCTAGTTCATGAATGTGAAGAGTGTAGTCAAAGGAGAGACAAAGCCAAGAAAGGAATCGTCCTGGAGTTATGTTCCCACAAGCAAAGTCCAAGCCCTCTTGAAGTCTGAATCTTTGAACAAAGTATTGACTGGTTTAATACCTTTATCAGAGTACTTCTCCTCTAAATCGTGAAGATCAGGTAAAATATGGATGCAATTGATGCAGCAGTAGGTGAAGAAATCTAATACCACTACTTTTCCACAAAGATGTTCATATAAAGAAAGTGAACCTTCAGTGTTCAGCCACTGTAAATCTGAAATCAAAGCTCTAATTAGTACTTTATTTTAAGACATTAAAAGAACTAAACGTATTCTGAAATAACTAGTGATTGTATTTTTAAAAAATAAACAATTCATGAATTTCTAACACATAAAAATTCTTAATATTCAAAATCTGTAATTCTTCATAGCTCAGTTAATCTAAAAATATACTTTTTATCATTCTATTTTATGAAAGGATAAAATAAAACTATTCAAGTTAATGTTAAAATAATATAATTATTTGAAGATAAACAAGAATCCATTTAGGAAGTTTCTAATTACAAAGTTTCTAATTATAAAGCATAGCACAGATAACACATGTTACAACAATATCAATGTTTTGTTTTCCTATCTGCTTAATCAAATGTAATTCAATATAATGAGATTAGGCAGAGAACCATCATTAATACCTTTGTTGAAATAACAAAAGTCTCAAGCGTTTTCAAAAACATTTTTTTAAAAAATACATGCAATCAGGTCTATGCAACCTAACTTCTAATACAAAAGAAATACACTGAAATGATTTCAGCGTTCAGGGAAAAAGTATGAGGAGTGAATTATAAAACAGTGTATGAAAGAAGAGTGAATGATTGAGATGAAGGGAGAGACTTAAAAAGGAGGTTGATGGAGTTGATGCATTATTTAGAGAAAGATACCAGAAAAATTTAAAGCACGAGTAATGGGAAAATCAATAAGGCAGAAGCAAGGACAGTATGTGAGTAGAAATTTTTATGCAAATAATAAATTCTTGTTGCTGAAACTATTGCTTTGCTCTGTATGTATAGAAGAGCAAACAGCTTACTCTCTTGAAATCTCCTTTCTCTCTCATCTCTCCATCCTTTGATGGGGCAGGGAGAAAAAAAATAAGTAATTTCTATTGGCAATTTCTGCTTTGCCTGACCCTTTCCTGCTGCCAGGAGAATTACACTACTCTTGATTTACAGAAAATCAAACATCTTGGAGGTAATTCTTAATGTATGGCAGCCATTGTGATTGTCTTTGCTAAGTGATCAAATCAAAAATAGCAATAGCACTTAGCAGCCTCTCTGACTGGTTTACAAAGTCAACATATTGCCTTCAACAATCTGGCTTCTTATTTTACCCACTTTGGAAGGATGGAAAGCTGAACCAACCTTGAGCCTGATGAGATTCAAACTGCCAAACTGCTGGCAGCGGACAGAAGTAGCCTGCAGTACTGCATCCTAACCACTGTGCCACTTTCCTTCGTGATCACAACATTGGCAGTGGCAGTTCTCACCCTAATACTAAAACATGTGGGTCATTAAGCGAGAAGTGAAGAATGTTCTAGAGAAGGAGTATAAGAGTGCTACATGGTACAGGAGAGGGGAAACACAGTGCAGGCTATGCACAGGTTGGGGAGGAGAGCTCAGGAAGGCTGGGAAAGAGGGTGTGGAGTTCATGAAAGTTTGAGCGCAAGGCAGAGAAGATTAGAGAAACAAGATGTGGAAGGTACTAGTAGGTACAAACTAGCAAAGAATGGCTGGGGTGTGTGTGAAGACTTATCCAAGGGATTTGTTACCTTCTCTGCTGTCTCACCCACTGACTTTGCTTGTGGGAAATCAGAAGAGAAGGTCAGCAGTCACATGATTGTGGGCTGCTGCAACCAAATGTGCATGCAGCTTACTAACACCCAAATTTTGTTCACATGACTGCAGGGATGCTGCCACAGCTGAAACTTTGAGGACCATAAGACTCCATGTCCAGTACCATCATTTCAAACAGTCATTGAATAAATGGTCATAACTTGAGGAATACTTGTACTCTCTTGAAATTTCTTCCTCTCTAATCTCTTCATTCTGGGGGAGGGAAGAAGGATGGGTCAAGCAAAGGAGTTGTTTTTACAGAAATTGCTTTGTTTCTTCCCTCTTCTTGCAGAGTGAGGAGATGAAAGAGATTTCAAAGGAATATTGTAATCTGTTTGCATAATGTTGCATAATCACCTGTGCATAATGCACAACATCAGAGTGATGATTTCACTATGCATAAGAGCAAACAGTTTGTTCTCTTGAAATCTCTTTCTCTCCAATCTCAGCTCTGCAGGGGGGAGGCTTCAGAAGTGATTTCAGTAAGCAATGTCCCCTTTGCCTGACTTTTTCCCATCCAAGAAAAGAGCAGAAAGATTGGAGAGGAAGAGATTGCAAGAAAGTTGTTTGCTCATATACACACTGAAAGCAATGAATAAATCACTCGCTTCCCCCTTACCGGCAAAACTTAGAAATTAAAGAGAGGGATATCAAAAGAATAAGCTGTCTATGTAGCAAGCCCTTGGCTCTCAGACCAAGCTGCTGGCTTGATCAAATTATTTTTTATGTGTAGAAGACACTAAACAGGTACTCAATATTCCAAAACAGAGGGGAATGGTTAGGAGGCAACAAGAACAAAGGTGTAAAACTAAGTACCCTTGTCTTTTTCTAGCCCATAAGAATTGTCAAATCATCTATCTATGTGATAGATCAGAAGGTTTCCAGACTCCTTGGGGGGGGGGGGGGTGTCGTAATTTCATCACATGAGGTCTGCGAAGGCTTGAAATTTATAACATTAAATGTTATAAATCTTGAGTTAAGTGTTGGATCCATGGTGAAGAAAAGGTTGAGAATCACTAGGATAGATGATATGACAAGTAAAACAGAAGGTTCAAAATCATACAAAAATGCTTATCAATGTTTTCCATTTAACTGAAGAAATAAGCAGAATGCTATAAATTTCAGTCCTTCATCTCAAACTTTTCAATGTTTTATTAATACACAAATACTTAAGAAAACTTACAAAACATAAGTTTTCACAGGTATTTATATGTATGGTATTCAACTTTGTTCGGGTATTTTCCCATCTCATGATAGTTGTGTTGTGAGAGGAACACAATGATGGCTGATGATGGCAGATAAAATTCTTTTATCTTTTTTTTTCTGTTTTGTATTTTATTTTTTATGATAAAACAATAAATGTATAAAACATTTTATTTATCATTTGAATGCTGAGACTGAGCCTCTGCTTACGTTACAAATAGTTAAGACCACTAATTCTGCAGAAGAAAAAATGATATTCAAAACAGTATTGATAGGCTGCTAAAATAGGCTTAAAATAATTGAATGTAAATTAATAGAGAAAAGTAGTTTCCAAATTGTGGTGTTTACTAAACATAATTCTGAAGGATCCTTGGTACTGAGTTGGTTGTTTTCTTGTAGACGTTTCATTAGCCAAACTTCGTAACATCATCAATGTTAGTAAGGAATGGGGTTTGCTTTTAATTTATATTCTAGTCAGTGTTGGTGGTGGTGGCCTTAAAGGTTCTTTGGTTGGGCTGTTTACTATTAGCTAAGGTACTGTTTACTTCTTGATTGTTGGGACCATTCCTTACTAGCACGGATGTTACCTAGTTTATGTAATGAAACATCCGCAAGAAAACAAGCGGCTTCAGGGAATACCAATCATCTTTCAGAATTATGCTTAATGAGCAACATAAATTTATTATTTATGGTATTCTTTATTATTTGCGAATTACTTACCACAATTTGGAAATGACTTCCGTACCTCAGAGAGCACCAAGTACCCCTCATTTTCAACCCAAGCTACAAATATTCTCTTTTGTCAAACAGGATCCTTCAAAAAAAAAAAAAAAGGTTCAGAGAAGATCAGGGATCATATGATGCTTTTAAAAATCGTGCGGGAGAAGAGCAAAGCTATAAATTGACAGACAACCAGGAGAAATCTGAAGACTGGGAAAGTTTGGACGGCTCCTGCAAAGAGATGGACGCCCAACGACTTCGACTCTGCTCACCTGCTCCAAACTCGGGCACTTTCAAATCCCGCTCCCATCCGTCCACCTTTTTCACGTGCTGATACACCAAGTTTTCCTTCTCTTGAAGCGCGTTGGCATCCTCCAACGCGTTATCCAACTGGCTCTGCCAAGGCAAAAGAGCCGGCAAGCCGCCAGCCGCCGCCATCGCTCTTCCCCTCCCTACCCGGCAAAGCACCAAAAAACGGGCGTGACTCTAACTGCTCTTCCGTTTGGCTTCCGGCACTTTCCAAACCCAGCTCGGTGCGGTCATGGAGCGAATTCCAACCCGACCCCCATATCCCGAATATTTAAAATCCCGTCGCCCCATATTTTCGTGCCCAATTAAAAAACTTTGGACCAAAGGTGGATTATTATTCCTTTGTATCGCCACGATGCTTCCCACCCCCCCGAAAATAGCACAAGAATTCGCACATTCGACAACGGATACCCGGACGGTATTTTTGTTTCCCTGTCGCAGATTCGCCAGAAACAAATCTGAGTTTGCAGGCCAATAGGAGTGGTTTTCTGGCCCCCAAATATATTAAAATAGTATTTTTAAAAAAAAAAAGAAAATCAAGGAAAAGCAGGGAGATTAGTTGTTATGAAAGTGCGGAACTCATCGTAATGATACAGGAGGAGGAAGGGAAGAGCCGCCAACGAGGGCTGAGATGAAATCAGTGGCGACGGCTGGAGCTCTTGAAGGCGTGAGGGATTTTGAATGGGGCTGCTGCTTCCTAAAGGGGAAGAAATCTGCTGAGGTAACGTGGGCGATTATCCCCCTCTCTTGATTGGAGAAAACATTCATTTCGATGCGGATATTGTCCAAAGGTCAAGATTATAATTAACAGAATTACAGAATTGGAAAGGAGCTCGGAGGTATTATAGTCCAAGCCACTGCTCAGGCAGGAAACTCTATATACTATTTCAGACAAATGGTTGTCCAATCTCTTAAAGACTTACAGTGTTGGAGCATTCACAACTTCTGGAGGCAAATTGTCCCACTGATTAATAGTTCTCACCGTCAGGAAATATTTCCTTACTTCTAGGTTCTCTCTTAGTTCTCTCCTTGATCAGTTTCTATCCATTGCTGCTTCTTGTCCTACCTTCAGGTGGTTTGCAGAATATCCAAGGATTACCAAAATGTAACACCTAATAATCCTTGAAGCTAAAATTCTGCCCGCATATACTGGGGTTAAAACTAAACAGAATGAACTATGGGAACACACCACAGGGCTAAAAGTTTTGCTGAATGCAATATGATTTAATTACAAGTAAGATTTGCATGCAACTGAGGGAGAAACTTGGAATACAGCCAGCCACCTTAGCTCTAGGATGGCTGCCAAGGACATGTCCTCACTCAAGAACCTAGATCAAAGAGATTGAGTAGGAAAATATTGTTTGCTAGTGCAAAAATATAACTTTATCCCATATTAAACTTCTGATTAGCATGGATGCAGAGCTGGAGACAGGTTAGCACTGCAGGAATTCAGCTGCTCTATTTCAGGACTAACCACTCTGCATCCAGCCACAGGAATTGTTATTTCTGTGGCCATTTCTTTTGGTTGCTGGAGAGCAAAGAGACTTATTGGGCAGTTAACTGTTTCTTTTCTCAACTCATTGAAGGTGTACATTGAAGGTGTCCTTGACTTACAACAGTTGATTTAGTGGCCATTCAAAGTTACAACGGCATTGGGAGAAAAGTGAATTATGGCCGTTTTGATTCCATGTGATCAAAATTCAGATGTTTGGCAATTGACTCATATTTATAATGGTTGCAGTGTCCCGGAATCATGTGATCCCCTTTTGCCACCTTCTGACAAGCAAAGTCAATGGGGAACCAGATTCACTTAACAACCGTGGTACTAATTTAAGAACTGCAGTGATTCACTTAACAAGTGTGGTGGGAAAAGTTGTAAAATGGGACAAAACTCACTTAGCAACATAAATTTTGGGCGCAGTTGTGGTCGTAAGTTGAGGACTAGCTATACCACAAATTTGTTTCCCTCTGGTAAGTTCTGTCATCTTCCACAATGGCAACTGGAGGACTGCAAGTGCAGGGATTGCTATGGTGAACAAAGGCATGGTATTCACACTTGAAGAATTGGGGAAAGAAGCAGGCAGTGGAAAAGGGAAATGTTTCACCTGTTTCTTGCATCTTACTTGCCCAGCACAACAGAGGAAACTTGTCCCTTGCAACAGCTTGTGCGGCCTTGTTTTCAAGGCAAGACAAGGCAGAGCCATTGGGATAGCAGCTGTTTTCTACTTTCTTTCTGTCTTGAAGGGGGGAAGAGCCCTTGGTGTTCTCCCCAGCATAAGGAAGTTTTTCAAAACAAAAATATTGTAGATCAGGAGTGTCAAACTCATGTCATCACAGCGCCATCACGTGACATATCGGGACTTTTTCCCCCTTCATTAAACTGGGCAGGGACAGGGCCAGCACATGACACATCTAGCCCACTGGCCACAAGTTTGACACCCCTGCTGAATAGTATTACATTTATGTAATAGATATTCTTCTATATTTAATATATAATATGGGTTATATTGAAAGAACATGGGGAGAAAGCAGAAAGAGGAAAAATACTATTTTGCTTTTCTGAGACCAACTCTTAAACCTAAAGTGTGCTTGGAGATATTATCTATTGTAAAATGTTATAAAATGAAGGATCAATGCAGGGTTTATTGAAAGGTATTTGAAATTTAGCTACTGTTTTTCAGTTCAGATGATCAATAGGAGACATGATTCTTTGTGTTTTTAGAATATTTAGAATAATTTCTAAATGAAGAACTGTTAAAGGAATTTTGTTTTATTTTATTATTTGTATTTCAGGATCACACAGGAAGAAAAGAAGCCTGTGGAACAGTTCTAAGATTTTCTAGTCAAATTTCTCAAAAATAAGAGGGTTAAAAACTGGCCTCATGATTAGAATTGTAGATTCTAATCTAGGTTCACCTTAATATTTGAAATGTCAATTATTGCACTTGAACGTTAAACTATATATTTGTAACATTTATATGAGTGGGATAGCATGATATATAATACGACAATTGATACTTATTATTTTATAAGTATAGTAAAATAATGTAACTGAATTCAAGGAAGTATTTTTCCTGAAGAAGATATTTTTCCTTCATCGATGGATTGTCATGGCTGAAGATGGCTTTTTGGAGGAAGACATTTGGAAATATAAATCTATCAGAAAGCAAAAGCCTGCAAGCCAACATTCAGAAGTAATTGCTACTGAAGAACAAAAAGTAAAGTTTGAAAATGGTAAATCACAAAGAAATGACAACAGAAATGGTGGGAAAGTACCCAAAGGAAAAGGTGTCCCTAAGAAGACAAAGCAAAGGCCAAGACAAAGAGATAGTCAGACCCTCGTAAAGCCAAGAGTTTGCAGTGGTGATCCTATTGAATCATCACAGGAAGATCCGTCAACAACTTCGGCGAAAGAAACAAAAATCTGCAAGAGGCAAAACTCTAAAAAAGCTAGACCAGTTTTTGAGGGGTACTGTCCAAGTTGTCAAATGCCATTCTCTTTATTGTTGATCCAGACACCTCAGTGGCATGTTACCGAATGTTTGGATGTCTCAGGGACTGCTGAAAAAGGTACAGTTTTAATGGGAAGCTAGGGCCCTTCTATTTTGTTTTTGAAAACAGGCTATGTTCCTTTAAGAAGTGCAAACAATATATTCTCATGTGAGTCAGTATCTGAAAAACATTGACAAGATATCAGTCTTTTGACTAATCAGAGGCCAGAGCTAAGAAAATGGTAACCATATATTGAAACAAATCTTGGTAGTCTTTGAATTAATTCTTTAAAAAGCTAGATTTTTGAAATTGTAGTAGGAAACTATAGTTTTAAGGCATGAATTAAAAAGCATGTACTAAATTTTAAAGAACAAAATCCTGTACAAGAGATCTGGTGAGTAAAGAAAGTCTATGATGCATTTTTTTTTACAGAGAGTAGCTTACCAAATTAAAAACAATTGCAGATAATTCAGTAAAATAAAACAATTCTGTTCCAACCACCATTATTTGAATTTGAAAATTGTCATTAAAAAATCCCCCATAGCCTGTTGAAGTTTATAAGAAAAGACTGGTTAACCATTATGTATTTAGTTAAGTAATTCAGAAAAAGTAGACATTTATACCTGCACTGAACTCTTTTTGCTACAAATCATGTTATGTTTCCATCAGACATTGTATTAGAAATTTTGCATTCTCATAGATAAATTCAATTTGAGGAAATAAAGATACAATATGAAAAGTTGTCTGCATTAGCCATGTTTTTTAAAGCATAACTTTCAGGATTGTAATATTTGTTCAGTAAATCTTATTTTTCATTTGTGCTATATTCAAAAACATTTTACTAATCCTTTTTTCCTTCTTTTATTAGAATGTCCTGATGGCATTTTGTGCTCTTCAGTCATTCCTTCTCATTACAAACGCTACAGCCATTTCCAACTTGCAACAAGTAGAGCACAGGATTTTATCTTTGCACCCTCATTATTTAGTGCAGAAAATTATTTCATTAGACCTGGTGCTGCTGAACATAATGAATTCAGTTGTAGAGTATTACAGGATGTGAAGGTCTCTCAGAGTATGGAAAAATCAAAACAGTCTCTTTTATTACCACAACAGAGTTCAATGACTGTGAATTCCATCAATGTAATCAACATCATGTCTTCATCTTTGGGAAATATTAAAAAAACTGAACATACAATACAGCACATAGATGAACCAAAGCTGTCTGAATGCCTTAATCTTTTTTCTGAAGAAACTCAAACTGAGAAGCTAAACAGTCAACTTTGCTCTTTTCAACAGAATACCTCTCTCTTAGATGCTGATTTGAATGACAGTGACATTTCTTATTCCCCACTTTATACTGATGAAAATGCTGCAGAATCAGATGAGGCAGATAAAGAACAATTGCAGAAAAAGATAGAGATAACATATCAAAAAAATCTATTTGATACCAGAAATTTGGAAAGCCAAAGTAGAATTGTTGAAAGTTTATCTAATAGATCCCAGCAGATACAATTTCAACATAAGAGTGTTAAAATGTTGCAAGATGGAAAAACAATCAATGAATCCTCTAAAATTTTACCAGCAAGTGTGAATGAAACATTGAAGCCTCTCCCACAAAAGGACATGCATAATAGCATTCACAGTTCAACAAGTTTTCTTGATCAGATGAAATGTCCCACAGGAGATTTCAATTCAAGAAAAACTAAGGATAAGCTTAAAGTGAACTCTACTAATTTTGATGCAGATGACTATGGGCAGGGCAATTCTAGTGATAGTTATTGGTTCTCTGAAGATTCTGCTGTTAAGGATCACATGCTTTCTTCAAAATCTAAAAAAGAGCCTCTGCAATCATTCCAGCTAAGTCAAAGTGTAGTAGTAGAAAAGTTCAATAACTTAGATGTTAAAGTTAAGACTACTATTAACACACGTGGAAATAGAGCACTTAAGAACAATTCTTGTTTGGTGAAAAAAAAAGAGGAAGGATCTTGTAAGAATATTGTAATGCCTATTTTACCCAGTACAGTATCTAAAACACAGCCGCATCCTGCTACAAACACTAAGGTCCAAATCACTCCTCCCAAACACCTAAAACAAATGGACATTGGTGTTTTCTTTGGATTGCAACCAAAAGTAAAAAGTAAGACTTCCCCCCAAAAAAATATTTTTGAAGAAAGAGTGATTGTGAATCCATCAGCTGCAAATGGAAACAAGCTCCTATCTCGAAAGAGGAAGGCTGAAGGATCAGTAGGAGAGACTGATACAGTCACAAAAAGTTCAAGCATTAAATATGACACCAAATCAGATAGTATTTCTGGTGGTCAGAAAAGACAGAAAAAAAGATACAGAGAATCATATCCTGGTGAAAATGGAATAAAAAAGCAGTGTCCCTTTTATAAAAAGATACCAGGTAGTGCTTTATTTATTTTGTAAGAAAACAATTTAGGATTGTTGGGGGGGTTCCCTTTGCATCATTAGTTTCTCCTAAAGAATGTGAAAATAACTTGCTATATATGTAAAATATTTTTTTTATTCAAAGCCCTGCAGATGTTCTATGTTTAGCTGTCCATGAAATGATCCTGTAGAAAATTATTCACAAGTAAATTATATTGCATTCAGTAGTAAAATATGATCATTTGTTAATGGCAGGAGTAGCCAGTTTAAATCTTACTTGTAAAGAAGTATGTAACTCAGGAATAGAAAGGAAAAGTTATATTATTTGGCTGACAGATCTAAAATTACAGAAAAAAAATTAAGGCTGTAGAGAGATAAAGTTATTTAAGTTCTAGCGTCAATGAAATATGCTAAGGCTGCAGACCTGTACATACTTGAGAGTGAGTTCCACTAAATTCAATGAGGATTGCTTCTGAGTTAATATTTCTAAGGCCCGGTCCCATTGCATGTACGGATGCAAAGAGGATGTAAAACATTAAAAAAAAGCTTGCCATCCGTTGGAAAACGCTATGCATCTGTTGTGTACTCACTGCATACGTGTTTCATACGCTCTATCCATTGAGCATCTGTCCACTGCGATTTCATCCACGCAAGAAGTTTTGAGCTGCACAAAACTTTGTGAACGGATGAACTTTCCGCCGTGTACAATGTAAATCTGCGACATACAAGCAACAAACGTTCTATGTCCATTATCATCCGTTAAACGTCCGCTGTATCCTTTCTGCATCCTCTGGGCATCCTCACAACTCACATCTGCTGCAGCTGAAAACGGAAAGAGGGAGGAAAGAAAAGGGACATGGAACATCTGTACATCGTTAGTAGCACGGAAATAGAAAGGATGCACAGTGAATGGTTTGCATCCGATATACATCCGTGTGGCATCCCCTTTCTTTCCTTTAGGCATACGTGATGCATCCGCTTCATCCGCTATGCGTCCGCTTCGCAATTATCCTCCGTAACCCCTTCGGAGGTGTCATCCCCTTCCATCCGCTTTCATCCGCTAGGCTTCCGATAAACATCCCCGCTACATACTACCCACGTCAGTTCTTTTCCGTTCTGTTTATGCAAATTTTCGCCACTTTTTGGAGCGGATGACAACGGATGGAGCCACCCCCAAAATTTTGCTCGTCCGCTGTGTCCTTAATGCATACGTTTTGTGTCCGTCGGCCAGTGGGACAGGGCCTAAATTTATAGTTTAATTTACACTACATTGTAGTGTAATTTCTTTGATATATTATTTATTTCTACTCATTATAGCTATTTTTCCTGTATTTTTGGCTCTTCAGATATTTATAATTACAATTTCCAGAATTCCCACGAAGTATATTAAGTAATCCTCTTTTTTTCATTTAAACTTAAGGAAACAAACATGGTTAGTGATACTTTTCTGAGTGTAAATTCAAGAAAGAATTGTCAGGTAAAGTTTAACATTTATTCTGGCATAAACTTTTATGATTAACATGGGAATGTGAATGTTGATGCATTGGCACATAGTTCACAAAAGCTTATGCCCTAATGAGTCTTAACAGATTGTAGAGGATTCTATAATTCTAAATGTACTAATCAGTTTTGGCAGTTACACTGTATAAGAAATTACTGCTCTTTTATTAATTTGTTTCAGGCACAGGTTTTGTAATAGATGCATTCCAGTATGGAGAGATTGAAGGCTGCAGTGCTTATTTCCTTACCCACTTTCATTCTGATCATTATGGTGGCCTAACTAAAAAATTTACATTTCCAATATACTGCAATAAGGTATGTATGGATACTGCAGACTCATTTGGAAGGTACAAAACATGTAAGATATATCTTGTCTGTGCATATGATATTAATAATCCTATGGAATTTTGGAACTAATTTTAAGACATATCAATCAACAAATTGTGGGTTGCATGAGTGCCTTATATTTGTGTCATTGTAAAGTTATTGCTATCATTGCTAATTTATTATACTTTTTTCTCCATTGGACCAGTGTTGTGCCGTTCAGGATTTGTAAAGTATAATGATGAAGTAGAGATTCCAAGTATGGAAACTACAGTATTGTCTGGCTTCAGTCAATATAAACTGCCATGAAATGTAAATCATATATTCAACCCCAACTCTTTCCCCCTTTTTTCTTCCCTCATTTGTTTCTTTTACCATCTTGCCTAATTAATACCTTGTAATTAGGTCCAAATGAAATTGGTGCAACAGTTGTAAGTAGCGGCAAAACATTTTTGTCTTTTAGATAACTGGAAACTTGGTAAAGAATAAACTCGGAGTGCAAGAGCAATATGTCCATATCCTGCCAATGGATAGAGAATGTATAATAAATAACATCAAAGTCGTGTTGGTAGATGCTAATCAGTAAGTATTTTTAAAAAAGTATATGATTTATGTCAATTTTGTTTTGGGTTTGAATTCAAAATGCCATTTCTTCTTCTCTTTTTCTCTTCTACTCCACTCATTCTTCTTGCAGTTGTCCTGGTGCTGCAATGATTCTTTTTTGTCTTCCAAATGGGACTGTAATATTGCATACAGGTGACTTTAGGGCAAATCCTTCTATGGAACGCTGTCCTTTCCTGAATAAATTGAGAGTTCATACTGTTTACTTGGACACAACGTAAGTTTTTGATTAAATATTTATAATATTGAAATATGGTGAGAACACTTTGCAAACTACAAAAATGTGCCAGGGTAGAATCATGGAGTTGGAAGGGATTATCCAAGTTATCTAGGCCAAACTTCTGCTTGCTTCTCGGTTATATCTAACATACAACTGTCTCCCTCTGTAAAAAACTTCATGTAGCAAACTGTTCTGCTAGACAGAGCATTCCTCATGTCTAGCCTGAACATCTGTTCTTGTACTTTTAATACTTTGGCACTGGACATTTCTACTGTGGGACAATAGAATACAAGTCCATGCTTTCTTCTGTGTGACAATCCTTGAGATGTTTGAAGACAGATACTTAATTTTCCTAACTTTGCATTTTTGCTATAATTTATGTCACTGAAAGCAGTATCATCCTGCTTTGGCAATTATAGAAAGAAATGCCATTTATTTCTTATGCACAGAACAATTGTGTCCTACTAATTGAGATAACGGCATATTTTTGTCGACAGATGTGGCAAAAAAAGATAAATTGAACAAATGATTGACTGATTTAAAAGTTGTGCGCAAAGGAGTTAGCTATACTTTTTCCATTAATTATTTATTTTTTTGAGGAAAAAATGAATGTACTTGTACTAGCCTTTTTTATCACAAAAATATGAAAACTAAAAATATAAGAAAGGACTTTAATTCAAATTATTCCCAGAAGTATGATTGTTGTCTTCTACATGTTTGCATATTGGCAGTGGAGCTACAACTTATGTGTACTAATTGTTTTCTATCCTAGAAACCACTACATTGACTTATAGTAATCCCTTTGAGTTTGACACTTTTCACTTTTGAGTTTAATACTTTTCACTATATTGTATATTGATACATATTTGTGATGCTGTTCATCTGTTCCTGTAAATAGAAGGCTAAAGATGTTACTTCGTTTTTTTTCCCATCAAAGCTGAATTTTCTCATATGTCTTTTATTACTCTTTCTTAGGTATTGTAGTCCTGAATATACTTTTCCTTCCCAGCAAGAAGTGATTCAATTTGCTGTCAATACTGCATTTGAACAAGTGACTTTAAACCCACGAACTTTAGTTGTTTGTGGAACATATTCTGTTGGAAAAGAAAAAGTCTTTCTAGGTAAGGAAAGGACTCTTCTATAAGTACAACAGAGATACCATATCGTAAATATTTGAGCTGAACCTTCTGTTCAGCACAACATAATTATCTGTTTCTACTCATAATGTTACTTTCACAAAAATATCACAGGTCTAAATAGTTAAAATCATACCCTTTTGGACTTCTTGGCAAACAGTTCAGAGGCAAAGCAGTGTATGTTATGAACAATTAAAGATGCCTCATTTTAGTCATGCTATAGTTTACGAATGGTTTGGAGATATTAATAGCCTTGAAAATGTAAGTGACTTTTTCAACTTTTAACTCAGCTTTTTGGTATGTGGGTAACTTTCCAAATGCAATGTAATTTATTTGAATGCTAAATTGGAAAGTATTGAAACACGCATGTCGGCCTTCCTAGCACTGATTATCTGGAATGAAATGAATATTTTACCCACTTTTGGAACTCTTCATAATCTATCCTATTACTATTTTTAAGCTGGGAAGCAGATACAAATTTTTATAATGAAACAAAAAAAAAAAGAATAAATTAGTGATTTGAACGCTTTTTTAAAAAGATGTCAGTGAAAAATTTGGTTTCTTTTTTAAAGATAACAGAAATGGTATAAGCTTTCTGAACCTTTCACTTATATTTGAGCTTTTTTTTTTCTTAAAAATCTGAAGGTGAATTCTGAAATCTCAATATAAAAAAACCCCTGATTTTGTTTCATAGTTTCTTTGTTGCCATTTTAAAACAATTGGATGAATTGGCATGTAGCAAGAGTAGGTTTTACTAGTTTCGTCAAATTCCCTGGGAATCCTCTCTATTCCTATTGGATTAGAATATTTTTTATGGGTAATCCACAGAAGATGTGTTCAAAACAAACATATAGGCAAATACTACCTTAGGGAATTATAAGTGAAATACAAAAGTAAGCTTACATTATTTTTCCTATTTCCATTTTCATGATGTCACTTCTGCAGCTATTGCTGAAGTTCTGGGCTCAAAAGTAAGCATGTCTCAAGAGAAATACAAAATACTTCAATGCTTAGAATCAACAACAATAAATTCCCTTATCACTTTGAACTGGAATAATACTTTCCTACATCTTCTGCCCATGATGCAGATAAATTTTAAGGTAAGATTTAAAGCTGAATCCCAGAGTAAGAAAAGTCACAGTCTTCTACCTTAAGATACCATAATTACAGTAAACAAGAGCCAATTGCAAATTAATAGCTGAAAGTACCATTTACATCATCTATGTAATGTAAAGCTTTATGGTGCAAGCAAGATGGCGTTTATCCAGACTTTGAGTCAATGTAATGATTTCTTTTGTTAGATATGCTGTTATATGTTCATTTTGATTCTTTTGTTTCAAAGGAATTTCATATCTGCCGGAAGTCAAGTTGTGAATTTATTTAAAGCAGGGGTGTCAAAGTTGTGGCCTGCAGCCTGGATACATCACATGCTGGCCAAGCCCATGCTTAGTTTAGTGATAGGGGAAAAAAGTCATGATACATCACATGACAACACCATGATGATGCAAGTTTGTCCTTCTTGATTTAAAGCAATTTTTTCACTAGGTAGACATATACCATTAATAACTTTCAGAAGCCTGATGGTTGCAAGATGCCAGCTGATGAACTTTCAACTGATTATGTCAGTTTATTATTATGTTATATATTTTTTATCTTTCCCAAATCTGTTACAGTGGAAAATAATGTTTTGCTGTAACTACAATGGCAGATACAAATTTACTTTATCGTCATAAGCCTTGCAGCAGCCCAAAATGGAAATGGTTAAAGTAAAAGAAAGGCTCACAGTTACTTGTTCTGTATTGCAACAACATTTTAGATGCAAAACTGAATTTGGGAAAGAAGAAAAAAAATATTATGCTTTACTGCTTAACTTTTGTCATGGTTTAGGAAGTTGTGCAAAATTTCTTAAATTATCATATAAATCTAAAGCAAACCAAGACACTCTTCCGAAACAGTATGTCTCTCAAATACTTGCAACTTGATATCTTTGGTATCCTTTTGCCCAGTGATTGAGAAAGATCCTGTTACCTTTTAAAGCAAATATCAATGGAATCTGTGACCTCTAGATTGTTAGAGTTGAACTTCAATTCTCATAATCCCTAACCAAATGGCCTTTGGACATGATGATTGGGAATTTTGAGACTTAAAAGTTAAATATATTTACAGGGCACCAGAGTGAGAAAGCTTCCATAGACAAACAACATTAATGCCATTATCATAATGTACTGAAGTCATTAAGAAAATATAGTTAAGAATAAGAACCTAAGTACTTTTTTAAAAAAGTACTAAGGTTGGTCTCTACTGAAGCTACTTTCAGAGAGTAAACATAAAGTAAAAGATGGGTTAAGTTAAAAGTCCATCTTTGTGTTTTTAAGATTCTTAAAAATAAGTTTGATTTGTATCAAACATTTTGTTGTCTAAAACATTTTGATAGTTAGTATGCATTGATCCTTGCCTTTCTCACTTTGGTATTTTCCTGATAGATAGATAGAATAGATAGAATTCTTTATTGGCCAAGTGTGGTTGGACACATAAGGAATTTGTCTTGGTGCAAATGTTATCAGTGTACATAAAAGAAGAGATACATTCATCAAGAGTCAAGAATCATAGGGTACAATGCTTAATAATAGTCATAGGGCACAATAAGCAATCAAATCATATTAGGAAACAGTGAATACAAATTGTAAGGATGTAAGTGACACAGTTACAGACATAGAGTCACAAGTGGGAGGGGATGAGTGATGAGTGATGAAAAGATTAATAGTAATAGTAGTGCAGACTTTGTAAACAGTTGGAAAGTGTTGAGGGAATTATTTGTTTAGCAGAGTGATGACATTCGAGAAAAAACTGTCCTTGTGGCTAGTTGTTCTGGTGTGCAGTGCTCTATAGTGTCATTTTAAGGGTAGGAGTTGAAACAGTTTGTGTCCAGGATGTGAGGGGTCTGCAAATATTTTCACAGTGCTCTTTTTGACTCGTGCAATGTACTTTTCGAATGAAGGCAGATTGGTAGTAATTGTTTTTTCTGCAGTCCTAATTATTCTCTGAAGTCTGTGTCTGCCTTGTTGGTTTGCAAAACCAAACCAGACAGTGATAGAGGTGCAGATGATAGACTTAATAATTCCTCTGTAGAACTGTATCAGCAGCTTCTTGGGCAGTTTGAACTTTCTGAGTTGGTGCAGAAAGAATATTCTTTGTTGTGCTTTCTTGATGACGTTTTTGATGTTAGGTGTCCATTTTAAGTCTTGTGATATGATAGAATCAGAAATTTGAAGTGTCTACTGTTCATACTGTGTTGTCTGGTATTTTAAGAGGTGGTGGTATGGGAGGGTTTCTCCTAAGGTCTACCACCATTTCTATGCTTTTGAATGTGTTCAGTTCCATATTCTGGTTACACCGCGAGGCAAGTTGTACAACCTCCTGTATGTACGCGGATTCATCGTTGTTTCAAATGAGACCAATCACTGTTGTATCATCTGCAGACTTCAGTATTTTAACAGATGGTTCATTTGAGATGCAGTTATTGGTATGTAGGGAGAAGTGGAGAAAGCACACAGCCTTGGGGACCCCCTGTGCTAATTGTACAGGTATCAGATGTGATTCTGCCTAGCTTCACCTGCTTCTTCCTGTCTGTTAGAAAGCTTATATCCACTTATAAGTGTGTTCAGGTACTGCTAGCTGGTTTACTTTAGTTAGAAGAATGTTTGGAATGATGGTATTGAATGCTGAACTGAAATCTACAAAGAGGACCCTTGTGTAGTATTCAAGGTGTTGTAGGTTGTAGTGCAGAGCCATAATCTCTCAATTTATTTGCTTGGTATACCACCTATATGGGATCTAACAGCAAATCCGTGATGGTTTTCAGGTGGAACAGCACTAGCCTTTCAAAGGTTTTCATAATTACAGATGTTAGAGAAACTGGTCTGTAGTCATTCAGTTCCCTGATGGAGGGCTTCTTTGGCACTGGGATGATAGTAGAGCATTTGAAGCAAGAAGGAATATAGCACATATCTAGTGATTTATTGAAGATTCAGGTGAAGATAGGGACCAATTGGTCAGCACAGACTTTTAAGCAAGAAGTGGTTATCTTGTCTGGCCCTGGTGCTTTTCCTGGCTTTTTCCTATTAAATACATCTTGCAATTCTTTTTTTGTGATCACCAGAGGTTGTGAACCCAATGGTTGGGGTCAGTTGTAGGATACTTGGCTGTTTTTGGTATGTGTGAGATGGGGGTTGTGGAGATAAGTGGCTATAGTTTCCTTTCAAACCTGCAGTAAAACACATTAAGGTCATATGCTAGTTGTTGATTTCCTTCTGCCTGGGAAGGAGGTTTGCTGTAGCCAGTGATGTTTTTAAGAGTTTTCCACATATTTGCTGGTTCATTTGTTGAGAACTGAGTTAAAGTTCCTTAACTTTTCATAGTAGCTTCTTTCTGCTGCTCTGATCTCTCTTGTTTATATGTTTCTGGCCTGATTGTATAGCATTCTGTCACCTTTTCTGTAGGCTTCCTCTTTGGAATGACGTGGCTGCTTAAGTTTAGCTGTGAAACAAGGTTTATTGTTTCCATATATTCACAGGTTCCTTGTTGGTACACATAGGTCTTTGCAGAAGCTGACATATGATGTATCTGTGAGGTCATCTTTAAAAGGTATCTTCAAAAACATTCCAATCAGTGCAATCAAGGCAACCTTCAGCTTTGCCTCATCAGTCCAAGTCCTCATTGATTTAATTGTTGGCTTCATGGTTTTAAGTCTTTGTCTATAGGTAGGTACAAGGTGAATCATGCACTGATCAGTGTCCCACAGCTACTCATGGCAATTTAGAATTCCCGCTCTTTTACCTCATCTCCTTTTTCGGCACTGCTTCTTCTTTCTTTTGTTTGTTGCAATCCATAGCACCGGGGAATTAGTTAGAATCTTCTTCGTGTTTGCAAAGACGGTGTGTGTGTGTGTGTGTGTGTGTGTGTGTGTGTGTGTGTGTAATCAGAAAGCTTCTCCTTAAAGAAACATTGCCCAATTCTTAGCAGATGGTCTCCTGGGCATAAAATCTGTAGTGAATTGCAGACAATAATAAAGAATAAAGAAACTGTTAGAGAGCATTCACCAAGGCAGCCGTTGTCAGAGCCATCTTGGAATCTTGATGTCTTGGTCCCAGAATTCTCAGCCAGCCTGTGAATTATAGTCCCCCAAATCTGGAGTATATCCGATTAGCTGAAATTGGAATTAAATGACAACAGTTTAGGGAAAAGGAAAATTTGGCAGTTCAGGAACAGAAGTCTAGAATGTTCTGCTTTCTGTCTGAATCATGCTGTTTCAAGAGCAATATCTGGAAGAGGGAGGGAGGCTAAAAAAGTATGGAATGGAACAGAAGGAGAACACAATGTTTTGGAATTCTCCAAAATGCTACTAAATCACCATATTTTGCACACTCCCAGAAAAGTTCTTTAAGGTTTCAGAGGTCTTTATGAATACTATCTGGAGATGCCACTGTTTAAGTTGTGTCTTTTTTACACGCAGAACATTTATTTCACTGTACAATAATCAAAGAACACACAGTACATTGAGATATATTGAAAATTACATTCTGATTCTAATTATTCATGGCAGTATACTCCAAAATTCTCCAATTATTTGGAATAATATTTTTCCAAAATTTCTTTGGGAATATTTTGAGTTTAATGTGCTTCAGATTACTTTGAATAGTCTAATATTTATTAACTCTGTTTTTTTGAGGGTATGGGAAGATCCATATATTTTCTATATGCCTTATATACAGGTAGACTTAAGACCACAACTGAGCCCCAAATTTTCATTGCTAAGCAAGGTAGTTAAGTGAATTTTGCTCCATTTTATGACTGTTCTTGCCATGGTTGATAAATGAATCACTATAGCTAAGTTAGCATTGCGGTTCTTAAGTGAATCTGGCTTTTCCATTGACTTTGCTTATCAGAAGGTTACAAAAGGTGAACCTGGGATACTGCATCCATCATAAACATATACCACTTACCAAGTATCCAAATTTTGATCATGTGACCATGGGGATGCTGCAATGATCCTAAGTGTGAAAAATGATCATAAGTCACTTTTTAATGCTATTTTAACTTCAAGTGGTCACTAAATGAATGGTTATAAATCAACAACTCCCTGTACTTTTGTTCATTTCTGTAGTTCGCATGGAACAAAGAATTTTGGTCAATTAAAATTGTACCAAATAAGTATATGTCACAGAAGTATTTTTAGGATTGAATCCTTATGGACTAATTTTACATATGTTTATTCTGAAATGGTCACAGTTGTGCTGGAATCTCAGACATTGAACAAAGTATTAAGCAAGAACATTGTATGTCTGCTTTGGATCATCCCAGTTGCGGTTATTAAGTAGAAGGAGATAAAGAGTGTGGGGTGCCTTGGGGAGAGAAGACTCCAGAAGGCTCTGTGAAGGAATGACAGTCTTTCCTGCTAAAATTCAAGCCAGATTTTCAGCCTCTGAGTGAAGAAAAAAATTATGAGACTATTATGACTTTAAACACTTATTAAATGAGTTGAGGAATACCTGTAAACTTTCCAATTAAATAGTATATATGGATAGTCCTTGACTTACAATTACAATTGAGACTAAAATTTCTGTTGCTAAGTGAGAAATCTGTTAAGTGAATTTTGCTTCATTTCATGACTTTTCTTGCCACATTTGTGAATCACTGCAGTTGTTAAATTAGTAACGGTTGTTAAATTAATCTGGCTTCCTCATTGACTTTGCTTGCCAAAAAGTCACAAAAGAGGATCACATGATTCTAGGACACTTCAACCATCATAACTATGAACCATTGTCAAGTAAATCACATGACCATAGAGATTCTGCAATAGTCATAAGTTGTTCTGACCCAAGAACGAAGAAACAGAATCCTTATTCCAAAAACCCCCCTCTTTATTTAGTTACTATGAAGTCATGCCATTTAGTTACAGAAAAGTCCCAGCAATAATCTTTCTAAAGATTAAGTGCAAGAACAGACCTTATCAATCCTTGAATTATTGCCAGGCTGAGAGCTTCCAGTCTCAAAGCTGTAAATTAATTCCTGGCAAGGAGTCTCAGAGGCACAAACCATGATAAGCAAATCTTCATAATAATAAACAAACTAATTGTCTCCTACAACTCCCACTCCCCTTCTATTTATTCCCCAGGGAGAGACCATTCAAGGTCATTGCCTCTGAGTTGGCCTCTGTTCCTTAATTGTTCTCCTCTCCTGACAGTTCTGGGCATATGCGCATCTGGAACAGGCTCCAACTGTTCTTCTTCCTCATTTATGTCTGATTCTGAAGGCAGCTGGGAAATATCAGATGGCCCTGGCCCTATCTTTGTTTCCAATGCAGCACATCAATCAGAACCTTCCCCAGACTTCAGGACTGGCCCAAGTTCCTCCCCAACCTCCTCACTGTCCGAGTCTGCTGCCAGCTCCATATAAGTGTGAAAAATTGTCCTAAGTAACTTTTTTCAGTGCCATTGTAACTTCGAATGATCACTCAACTCTTGTAAGTTGAGAACTACTTGTATATTGCTTTGTATTGCTTAAGAAATGTTTCAAATAGAAGTGAAGTCTGTCTCAGTATTAAATAGCATGATGTACTTACCTTATTGTTTCTTTTTCAAGGATATTGCTGTTTTAATAGTATTTACTGGTCAATTTGTGTCATTGTGGATTTTTTTTTCATTGCTGCATATTTTTGCAACTTGTTTCATTATTTTCAAACTGTCTAATAATTGAACTAAAAATAGAAAGTCCTGAATTAATATTCTGACACTTTATCATGCGTTTTCTCTAATAGTAATTCAGATTATATAGATGAAACTTTGACCATTATTTGGCATTTATGTTCACAACAGGGATACTGAAAATTTATAAAACTATAATAACCTTTTCTTGTAAATAATTTTATTCCTGCATATTAACAAAATCTACAACATGTGTTGCCATTATTATCTAATAATCTGTTACCTAAAAGCTATTTATTTTCAAATGAAATAAATTTGTTTTTTTGGTTGTAGAATTTGCAGAATCATTTGAATAAGTTCTCTGAAAAATTTGATCATATTTTGGCTTTCAAGCCCACTGGGTGGACATATTCAGATGGATGTTATTCTTTGAGTGATATCAAACCTCAGACAAGAAGAAATATCACTATATATGGTAATACAATTTCAAATTATTCATATGCTTAATTATCTTGTCAGTTTTCCATTACAGATTGGAACCAAATAACCCAAGAGCTAGCCAAGAAGTTAAAGAGATACAAAATAAATAGGGGGCGTTGTATGTGACCTTTAAATGAAAATGTTTAGAGGGTGCTTACATTTTGGGAAGGATGAGCCCTATTCCCTTCCCAGCCATAGGCTTGGAATCAGACTTTTCTAACAGGATTATCTGGAACCAGAATATCTCTTTGCATTGATCAGAAACAGAACCATGTTATTTCTAATACACATTTTGATAGTGAAGTAGATAGGTAAATGTTTTGCTTGTTTCATATTAAATAACCAATAACTTTTCTTGAGGAAGCAGTATTTATTTCATGGTTTTACTATTTATCATGCATCCTCTTTCAGCATTTGATAGGAACAAGAAGTTATTAAATAAAAAATAAAAATAAATATGAAGCAGATTAATGAATTTTTCCCAGAATTTAGCTGGACATTCAGTATGTAAATTTAGTTAAAAAATCTGTTTCAAGTTTTGCAAAACACATTATACTAAATTTATACCATTTATGCTCATATTGACCATTTGTTTTTGTTGTTGTTTTATTTGCAGGGATTCCTTACAGTGAGCACAGCAGTTTTCTTGAAATGAAACGATTTATTCAGTGGCTGAAACCTCAGAAAATTATTCCTACTGTAAATGTAGGTAATTGGAAAGTTAGACATGAAATGGAAAGGTATTTCAAGGACTGGAAGATGGAAGTTGCAGAATGGAATTAGGAAAGTAGGATCTTTATTACAATTCTGATCAATTTTTCTGCATTGTTCTTTTGACTCTGATTTACATGGAAACAATGTAGATGTACAGAAGCAAACATCTTCTGCTGCACTTGCAAAATTTAAAGCATTCAGAAGAAATAAAAAATGAAATCAAGTAATATAAACTTATTAATGTTTTTACATTTTTATTTATTGTACTTAAAATAAATAAACAATCTGAAACAGTCTAGATAAGTGTTGCAATGTTTTAATAATTTGCAAACCAAGCACTGATAATTTCAAGATGCTATATTTCCTTGGGTCTAATATGTCTCCAGTTGAAATACTGGTATAATTTTTTTATTTGTGTGTTGATCTAAGTTTTGCCAGCTTGCATCAATGGTTGTATCCTCCACATAATTATTAGTAACTTATTGTTTAATCTCTAAGGTTAATGGCCATCAACCTGTCTCTATGCACGCCAACACAACTTTCATATTTTAATCAGTTTTAGTTCTTTCTGGAGTAGGAAAATCTGATCACAGTAGAGTATTAAATATGGATTTATACATCATACATTTAAATAAATGTTCACAACATTTTATTTTAAACCCCTTTAATAGGTTCTAATGATTGATCAGACAAAATGCACTGTAGATGATCTTTCTTATGAATCATTCAATTTTTTTCATTATTTTTAGCATGATGAAGATAGAAAGACATCATATTTGCTTTTGCATTCATAAACGAAGCAACCAGAATTCAGTTAATGCCTACAAAGGAGAGAGGGAGGGAGGGACGGACTGGCAGGCTTCTATCTTTTGGATCTGTTTTCAAGTTTGTTGAAATTTAGTAAATGTTCTGCAAGTCAGAGATTAATTCTCTCTCTAACTCCAGGACTAATAATAATAATAATTTATATGCTGCTAAAATCCCCAAAAATGTGGGTTGGTTTCAAATTGTTAAAAACTATTAAAAATAAACAATACAAAAAACCTAAAAGCATAAAAAAAAGAAAAATGATGATAGAGCAACAGATGGGAACAAGAAAACGAAGAAATGGGTCTCAATGCATTCTTGTCAAAGAATTGGGTGAATTGCCGTTTCTTCAAGACCCTACATGGAATCATGAGTAATCTTCCAGAAATTTCCATTCTGTCTGCCCTAAAAGGTAGCTGCAATTAATTTCCCAGAATTAATCAAATATCTGATTAGAATATTAGAATTCGTAGAAACATTTCATAACTAGCAAAATTTGGATATTCTTTCTTCATATTCTCTTGTTGATAGGCAGGGTCATATTTCAGGTCATGTTCTGTCTGTTTAGTTCAGTTTTCTTTTTAATTTGGGTACATCTTCAGGAAAGAAATTGTTCTTATGATAAAATCAAAGTAACATGACTTAGAATGGGAAAAATTGATTAAAAACGGAAATTGTAAGTTTGATTACTCAACAGAATTGTCAAAATTATGCAAAATTATATTATTACTGAGATAATTCTACTTTTTCTGTTACTATAACTATGGTTTTTCAAAGATAGTATCTTGTAGATTAGAAAAATGAGCAAAGATAGAATTAAACATTCACATGAATGTAATTATAAAATGCATGTTTACAAAAGTATTTAAATATTGGAAAATAGAAACAACATATTGTATTATATATTGTATTATATTGTATTATGAATATAACACATATACTGTGAGATATAAAAACTAAATCATATTTAGTCATCTGTACTCTCATGTCAAAAGGTGAGTCTCAGTATTTTTTTAAAAAAGGAAATAAGTTTTTCCTCTCTTTTTTCCAGAATCTTTTTTTATAGGTAAAAAATACAGAATTGAAAAAGACAGTTTGATGCATTACTAAAGTTTTCTTTTTGAATATATAATTTGGATTTTAGCACAAAGGCAGCTGTTTTAACTGAATCAAGAGACTAAATACATACCAAACTCTTATTTATTCACCAGGACTTTTTTTTAACTAGGCTTGGAAGAATTTAATTGGCGGAGTAACATGATTCTTATGTAACTTGAGTTTTAGCTGTTAGCTACTTCACTGAAAGCTCAAAAATAGAAATATTTGAAATCTTTCTCCAGTCTTTTTTTCTTTGAAGCTCACATTAAGAATTATAGATATGGTTCAAAATACACATTACAAATGTGTAAATGCCTGTTTGTAAAGGAATGAGACTACAGTGCTACTTTTGATTTAATGAACAGATAAGACCACCTGTCAGTCTGGTACCTTTCAGGTGTGCTTGACATTTCTAGTGGCATATGTTGACTAAAAATGAATATTCAACATATCTAACAGATGTCAGATTATGGACAATTACCAAGATAATGGGACAAATATTCTTATATTCTTGGTTAAATTTGTTAGGTGAATATTTTCTGGAAACTTTTATAAAACATTCTTATAAATCTCAGCATTTTGGGAATAAAATGCTCTTGCCTGAAAGTGGCTATAAAAGTTATTCTTTCAATAAAAAAGTATAATAGGATGACTCATACCTTAAGATTTTTTAGTATCTGTATTGAACCTTTGATAAATGTATTTGCAATTAGTCATCTGTAACCATATAATAATTAATCATTTATAAAAATACACAGAAGGAATTATACAATTTTCTATAGTACTTTGAACAAACTGTTGGATTTTCTATTTACAATCAATTATTTAATCTTGGTTAAATTCTGACAGAAGCAATCTATTTACAGACCATTACAGGCTAGATAATATGGGTTAACTTTTTATATAAAAATTTACATCAAAATAGTTTATTATATTTTCCTATAGTATGAAAACAATATTGCAATGCAATATGGGAACATCCTGAAGAGGATTTATTTATTTAGCATATGGCATGTGTTAGCCAGGGATCACCAAGGTGCCTTTATGAAAGGATTTTTTGGGGACAGTGTTATTTTTATATCCATGGGACACCTGAATGCCGAAAGGCAAATGGAGAGGCTTCTTTCTTGTCCCTAGGCGGTTATTCACTGATGGAACCTCACTTGGGATCATCCGCTGCCAAGCTGCCGACCTCCACGGTGCACAGACTCAGCGTCTTACCATGTGAGTCACCGCAGCCCCTGATGAAGAAATAAGCATTTACAGTATCTACTCATCCAAATCATTAATAAACCTAATAATTGAACACTGACTTTATGGAATCCCACTTCTCAGATTAGGTCATGCAGTCCATACTGTTACAATTTGCAATTTGTGTTCTATTAATGAATTCTATTACAGGCAGTAATAAATAAAATCATATCATTAACTATTGTTAGTAACTGTTACAGCTACTAATGCCAACTAGAAATATAGAAAATGTAGCATACTTGTCCATCAAAAGATCACTTTCTTAAAACAATATCCCTTGTGGGCAGTTTATAAGGGTTCCTGAAAATGACTTTGTGGTTGAAAAGCTGAAATAATTGTATTGAAAAATGACTTATGATTCAGCAAATGCACCTGAAAAACCTTTTCTATTTTACAAGCTTTGATCTTTTTTTTTTTTATACACTGTCAGCTTTTTATCTATGATGAATACCTAGACATGAACAAATATTTTCCACTCTTGGAAACAACTTCATTCCTTTTACATGAGTGGCAGTATCACTGTGTTGATAAAGCAGCTCTAAAATAAGTACTTATGTAAAGCAAATTACAGGGAAATATTATGCCTCTCTTTGCTTCCAGCACATTCCTTACAGAATTCCACAAATCTCTCAGCAGAAAGGATTGTTTGGCTTCCCAGCTCGCAAAAGATAGCAAAGAAAGTGAATTTTGAATGATCACTTTCCAGAAATGATGTTAAAAGTTAATTTAGATGTAAAATCAATTTTCTTTTTAAATTTTATTTTAATCATTTGATGAACAAATTGAATTGTTAAAAAATGTGATGAATAAGAAGAGGGATTTTTTTTTGTATTAGATATAATTATGGAATGTTTCGCTTGCAAAAGAGGAGTAAATAGTGTCTTGATTTACATTCTAAACATACAGGAAGGACAGCTGCTTTCTAGTTCATTGCTGGTTTCTTGATTTAACCCCTTAACACTGAGATTAAACGGGGGACATTAGCAAGAGCAATTCTGGAGGACAGTTGTAGCAGTTATGCATATAGAAATGACAGAATGAAACTATTTTTCATTCTGTTCTTAATGAAACAATTGAAACAATTATCACACTGGTAGAGTATTAGATATGAAGCAGAGATAACACAAAAGATATTTTTGGAGAATGAAAGCAGCTGGTAAAAGGCGAATAGGGCCGAAGGAAGTTATGATCTAATGTGTGTTTATAATTAAATCTGCAATTCTTCATATTTGTAAGTAAGACAGATTTGAAAAAGATGACTGGTGCAACAGTTAAATTAAAATGGGCTTAATTAGGAAGATGTCAGGATGGAACATTTGCCAAGTGACAGAACAAAACAATTTTATGTCATTCACATTCCAAATTAACAGATGTTAATAATATCTAATCTTCCACTAAACTGCACTTCACTTAGGATTCTTCCAGATTTTATCTAAAACTTTTATCTAAAAAATTGAAACAAACCCATGTACAGGAATATAAATTTACACAGAGAAAGCCACACACAGAGAGAATAGGTTCAAACAATGATAGCTATATACTTCAAGGATCAGAAGCAGCATGCCACTAAAGTTTAGCTGCTATAAAATTACAGAGTTGTTGCCCTCCCATTCCCAGGGTATCAATATAACCACTCTTTGAGTAAGATGATGCACATTGGGTGTCACATTCACTGCCCACCCCCAGTTTAGTGAAGGGAAAGTTACAATACATCACATTATAACATGACGCCTTGAATTTAACACTCCTCATGTACATGGTTCATTTTTGACTTGATTTTTATAAATATGCTGTAAAATATAATCCTTATAGATGTTATTAATAGACTTTTGAACAAACATGAGATATTTAGACCGCATTGAAGCAGTCCAAATTGGAGGTGACAATAATCAACCCTTTTTTGTAGGTGAATAGAATAGAATAACAGAGTCTGAAGGGACCTTGAAGATTTTCAAGTTAAACCCCCTGCTTAGGCAGGAAACCCTATACCAGAGGTAGGGAAACTTGGCTCTTTTATCATTTATGGACTTCAACTCCCAGAATTCCTGAATGAGCCATAAAAGGTTCTGCATCCCTGGCCTGCTTCTTTAGTTGTGGGGGAAATCAATTTTTGACTTGAATGGGACTGTTTATGTCCTATATTAAACAGTCCCATTCCAGTCAAAAATTGATTTCACATTTATCTGCAGCATAAACAGATAACAGTCTTGTTTTGAAGATCTGTTGAACTATCCAAAATACCTGAAAAAGCATTTGAATTAAATGAATCGCACTTAACATTTCTTAAAATCCAAGACCATGGAATTTGCAATATAGACTATTCAAGTTCCCTATTTGGGTTTTAAAAATTTATTTATTTATTTCATATTGTCTAAATATATGTCTTTAATATTTTAAAAGTTTGATCTTATTGAATTATTGATTTTGTTTTAAAAAAATGTTCAGTACACTTACTCATTCTTAAAATCAGACACTGTTAAGGTATCATGTTCAAACAAAGACATAACAAACATGTTAGCTGTTCATATTGTCACCTAGTTAAAAGTATTTAATAATTTTTCAAAAGCCTCCAAATGTTTTTAACTGATTAAAAGTTATTATTTTCTTTAAAATGTTTTTCCTGTATTTTTTAAACAAGTATTGTTACAAAATATTAATTTCTTATTAGAACCAACATGGAATTTTAATATTTTTTTTCAGTAAATCCAAATATACCTGACCATCTTCCATGATGGAAATTGATTTTTATTTGAACCTAATTTAATACAATTAAATAAAAGCTGTGATTATTTTATTCTGGAGAAGAAACGCTTTTTTAAGTAGGATCACTGTTGTTCTAGGAAATGTCAGCAAAAGTGCATTTTAATCCTTGACTTGTTTTAAAACTCTACTGAATTTAATGGCACAATCAAAGATAAATTTAGTTTATTACCACAGCCTAGTATTATTGAGATATGTTTCATTTTAAACAATTGTATATTAATATGTTTCAGATCTGCCATAGTTCATATTATATTATATTTACTTCCTATCATAGATTGTGCTGAGTGTCTTAACAGCTACTATATGTTCTTCATTTAAACTTTGGCAAGATATCCTATTGTTCATCAATACTATTTTGACTGCTACTAGTTGTTAGCAACTCAGTTAATTTTTAAAATATAAGTAGAAATCATAACTATATATATAAAGTACCAATTTCCCTAATGTTCAGTTGCAAAGTTCTTTCATTTTCCATTCATTTGTAATAACCAGGATCATCATTTCATTCACAAAAAGTGCAAGATTAACTGAAAATCTGATGTATACAGTATAGAAGCATGTCTCTTTTTAAATTATCAAACAGACAATAACATGGAAGAACCTCATTAAAAGAAAAATGAGAGGAGAATCAAAGAACATTATGTCCCAATTTTATATCACAAAATAAAATGATTGAATAATTTTGACACTGTAACTTTTAGGGTGTATAATCAGAAGAAATAAGGTAAAAAAGATGAATCCTTCCTATATATTTATAATCAAATAAAGGGTTATGGGAAGCTACATTCATGAGATTGGAGCATTTTCCCAAACTTGTTTCTGGTTTTACTTTTTTCAGTTTCCTGCAAATCTTCATGCAGTTAACTTCTTGTTTCCATGCTGTTGGGAAATTTATGTAATAATTTAACAGGGTTGTATTAATTTTTTAAAAATCAATGTCACTGAAAACAATGATCTGAAAAAGGAAATTAACTTGCAGGAAAAAATTGGCAGAGCGGTAAATTGAACAATTGTCACTGAGCTCATCTTTATTATTGATTGATTGATTGATTTGATTTGATTTGATTTGTTAATGGCTTACAAGATAATAGTTATAAGTATAAACATGAGTAAGAATACAGGAAATAGTTATGAATAAATAGGACAATAGGACAAGGACGATAAGCATGAATGTGCACTTATGCACGCCCTTAACAGACCTCTTAGTATGGGGTGAGGTCAATAGTAGATAGTTTAAGGTTAAAGGAGGTTAAGGGTAGTAGATGTAACAACAGAGTCATGTTGTGCATTCCAGGCATTGACCACTCTGTTGCTGAAGTCAAAGCAACTCTGTTGCTTTCTGCAGTCAAATTTGAAACAGTTTGAGTTTATATCTGTTATGTGCTCTTGTACTGTTGCAGTTGAAGCTGAATTACCTTCTATAATTTCCTAACAGTCAAAGAGGTAGTCGTTGACTGGTAGGACATTGTAGCAGAAAATTTTGTGCATTACAATCTTTTCATTGATTTCCTTCTGCAGATAAGATAACAAGCCAGTGAAACCACGACAAAACTGATTGCTAAGCATATGGAAAAGATATACTCTTATGATATACTTACACTGTTCTTTTATGCCATTATGGACACGTGCATCCTGGAACATGCAAAATCTCTGAATTTGGGAGTCGATTTATTGTCACTTTTACCTTGGGGGCAAAAAAAAAAGTAGGAATGGTGATTATAACATTATATCTGACAGTTTATCTGATACTTTTTAAGTTAGTAAGATAATAAACAATTTTTTCAGATCCAAAGTATGAATCAGCATGCATTTCTATAATAAACACTGGAGTTGAGAAATGTATACAATTCTGGTGATTTAGGCCAGCAGCAGCAAAGACTTTTCTTACCAGACAATTTTATGAAGTTGTGTATCATTAGCATCTTGACGGAGCCCATGAAAAATCTATTGCCAGTACGCCGAGATTTCCTGTCTCCGGAGCTTCTGAGGCTTGGCTTTCTTAAAGGGGGAAGGGATGGGATTCCAATTTTTTAACAACAGATTCTATGGGTGTGGCTTAGTTGGTGAGTGTGGCTTGGTGGTCATGTGATTGGGTGGATGTAGCTTGGTGCTTATGTTATTGGCTGGGCATGGCCAAATCAATATCACTCACATTGAGACACGCATCTCCTGGCCTGGCCTCTCATGATTGTGGGGATGCTGCAACAGTTGTAAGTGTGAAAAATGGTCATAAGTCACTTTTTTCAGTGCCATTGTAACTTTGAATGGTCACTCCACACAAGCAAAGTACTAGCAAAGGAGGAGAATAAACTCCAGAGACGTTCCTGAAACAGGAAGTCTAGTCCTGCCAAGCATGTAATAAGGGTTAAAGGCCCGGTCCCACTGCACTTACGGATGAAAAGAGGATGTAAAACATGAAAAAAAGCTTGCCATCCATTGGAAAACGCTATGCATCTGTTGTGTACTCACTGCATACGTGTTTCATATGCTCTATCCATTGAGCATCTGTCCATTGCAATTTAATCCGCGCAAGAAGTTTTGAGCTGCACAAAACTTTGTGAACGGATGAACTTTCTGCCGCGTACGATGTACATCTGCGACATACGTTCTATGTCCGTTATCATCTGTTAAACGTCTGCTGTATCCTCCCTGCATCCTCTGGCCATCCCCTCAACTCACATCCACTGCAGCCGAAAACGGAAAAAGGGAGGAAACAAAAGGTACACGGAACATCTACACAGCGTTAGTAGCACGGAAATAGAAAGGATGTATGCGTATGCATCTCGTATATAAAGGATTAAAAACGGACAAAAAGTTTGTATCTGGGATGTATCTCGTATATTTAGGATGTCTGGAGTATTTCGAGAGTATGTAGAAGGACACCTAGCGGACAACCAATATTTTCTATAAAAAGGGGAAGAAAATCATCTGGATCTCAGTATGAGTCCAGCAGCCATGTGTACAGACCATTTCACCCTTGGTCTTGGTTTTCAACATCATCAATTGTTCTTCACCATGGATGATGACACAGTATGTATGATAGCTGCGCTCATTCATCACCAGAACCAAAACCTGTTCAGACTGTTTCACCTTTTATACAGAAGGAGAAGAAGGAGACGTCCAAGAGCTGTGTGGGTCCGAGGATGGATCGTGAGAACAATGGAGTTTGGACTGTATGATCAGTTGATGGTGGAGCTGAGGAATGAAGACCCTCGTTCATTCCATCACTTCATGAGGATGCCACCAGCCATGTTTGACGAAGTTGACACCCAGGTTGACCAAGCCTAGCACCAACTTCCATCCCAACCTGGACCCTGGACTGAAGGTGGCACTGACTCTGCGGCACCTGGCCTCTGGGACCACATACAGAAACATGCAGTATGCATGCAGGGTGCTACACAATACCATCAGCAAAGTGGTCAGAGAAGTGGTACAGGCCATCATTGAAGAATACCTGGAGGAGCTCCTCAGGTGCCCCACCACTGAACAAGGCTGGAGAAAACTTGCAGAAGAGTGGTATCAGAGGTGGAACTTTCCCCACACCGTTGGAGCCCTAGATGGGAAGCATGTGGTTGATGCTGACTACAAGTTCATCTACATCGATGCTTCAGGCAACGGGTCAGCTTCAGATGCCCAGGTATACAACGCAAGTGACCTCAAGGATGAGCTGGAACGCAACCTCATCATGGATTTTCCAGGTCCAGACCCCCTACCCAATGACACACAAGATGTGTCCTACTTCATCATTGGTGATGACGCGTTCTCCCTCAGAACCTACCTCATGAAGCCGTACAGTTCAAGATACCTCACCAGTGAAGAGAGGTTCTTCAACTACAGGCTGTCCAGGGCAAGATGGGTGGTGGAGAACGCCTTTGGCATCCTGGCCAACAGGTTCCAGATACTTCTCACCACCATACAGCATCACCCACAGACTGTGAGGAGCATCGTGGAAGCTTGCTGCATCCTGCACAATCTCATGCGCACCCTCTACCCAGTGTTGCAGAACAAACTTGTCGACCGTCAACAAGGGAATGGGGACATGGAGCCTGGTGAATGGTGGCAAGGACGAAACCTGATAGACACTGTGGATGTACAAGGCCCCAACAGAGCTTCACGTGAAGGGAAGAAGCAGCGCAACCTACTGAGACACTGGTGCAACTCCTCAGCTGGAGCAGTGGAGTGGCAAGACAGGATGATAGATGATTAATGGATGCTTCCTTGAAACTGTCACAAAACACTGATGAGATTGTGCCATATATGTTGAGTCGCTCTACAATGAACAGGGCATTAATAAAGAGTTGTTTATGTTGAAATGTGTTGATCAATGATGAAATTGTTATTGATAAAAAAGGGCCATATGTGTGGCAGCTGGGATGGTGGACAGTCCCACTATGGTTGCACTGGAGGTTTATCTATCCCACAACTATTCTGATCTATCCCACAAGCATGCAAAGGCTTAACCATTTTTTCAAAGTTTTCACCAATATTTTAAGTAAAAAAAATGAACCAAGTAAACTAAGTGTCTTAAGCAAAGATTAACTTTGTTAACTTTCTTAGGTAAACTTTATGACTTTATTAAATAAGCAAAATGAACCAAGTAAACTGTATTAAGTGTCTTCAGCAAAGATAAACTTTCTTAGGTAAACTTTATGACTGTATCAAATAAGCAAAATTAACCAAGTAAAGTGTCTTAAGCAAAGATAAACTTAACAAGTAAACAACTCAGTCTCTGACACTATTCTCAGTCACTCTGAGTCATATCCATGGTCTCAGTTGTTAAGCGGGCAGGGACTGTGGAGGTGGCTGTGGCTTGAGTGCTAGTCTGAGGCACCATTGGGGTGGTGAGGGGCTGTTGAAAGCCGTGGAAGGGCTTTGAGATTGCCTGGGGTGGAGGAGCAGACCTGGACAGGGTAGGAGCAGCTTCAGATGGGTCTGGAGGGTTGTGCAGAAGTGCTGTGATCTTCTGCTTCCTCACCTGGTACTGGGCCTTGGGCAGGTCCCTCAGGGTCTGGCTCACGTAGGTGATGAAGGTGTTCTGGCCTGAGGATGCTCTGTCCAAGTGGACCAGGTGAGAGAGAAGTTCTGTGCTGGTCTTCATTATGTCCCTGATCTCCAACAGCACACTGTGGTCCTGGCCCTCCAGTCTGCCTCTCTGCCTGTATCCTGTGGAGCTGGGGGTGGGGGCGGGTTGGCCTCTGGTGGCTGCTCTTCTTCCATTTGTGACAGCAGGGCGTCATCCTGCACGGGATCCTCCAAGTCCGCCGGCATGGGGAGTGCAGTTGTTGGGGGGGTCTCTGCTGTGGGGCCCTCTGAAGACACCTGCCTGGACAGGGTAGCTGGCTCCTGGCTTGAAGAATACTGTGGGGTATTTGAGGGAGAGGGGTCTTAGAGGGGCTGCTGCTCGGTGGCGGATCTCACCATCCAGGAAACTGCATTTAGCCATGACGTATATCTCCCGGTCAGTGAGCTTGACAGCGGCCTGCCCGGATTTCTTGAGGTGTAGCTTGCCATACCAGGTGTGCATGTGCTTCCACCATCCAAGGAGTACTTCTGCAGTGTACCCCAGGCTCTCTGCCTTGTCTCTCCAGGCTTCCTGCTTCTTCTTGGTGTCCCGATACAGTCTGTGGCCCTTTCTCCAGAGGTACTCGTTCTCCCTCAGCCATTCCAGCACCTCAACCTCATGCTCCTTGGAAACAGTGTACTGTTTCCTCTCTCCCTTCTCCTTCCCTTGCCTCTTCCTCTCTCTGTCAGGGGCTTCAGCAGGGCCTTCAGGGGCTTGAGCAGAAGGGCCTTCAGCAGCAGGGTTTTGAGGGCCTTGGGGCTGGTCAACCACAGCAGCAGTAGCAGCAGCAGCTTCAGAGTCAGTGCCAGGGGGTGGGATGCTGGTTCTGGCCTTCTTCACCTTGCCATGGCTTGAACAAGTAGGCATGGGCTTCCTCTTCTTGCCTGACTGATGAACCATGGTGTTCCTGCAAGATGCATGTGGCAGCATGTCTTTCCCCTGTATGCTGACTGCGTGCATGCTGCATCCTTTTATTTCCACAGAGCTGATGCAATTCATACTCCCCGCATGCGCAGTGAACGCTTTGCATCCGATATACATCCGCGCAGCATCCCCTTTGTTTCCTATAGGCATCCGTGATGCATCCGCTTCATCCGCTATGCATCTGCCCCTTCCACTATGTGTCCACTTCAAAATTCTCCCCTGGAACCCCTTTGGAGGTGTCATCCGCTTCCATCCACTTTCATCTGCTAGGCTTCCTATGAACATCCATTTAACATCTCCGCTACATACTCCCCACGTCCGTTCTTTTCCATTCTTTTCCGTTCTGTTTATGCAAATTTTCACCACTTTTTGGAGCGGATGACAACGGATGGAGCCACCCCCGAAATTTTGCTTGTCCGTTGTGTCCTTTATGTATACATATTGCATCCATCGGCCAGTGTGACCGGGCCTTTAACGGAGAGGCAGTTTCTGTTAGCAACAGCAGTATGTTTCCTTCCTGCCTTCCTTACAGGATTAGGCCAGTAATTTCTTCTTACAACCAGTTTTCCAAATTGCTTAGAATGTTAACAACTGGTTCTAGCGACTAGATGAGAATGGGTAGAATCCCACCCCTAGGAAAGGGTTGTTTTAAGTTTTTTACATGCTGTTGGGAGGAAATGCTTCCCTGGACAATCAGCACTTTGAAGAAATAATTGAATAATGAAGCAGAGCTTTTAGTGATAGGGAACCAAGATGAGTAATATTCAGCAAGGCTTCTTGGCTAGATAGAAAGACTGACATTCAAACAGGAGTTCACATACCCTTTCTGAGTTTTGCTCTAAAACTGGTTTTTGGTGAAGGTTAATTCTGTGTTTGGTGACGTTTAATCCTGTGTTTATTGATGGGATAATTTTCCCTATTCAGCTTCAACAAGCAATAGCTACTGTTGTGATTTAATTATTTGTATTGTGTTTGAATTTTTTCCTGCCTCATGGTTTCTTTTTCTATCTGCTTTAGTACTATCTGGCACTGTCCTTTTGGGATGTACTTCTCAGAGGCAGGCTATAAGCTTGGCACTGATTTTTTTAAATGCCTTTCTGGGGGGTAGTAAATCTTCCTTAAATCTGGATGATTTCCTGAGGATATCTTGTGAGCTGAGTGAGACCAGCTGACATGTTTACGTGGTGCAAATAGATCTAAGGATTGCTTTTCCTAGGTGTGCTTTTTCTGGGGAACTTAAATGACCTCTCTGCTAAAGGATTTCAGTTTATGAACAAGAGATGGCTGCTTGATAGTTATCACTGCATTTTAACTATTTTCATTCCTCAAGGTGCTCTGGCACCCTGCCTGATTTGTAACTCTGGCTTGCAGGTAGTTTGAATCTAATGATTGGTATTTAGGGCAGCTTTTTGCAAGTAAAGAAGCTTTTTGTATTTTTGTACAGTTAATCCTTGACTTACAACAGTTCATTTTGTGACCATTCAAAGTTACAATGGCACTGAAAAAAGTGACTTATGACCATTTTTCACAATTATGACCGTTGCAGCATCCCCACTGACATGAGAGGCAAAGTGAGGAGAAGTGCCCCTTGACATGAGTGATGTCGAGTTGGCCACACCCTCCCAGTCACATGACTACCAAGCCACACCCACCAACTAAGCCACACCCACAGAACCATTGTTAAAAAAACTGAGTCCCATCCCTGCAACAACCCTCCTGCTAGATTTATTTCTAGTTTTAAAAAACAACAGTTAGAATATTCTGGATATTTCACAAAACCAGTTTATGAGTTGTTGCTGATAATAGCGCTGGGATTTAAAAAGGTTTAAGTTACTGAAAGGAAGTAGTATGACAAAAAAGAAACCCTTTCAGTTTTTACTGTGCTTGTTCATTGTCACTTTATTTCTAAGGTCAGACTTAAGTTTAAAAAGGGATCTTATGGCAAATGAAACCAAGTTGGGGAGGTGAATGGGGAGAGAAGGGTGATACAGGATCACTTATCATCTAGCTGGACATTTCTAATTGGTTATTTATAAGCAGATAGATAGGGCAAAACATGTAATGAAAATTTTGTATTAAAATCTTGTATTGCCTAGTGCTAAGCTTTGCCTCAATTGCTATTTCTTACCTCCTTTCTTGTGGATCTACTTATGAACCAAAACATTTCATCCATATCTTTGATTTGCAAATCATTCACAGCCACTATACAGTCCCCTTGATGAAATATGCATCCTAAATGATATGGGTCTTTCCACTGGGAAATGCTGCAGTAAATTAGAGAAGGGACAAAAAACAAACATTTCAGACTTCTTATCTAGAAATTAGATAAGATATAGATTTCTATAGATATAGAAATTAACAGAGGAAACTATCCTAGACCACAGTTTGAAGGGAACATTCCCTTATTGTTGGCAATTTTTGTTGAAGTTAGTGGGATCCGATCATATTGAATTTTCATCGCACAGCACATCTGTCAGGCGGGGATTAAAAATGTTGAAAAATGGAATCTGAGAGCTGTTCATTTATTAGGACCAGGAAGAACAATTAATTAAAAGTAAAGTTGTCTGAAAGAGGAAAGTGGAAGGCTATTACTATATTAAAATATTCCACACCAAGTTATTATGTAGTCATATACCAACTCTCTTGTGATGTTAATATCTTGCAGCACAGTATACTTCAATAGATTCCAAAAATTAGCAGCAGAAAAGTTGATTCTCAATAAATGAATTGGGAGCAGAATTTGTTTTAGTGTGCGTGTATGTGTGTGTGTGTTTGTGTCTTTGTGTGTACTGAGTTTCTCAGTCCAAGAACAAACAGAAGATCTGTTATACAAAGGTTTAAAATGATTATGAACCCAGAAATTGACTGCTCTATATCAATTAATTAATAAAAAACATCAGACATACCTTTCTGAATGACTGAAAAGTACTAGGTATTAAACCTCATATTAGGTCTGTGAGGTAGACCAAATTAGGAAATGTTATGTATGGAACTTGGTAGGCTCCAAGTTCCCTATTCTGATTGGCTGAAAAGGCCGTTCTCAGATTGGCTATTAGAGAACCAATCCGATTGGCCCGTTGGATGGTGGGAACACTTAAAGTGGTGTCATTGGCCACAAGCTGCGAGCAAGCTGCTATATAAAGGGCTGCCATGGCTTGGGCTGTTGTTCCGTTACCACTGCTTTACTGAATTGAATAAAGAGTTTGTTGTTGGAACCCAGTCTCGCGCAACTTATTCCGGACGGAACACTGGCAACGAGAGTGGGATCATTGTAGAAGAGCGAGACCGAAGCACACGGCAATCTGAACCGAGCAAGAGAGATGGCTGGTAACAACGCGACACCGCACCATTCAATCCTGATGAGGAGAATTGGGAGTCATATATCGATCGCTTTCTTATGTTTTTAGAAAGCAATGAGCTGCGAGAAATATCTGACCAAAGGAAGAGGGCTGTTTTCCTTACACACTGTGGTCCAGCTGTCTTTAAAATGGCGAAGGCACTAGCCAAACCAAGAAATGTCAAACAGATGACTTGGCCCGAGCTGAACAGAATGCTCCGAGCACATTACGCACCTATGGTCTCCAACTTGATAAAAAGACACAAGTTCTACAAGAGACACCAAAGAGACGATAAAACCGTTGCAGATTTTGTAGCCGCCCTGAGACACATTGGAGGAGCCTGCGAGTTCCAGAACATGGATGAGGCCATGAGGGACTGCGTGGTCATTGGGTTGAAGGATGCTACTCACTTCACTTACTCACTTCAAAGTAATCTGCTGAATAGACCAAACATAACCGCAGCCGAGGCCATTGCAGAAGCCGCCACCGCCGAAGCAGCAAAGAAATCCACAGCTACCATACGCCAAATGAATGTGACTCCAGATCCGCCAAACCAAGCCAGAGAGAAGAAGGCAGAGGGAAGCAAGAAACAGCCCACAGTGACCGCCCACTACGAAGATCTTGAATCTCAGAGCGACACCAATGATGAAAATGAAGATGTCCATAGACTTCAATCAGACAAGAAATGGCAGGAAAAGAGAAGAAGTAGGCGGGAGTTTCAGTGTGCTAGATGCGGAGGCAACCACCCACGAGCTGAATGCAGGTTCCTAGATGCAATCTGTAGGACTTGTAACAAATGGGGGCACATCGAAAGGGTCTGCCGAAACAAAAAGAGCTATAGTCCTAAAAGATGTGGCAGCACCCCCCCCAGACATGAAGAGAGACAAGCCGGAAACAGATGGAACCGAAGCAAAAGAACCAGTGACAAGAGAGGAAACGCACCAGACGGTAACCATCAGAAATTCCAGGGCAGAAAATGGAAAAAAGGTCCGGATAGGGGTGAAGATCGAAGGAAAGCCCTGTGAGATGGAAGTCAACTCTGGGTCATTTCTATCCATGGTATCCTGGAATATCATCCGGCGCCTGATACCGGACATTAAACAAAAAGAATTACAAAAACAAAGACTGATTTTAAAAGACTACCAGGGAAATCGAATTCTGGTAGTGGGCCTTGGACATTTCCTCATCGAATTTAAAAATCATGCCGAAATCTTGCCTCTGACCATCGTCGACCGTGATTGCCCTAGCCTACTAGGGATCGAGTGGTTCGTGCCCCTTGGAATTGGGATGACCGGGATGAACCGCGTTGCTGCAGCCAACTGGGAGGAGAGCCTGCTACAAGAATTCCAAGATGTTTTCGACGGGACCCTAGGCAAGTACAATGGGACCCCAATTTCGTTTAGCCTAGACCCGAAAATAGCCCTGATACGGTTAAAAGCCAGACGCATTCCGTTTGCCTTAAAGCCAAAAATTGATGAACAGTTGAACAAATTGATAGCACAGGGGGTGTTAGTGCCAACTGACCATGCCAGGTGGGAAACACCCATCGTGACTCCTGTAAAGCCAGATGGGTCAGTACGCATCTGCGGAGACTATAAGGCAACCCTAAACCATGCGCTCCAGCAAAGCGCATACCCAGTACCGGTAGTGCAACACTTATTGCACTCCCTAGGGAGAGAAATTTTTTTGCAAAGCTTGATCTCACACAGGTGTACCAACAACTACCTGTTTGCCTCACGACCGCAGAGCACAGACTATTGTGACACATAGAAGGGCATTCAAGTGTAACCATCTCCAGTTTGGCATTAGCGTTGCCCCAGGCATGTTCCAAAGCCTCAGGGAGCATCTGTTAAATGGAATCAAGGGAGTCGTCTCTTATTTTGATGACGTTCTGGTGTCAGCAAAAAGTGCCAACCAACTAGAGAGCAGATTAAGGGAAGTTTTAAGAAGATTTAGAGATGCAGGCCTTAAGGTAAAGTGAGAGAAATGTAATCTAGCCACCAACCAGGTCGAGTTTCTGGGCTACCTAATAGATGAACAAGGAATACACCCCACTGAAAAAAAGATAAAGGCAATCAATGACGCACCTAGACCTAGGAACAAAACTGACCTTCAAGCATTTCTAGGTATCATAAATTTCTACAATGTGTTCCTGCCCTATAAGGCAACTATAGCAGAATCTTTACATCGGTTGTTAGACAAAAAAATTACCTGGAAATGGGGCCACCGGGAACGAGCAGCATTTCAGGGTATCAAGGACCTATTAACGTCTAACACCATTTTAATCCAGTATAGCAATACCCTGCCTTTGACAGTCACCTGTGATGCATCACCTTTTGGAATCGGCGCCATCCTGAGCCACAAGCTACCAGACAGCAGACAAGCATCGTTCGCTTTCTATTCAAAAACGCTTTCCAAGTCAGAACGCAATTACAGCCAATTTGATCGAGAAGCCCTCGCAATCATCGCTGGAGTCAAAAGATTCCATTAGTACCTTTACGGCAGAACTTTTTCGATCATCACCGATCAAAAAGCCCTGTTAGGAATCCTGGCAGGAAACAAGCCAACCCCGAACATTCTGTCACCTAGAATGACGTGGTGGTCTGAATTCCTCGCTGCCTACACCTACACGCTGATTCACCGCCCAGGAAAGACCATCACCCATGCCGATGCCCTGAGCCATTCCCCGCTGCCCATCACAGAAGAGGACCCAGCTCCCACCGTCTCCACACTTCAACTCGAGACCTGCCCAAACCTGCCGCTAACTGCAGCGGACGTCACGAGAGCCACCGTGAAAGACCCTTTGACAGCTCGTATCCTGAATTGGGTAGGTAAGGGCTGGCCGGAAGAGAACAAAACTGAGACTTTTAAGCCATTTCGCACCCGACAGACTGAACTGTCTATCGAGAAGGGCTGTATTTTGTGGGGTGACAGGGTGGTGATACCAAACATACTCCAGGAAGATATTTTGGGCATGTTGCACAAGGGGCACCCGGGCATAGTCAAAATGAAAGCCTTGGCCAGGAGTTACATCTGGTGGCCAGGGCTGGACAAAGACATTGAACATTGGGTGACAACATGCCATGACTGTGAAAAATTGAGGCCTACCCCCCCACAGACACCAGTTAGGGAATGGGAAACTCCCCGGGGTCCATGGTCTAGACTACATATTGACTTTGCTGGGCCGACAAAAGGTAACATTTTTTTAATAGTTGTGGATGCCTACTCGAACAGGTTAGAAGTCATCCTCATGGCTTCCACAACCACCGAGGCAGTAATGAAACAGCTAGACAAACTTTTCGCCACGCATGGACTGCCTGATGTACTGGTGTTGGACAATGGGCCCCAGTTTACTGCATTAGCATTTGAGCAGTATTTAGCTGGCCAAGGCATCTGACATGCCTTAACAGCGCCAGCCCATCCGGCTGCAAATGGTAGGGCTGAACATATGGTTCGGTACACTAAGGAGGGCCTGGAGAAAATGGACAAGGGGGACATGCAAGAAAGCTAAACTGATTACTAAGCCTACAGCATATTATCCCTAGCAGCACAACCAACAAAAGCCTAGCAGAACTCCTAATGGGTAGGAAATTGCATTCCTACCTCGACAGACTGCACATAACTTACACCTGGGATAACCGCCCTAACCCCTCCAGCAAATACCATGCATTTGAAATAGGCGACCTGGTCTATGCGAAAAACCTCACCAGGGACCCGTTATGGCTTCCAGCCATGATCATCCAGATCACAGGCCCCCGGTCTTACCGACTACTCCTAGATGATTGAAGAGAATGGAAGTGGCACATCGACCAGCTTCGTTCTCGCACCCTCGAACACAAAAACACACCAGCACTAAAAAAAAATATCGACCAAAAAACAACTCAGGAGGGGGGGGGAATACAAAATAATAAAAAAGGGAGAAACGAACCTCCCATGACAAGACAACAAACACTACAAAGAGACTATCAAGCAAATCAAAAAGAGCACTCACGGTTAGATGAACCCCAAATGAGAAATCCGGGAGCAGGAGAATGAAGCAAGGCCTTCCTGGAAGGAGACAGCCAGGCCAGCTCGACCAACCCGGACAAACCAGGAAGGAGCTGCAGAGCCATCTCAACCGGCCTAAGAGACTCGGGCGGGAGCAGCAAGGCTGACTCACCCTTCCAGGAGGTTCCATGGAGAAGGAACAGAGAGACAGCGATCCCATCCAAACCGCTCAAAGACCACGCTGAGACTGAGCTGCGCAGGTCAACCAGAACTCGAAAAGCCCCACCTACCTGCGTGACTACGTGACGCATGTTGGACTGAACCAAGGGGGGAAGGGTATTATGTATGGAACTTCATAGGCTCCAAGTCCCCTATTCTGATTGGCCAGAAAGGCCGTTCTCGGATTGGCCATTAGAGAACCAATCTGATTGGCCCACTGGACGGCGGGAACACTTAAATTGGTGTCATTGGCCACAAGTGTGAGCAAGCTGCTATATAAAGGGCTGCCACGGCTTGGGCTCTTGTTCCATTACCATTGCTTTACTCAATTGAATAAAAAGTTTGTTGTTGGTACCCAATCTTGTGCAACTTATTCCGGATGGGAAAGGAAACATGGTCCTCAAGAAATATTGAAATTCTGCTATATTTATATAGAGCAGTGTATATGCTGGCTGGAGGAATTCTGAGAATTGAAGTCCATGTATTTCCTGAGGCTGAGAAATAGTGATTGAAGGTCTGACAGTATTTTTATTTTCCTACTTTTGATATCTAACAAAGTCAGTACAGGATCACTTTCCGTTTCTTTATAACAACTTCCTTTTTCTGTGCGTAATACGTGTTATGGTAACTGCCACAATCCTGAAGGAGAGCTTTGGATATTGCTAATCTCTTTTCCACTTTATTGTTTGGATCCTTCCTCTTTTGTCAGTCCTGATAGGCCAGTCATTGATACCGATATGCCTCTTTGCTGATCAACAAGGTGGGTGGAAAAATGTCCAAGCCTTCAATATGAAACACTCAATTTCCCATTGGTTTGAAAAGAAAAAAAATAGGTAAAACATGTGATATTAGAAGCTGACCATTTTGTTTGTAGCTGATCAAATTTCCTGTTTCATTTTGTTATTAACTGATATCTTGAAGTGGCTGCTGGACTAATGGCAGACTCCTGCTCTGCTCTTTATCTGACCATCTTTTTTGGTTATCCTATTCTCCTTGCATTCTTTTCCATTGTTTATTTTATTTCTCTATTGTTTTATTTCTGCTCTGTTTACACTTTCATATTCTTCCTTTTTATTATTGTGAGCTGTCTAGGGCATCCCTATGGCAAGATAGATAGCAAATAAATTTAACAGATAAATAAATGAATGACACATACATTACTGAAGTTATTAGACAGGTATAGTATGGCAGTCTATGAATGATGACAATCTATAGCTTAGGATCTTGATAGTTTTATTATGCATTTCCCCAACAGTCTCCTACTTTTGTTGAAGATAAGCAAGCAATGCAATGTTGTTAAGAAGAAACCTGTTACTTTATGTCTTCATAATCTGGAGAAAGATTGTGGTGGAGAAAGTGTGACACCTTGTGGTTTACCAAGGCAATAGAATTTTAAAAACTTGCCAAGTTTTTGGTTTGTTTTTTAATTTCATCCTGAGTGTCTATTGTGGAGATAATGACAAACCCTATATCAGGCCTCTGACAGTTATTTTCTGCCAGTTGAATTTACTTTAATACTGATGATAAGATATCCAAGAGCAACAATGCAGTTCAGGCAGCCTGGACTGTACAGTTCTGTCCACCAATTTGGTTTCTTCATATGTATGTTCCCCCTGAGGCAAACACCTAAATTTCCTTTTATTAGGATCAATTCTGATGCTAGGAGATATAAATACAAAAACTATTTACTACTGTATTGACTTTAACAGTTAACATTTTTGCATTTGAAGAACTGTTCTCAAATGTTTTCCAAGTTACTTTTTTTGATTGCTTGAAAGAGCTATGAAATCTATTACCATTTTCTAAGATATACCAAATGTGAGCTGGAGACATTATGATCACTATGGAAGAGAATGCACCTTCATATATCTTCAGCCCTGACATTTTTTTTCACAAGAACTGAGTGCATCGTCTTAATGCTTAAAGTTTTCTATCTTAATTTCCATATCTTAATTATCTACACAACAACTGCATGAAAAAGTCTTCATTTTCCAAAGATAAACATTCCAGTATCCCAATGTCTTTTGGAAGGATTTAGTTTTCAAATAGTGTTTATCTTTGTTTTCAGGGAAGGGGAGCTCTTTTTGTGAATCTATTTTACTTTGTTTCAATGCTTCTTAAAGCAATAATGATGCCCTCTTGATTAATTAAATTTATCTTGCCATGATTTGCTGCAGGTAATCCATCAGGTAATCTATGAAACTATGTTCCTTTGCTTCTTATAAAATATATTTCCCCCCCTTTGGGAGACTTAGAACCTATGTCTAGACAAATGTACAATAAGTGTTGTAAATAACAATGTTAAAAAGCATGAAATATTAATTTTTTTAAATAAATAAAGGCCATAAAATTAACTTTATTAATAACTGTTCAAATTAAAAGAATTAAGAATTAATTAAGAAAAAATTAAAATTAAAAGAGTTACTTCATGAATTTAACAAGAATTTTTATAATGTTCTTTGGACAAAACCCTATAGAAAAACCTGGAAGATTTTTGGTAGGGTTCGAACTATCTAATTAAATTAATTAACTTTAGTTAATGAAGTTAAGAATCTCTCAAATGACGAGCCCCTAACGCCTTTTCTGTACTTGAAAATTAAATTAGGCGAGATTATGGAAAAGAGATCTCAAAGGAATATCAGTGCTGTAGGACTGAGAAGTTGAGGGAAAAATATCTTGGAAGATGGCAATCATAAACTGCTTCCATAATACTGCCAAAAACACCAGTGGGAATAAGTCCATGAGTTCACCAAAAATTGGACTCATTTTGAAAGTGACTTTGCTACTTTTAATAGTTAACCAATTGCACATTAATTAGTTGGAGCTGTCCTTGTGAAAGAATATTTGGTGATGAAAAGATGGCATTGCTAAAAATAACTCATGCATTTATTTTGACCTGACAGCATATTAATTATGATAAAGCAATATATTTAGTTAAGCCAGCAGGAGTTTTATCAAAGTCCCTTCAATGTAATCATCATTGAAAACCTGTAATTTGAATTTGATCATTTAGTTACCTGATCCATTTTAAGAAGGCAAGTAGTTAACACATTCCCCACCTCCCAATTCATCTGATTGTTATTTAGAAATTTACATAATAAATACAGTAAATAATTAATATAAATAAAAAACTTTACCAAATGTATCCAGATGCTTTTACAAGTGTTAAATAGGAAATAAGATTTTGTTGAGGAAGGAGAATATCCACCTTCTCCAACTGGTTATCATCTGTGATTTTACTGAAAAAGAAATGAATGAAATCCAGAATGTTAGGCTGTTTGATCAAAACATACACTATTGCAAACTATTGCTATTCAAGCTAATTCTTAAGATAGAAAACATATACTGTAAGCAATAGCAAGCTATATAACTGTCTAGATTGGGCAGGGAAACACCCAGCCAGGTATGGTTTATTTAAAAATTTATCTTTACAAATTTTAAACAGTATTAATATCTCTTTCTCCTTTCGGCAGGAGTACAGGATGCTGTCAAACCAAATACAGATAGCCAATTACATGTCACAACAAAAGAAAAGGCATCTAGGAAGAAGGAAAAATTGGGCCATTTTATTTCTCCTCTATGTCTACTTAATATGTAAATTAAGGAACAAATTTATGCTTTGGTGAATTCAATGAATAAGATGATGGAGAGATAAAGTTAAATATTACTTCCTGGTTCACATAATGGAACAACATGCTAACTTATTTTTTTTTATTATTATCTACCAATATGATGTTTATCTATTTAGAACTGGAACAATTTAACAAGGTTTCCTTTTAGATCTCAACATTTATAGTCATGAAAGAAATGATTCTATTCAAAATAAATTCTTACCTGAGAATAATGGACAATTGAACCACTGATAAAAAAAAGAGTTTGGGTGTTTTTTCCAATATTCTTGGTAATGGCTTTGGTTTATGTTGACTAACTTCTGCCACTTGTAGACTTGCCACTTCTTCTGTCACTTGTAGATCCATCTGGTTTTGGGAAAGGACCACTAATTCATTATTGACATGTTTTGCCTTTATTTTATCTTCTACCATCTCTGGAATCCTGAGGAATAGATTATATTAACCTTAAAAGACATTTATCAGTCAGGTCCTCAAATATCTTACTTCTGGACAATCACCTGAAGAGCAACAGTTGAATGAAAGCAGATCATGTAAAATTAAGAACAAATTTAGGATAATGCAGGTAAAGTTTAGTTTAGAAATGTGATGGTTTACTCACTGACCTCATAGCCATAAGTCATTAATTTCTGAAGTCAGTCTTTTGACATGTATTGAAAATACATTGAGTACACTGAAGTGTTTGGAAATAAACTTACTTATGTTGCATTGTTATGCTTTCTTATTTTCCCCCTCCCAAAATTGAACATTCTTCCTGAATTTTTCTTTTTCTGGGCCTTAACATATTTAGAGATCCAGCTTTTTATTTGTTTCTTGTTCTAGCTCAAATAATTATGGCTGATTCCCTATTTAGACAGTCATATATGCCTTTAAGTCAGTGCTGACTCCTGGCAACTGCCTGGACATATATGAACTGCTTATAGCAAAACCAGAAAAACAAAACAAAACATATTACTTCCAACGTCATTATTAATAAACTTTAAATACCATGTTATGTCATACAACAAACATCAAGGTCATGGACTTCTCTTCTTATGAGCAGGTTTTGCTTAAACCCATCTTGCTATGTCATTCTCATCAACAATATGTGGTCAATATTACATACAGACTAAAATAACTTTTAGAAACTTATTGATTACAAATTAAATATGTGATCAATATGCAATAAGAATTATTGGTAATAATTAATATCTTTCTGACTGTGCTAGTATTAATATCAGAAATTAGATTTTACTTTTGGTACTGATCTCCAATCTTACATCAGTTTGAATTCAGGAAATATAGTTAATCAAATGTTCACATGCTGATGGTCCTTTTGAAATATAATTGTATATCAGCAAGACTGAATGTACAATAAAGATTAATTTAAACTAGAAAGAACAGACAAGAGGAACACAGGAGCCCAAATTCAACCCTGGAATTTTCCCTTACAGTCCTAAACTCCTTCCTCCTCCTCTAAATCTTTGGCCTATCTCTCTAGCCTTCATGCTTTCAGCATTCTCATTTTCTCTCCTATCCAGATTATTTGCAATAAGCAAAAAGCCAATTGAGAGAAAATCATTCAGTCATTCTCAGCAGGGGGGGGGGATTTATTTTGACATAAAAAGAGAACCCAGAAGGGAGTGCTTTGTGCCATTTTTTTAAAGGAAAAAAGACCAGAATGGGACACCTCAGCATGACCAACTGAGGGCAGCCAGGTCTGGGTGACTCCCTCATCACCACCAAGTTGCTTCTGCCAACTCACTGCTGCCAAATCCTTACAGAACAACTTAACATGGGCAATTCACTACAGGGACAACTTGCTAAGGTTGCCCGGATGGAACTGGGCCAGCAAGCAGGCAAGTGAGCAAGTGAGAGGCAGGTGGATGGGCAGACAAGTGGGTAGTCAGAACACATAATGGTAGTGGCAGCCATTCACACATCTCCCACCACCTCTTGCACTCTGGCCACCTCCTCACTCACTTGCTTGTTTGCTTGGCTCTCCATTTTGGCAATGGCAATGAGTTTCTCCCACACTGAAAGGCACATATTGAGTTGTCCTGCAACAACCTGGTATCAACTTGGTGAGTTGGCAGAGGCAATGTGATGACCTGGTTCTTTCTTTGAACTCCTTCTTCCTTGTTCTATCTCTCCCCTGCTCTGCCCAGCTGGACTTTGCCATTCTCCAGTCTCCCCCATAGTCAACAGAGCCACACTCCAATTCCCTGTCAACTGTCCAGCTTCCTCCTTGGATTCAGACACTGATGGGGCATGACAGGCACTTGCGGTGGTAGTGGGGCTGCCCCAGCTGGCCATCCACAGCTGCTGCACTTAGTTGTTCTAGATCAGAAATGACTGTATTATCCATATAGAGGACAACAGAAACCAAGCACTTCCAGTAGAACTACTAGATATGGGGTGCCAAATAAAGGATTGGTTTTTCTGTCATCTATTGCCATTCTAGTTTTGAAGCCAACTCTGGTGGTCTTACCTGCAACATGCATAATCAGGAAAACTTTTAAAGTATTGCACTTATTGCTGACTTTGACTTTGTTACTCACATGGAAGAAAAGTTGTAAAAGAAATGTGTAATATTTTTTTCAGGAGAGAAATATCTTATTGCTTACAAATCTTACTTACAAATCTTTCATGAACATGTATTCTTCATTACTACTGAGCTTTTCATTGTACGAGATGCTAGGTTTTCCCGGAGTTTTAAACCCATCAATCACCTCATCCAACTTTGAAAATAAATGATATGCAATTAATAAATGTATGTCTTATGCAATGTTTATATACAAATGTCATCAACTAAACAGTTTCTAGATTTGGATTCTGCTATCATGGAAATATTGATACACTATCTGGCTAAAGCTAAAACTGTTTCTCAGTAGCGAAGCAAAATAAAATAGTAATTGCTTAGTAATCAATTTAGTTTCTTAAAAAATCTCAGTAACTAGGACTGCTGAAAATCTTAGAACATGGTTCAGTTTGATTTAGACAAAAAAGATGGCAAAAGGAAAAATAGGCTCATTTCATCAACCCTGCTCAAATCAAGCTTTTTTTCTCAAAGTGGTCCCCAGTGAATCAGCATTATATATATCACAGTTGGTCTCTATGGAATTGCCCTTTGGATGACAAATGAATGACAAAAAAAAAAAAACAAATCTGTTTTTTTCTCATTTATGGTTTTTTTTCCTGGTGTGGAACACATAATGCTTAAATTATCTGGGATTATGTTAAACATAAATAGATGGAATATGTATCTGTGTATTAACATGAGATGTACTGGGGACTAAGAATCTACACTTGAGATGCTAAAGGAGACCAGTGTCTGTGTGTATGTATGCATGTGTGTATGTGTGTGTGTGTGTGTGTGTGTGTGTGTGAGAGAGAGAGAGAGAGAGAGAGAGAGAGAGAGAGAGAGGGAGGGAGGGAGGGAGGGAGAGGGAGAGATGGAGGGAGGATGCTGGGGAATTCTCTTGCTTTGGAACAGCTTATTTCCTGAGCTCAGAATGTCTGCTGTTAATGTTCTATTCAGGATAGCAGTTAAAACTGTGGATGGGCAAAAATGTAGAGATTCTATGTTTCTATGATGATTATATTTCTATGATGAATTCAGATATTTATAGCTTATGATTATAACCCTCCTAAGTTGATTAAGCAGCACACAAATAATTAACATAAATAAAGAGTGTGTAAATAAATAACATGTCAAATGTTGTATTTATTAATGCAAACAAATGGATTATGCATACTCCATGGCTAACCTTATCAATAACATGGGAGATCATGCCATTCTACTTACCTGTGCTAAAATACTTGTTGGAGAAGCATAATATTCTTCTTTGTATTTTTCTTCCAGTTCTTCAACAGGAATATTTGTCAGTTGCCTCTAAAACAATAATTTAATTATTTTTTACTTCATAACATTTCACAAGATAAAAATAAATGTTATCTATAAAAATAAGCACAAAACAGTGAGTTATCTGATTTTATTAGAAAATCAGAAATGAAGTGCAGAAAATGGAGATGACTGTCTAAAAAACACCGCTCAAAAAAATAAAGGGAACACTTAAACAACACAATGTAACTCCAAGTCAATCACACTTCTGTGAAATCAAACTGTCCACTTAGGTAGCAATACTGATTGACAATCACTTTCACATGCTGTTGTGCAAATGGAATAGACAACAGGTGGAAAGCATAGGCTATTAGCAAGATATCTCCAATAAAGGAGTGCTTCTGCAGGTGGTGACCACAGACCACTTCTGAGTTCCTATGCTTTCTGGCTGATGGTTTGGTCACTTTTGAATGCTGGTGGTGCTTTCACTCTAGTGGTAGCATGAGATGGAGTCTACAACCCATACAAGTTGCTCAGGTAGTGCAGCTCATCCAGGATGGCACATCAATGCGAGCTATGGCAAGAAGGTTTACTGTGTCTGTCAATGTAGTGTCCAGAGCATGGAGGCACTACCAGGAGACAGGCCAGTACATCAGGAGACGTGGAGGAGGCCATAGGAGGACAATAACCCAGCATCAGGACCGCTACCTCCACTTTTGTGCAAGGAGGGACAGGAGAAGCACTGCCAGAACCCTGCAAAATAACCTCCAACGGGCCACAAAAGTACATGTGGCTGTTCAAATGGTTAGAAACAGACTCCATGAGGGTGGTATGAAGGCCCGATGTCCAAAGGTGGGGGTTGTGCTTCCAGCCCAACACCATGCAGGATGTTTGGCATTTGGCAGAGAACACCAAGATTGGCCAATTCGCCACTGGTACCCTGTGCTCTTCACAGATGAAAGCAGGTTCACACTGAGCACATGTGACAGACATGACAGGGTCTGGAGATGCCATGGAGAACGTTCTGCTGCCTGCAACATCCTCCAGCATGACTGGTGTCAGTAATGGTGTGGGGTGGCATTTCTTTAGGGGGCTCCATGTGTTCGCCAGAGTGCCTGACTGCGACTAGGTACCAAGATGAGATCCTCAGACCCCCTTGTGAGACCATATGCTGGTGTGGTTGGCCCTGGGTTCCTCCTAATGCAAGACAATGCTAGACTTCATATGGCTGGAATGTGTCAGCAGTTCCTGCAAGACAAAGGCATTTATGCAATGGACTGGCCTACCCATTCCCCAGACCTGAATCCAATTGAGCACATCTGGGACATCATGTCTCACTCCATCCACCAATGCCACGTTGTACCACAGACCGTCCAGGAGTTGGGGAATGCTTTAGTTCAGGTGTGGGAGGAGATCCCTCAGGAGACCATCTGCCATCTCATCAGGAGCATGCCCAGGCATTGTAGGGAGGTCATACAGGCACATGGAGGCCACACACACTACTGAGCCTCATTTTGACTTGTTTTAAGGACATTACATCAAAGTTGGATCAGCCTGTAGTTTTTTTCCACTTTAATTTTGAGTGTAACTCCAAATCCAGACCACATAGGCTGCTAAATTTGATTTCCATTGATAATTTTTGTGTGATTTTGTTGTCAGCACGTTCAACTATGTAATGAACAAAGTATTTAATAAGAATATTTCATTCATTCAGATCTAGGATGTCTTATTTTTGTGTTCACTTTATTTTTTTTGAACAGTATATGTTTATATGTCATAATATGGGAAAACAAATTCAAATTAAAACCCCTTTCTGCCAGTTGGTATATATTTGTCTATTAAGTACAGTGATAAAAACTGTCGATATAATTTTAAAAGGCAGTAAAATGCTCAGATATCTGCTGAACATTATCAAGCTAATGCCTAGATCCCATACACATTTATTTTGTATAGATAGTCTGGCCAAAAGACAAAATATCTTCATATTGCATTGTTTTACTAATCATTCATTAATACTAACTCCTTTGTCCAACATTACCATATTTGGAGCTTCACAAGAGTGAAAAGAACCAGAAGTAAAGTAACAATTGGTAAATAGGTAGGTAGGTGGATGGGTAGGTGGGAAGGAAGGAAGGAAATACAGTTTGTGAAAATGTTCCCCTTATTGTAAATAATATTATTAACACATATTTCACATAATTCTGATGGACAACATAGCCAGTTTCTGAACTCACCAGGCGTTGTAGGAGTTTTCTTGGTGATTCATAAATATGTAATTCTTTCTGGATTTCTTTACAAGTAGGATCTGAGTTTGGCCTTTTTTTGTAAGCTGATGCTGCTGTGTCCTATGCCACAAAGAAAATAATTAGTCACTTAATGGCTTTATTTCAAGGTGCTTAATTAACAGTGATAGCTGAAAATTTGAGATAGAGTTTCTGATGAGAATTAATATAGACACTTTTGCTTTAATTTCCTTTTAATATGTTAAAATTGTGGAAAAAGAAAAGGATAGTATTCAATTTTTAAAAAACTATGCTTAATCACTAATTTTGAATTTAAAAAAATCATAAATATCTAGGGTTATAAGAATGGAAGAAAGTCTGATCAAGTACATCTCTCCCAAAACTCCTAAAACAAGCTAATAATGACTAAGCATGCTTAGTGGGAATATAAGACTGACTATTGGGAGAAAGAATGAAGAATGAAATCAAATTTCTTAGGAGAGGATATTTCTGGTCTTCTTAATACCTTGTTCCTTTATGTTAAATAACTGGCCTGCAAGTAAAGTGGATATGTCTATTAAACACTTACTTCATATTTAGTGCCAAGACACTGATCCTTTTTGGTGATAGAGATAGTATCCAAATCATCAAGACAGGCTGGGACAGATTGGGACCGACTTCTGACTTTCTGTTTCTGAAATTCAAAATTTACACAACAAACTTTATATACTTTTATATAAATCATACAATTGTTGTTCATAACAGCTGAAGACATGTTTCTTCAAGCATTTAGGGGCAAATAGTGTGCAGGATATCTTTTAGGCAAATTATTAGTTGTTGCTTGTATCTGTTTCTTTTACACATTCCTTACTTTGTAAACCAATCAACAAATTACTTGAGATCCACAAAAATGTGCAGCGAATAAACTGTGTTACAAATAAATAGCTATATTCTTTCTCTGAAGCGCAGATGCCCACAATTAAGATCCATGTCATATTCTATCCACTTAGGGTGGTAAGTATCTTCAGAAAATTATGCAAAAGTTAGCATAATTGCTGGTTTATTGTATTCACTGTCATTTAATAGTCAAACGTTTGGCAGTGTTGAAAACGTCCACATTGTCTTTTCTAGGTGAAGACGTATTACTTTGGGATATAAAATTGCATTATTTATCTGTGAGCTCTTGCTATTAAATATTTTGTGACAGGGGTCATTGTGGCTGATCAAATAAGCCTTTTTCTGTCCTGGTGCTTTTCCTGGAAACAATGTAAGGATTGTGTTGCAAGGCTACAATAGTCTCAGGTGTGCTGACCTTTCATTAAAGGATCAGCGCTTTCCCAGGATGTGCCCTAGAGGAAAACTGAATAACACTTTAATGTGTTAGTTCTTGGGTTTTCACCTTTTTTTTTTTTTGCTTTTTACCACACTTTATATTATTTTAAATTGTATGCCATCCAGAACACTTGTGTAAATGTGATTTATAAGTAAACATTAAATAAAGAAAAGTTTTCCCTTACCAGCAAAGACTCACTAGTAATCAGTTTTATGATTGTTAATAACATGGGAGATTGATGATTTAGTTTAGACTCTCAAAATTTCATCTAATACTTAAGGCAGTTGCTAAATATTAACAATAGCCACAGTCTGTATAAACCAGCTGGTGCCTTTCTTACATTATTTAGTATTATTTTCTGTATAAGTTTAATTTATTGTTTTATGATATGTTTTTATGATTGTTTTATAATTGTTATCTTTGATTGCTTTCTAGTTATTGCTTTCATTGTTGTGAGTTACTCAGAGTTGCTTGAGATATGATTATATTTTCTTCATAACAAAGATTGGCAGCCATATAAATATTTTAAATAAATACAGTACAAGACTGTTTATATTTGATATGTTGTAATCCTGTCTTTTAAAATTGGACTTGGATCACAAGTAAAAATTAAGAATCAGGTAGATATCATCTTGTCAACATTCAGGAGATTTAGAAGCCTGCTTTTCTCACATAAAATGTTAGTGAAAGTAAAATGTGAATCAGGTGGAGAAAAATTGATTCACATCTTAACTAAAGAATTTTTTTAAGTAAACTTGTCTTTAATGAAGGCAAATAAAAAAAGAATGAGTGTATCATTATCAATTTCAAAAGTTGACAATGTTGCTTGTAAAAGTGACATTTCTTGAGTTAATAATTTGAAACTTGGCTTCTGTAATCTGATTGCCTTTTTAAAGCTTTTGGCAACATTTGCTGGTAAAAATCCCATTTGCGGTATATGCCGCGTTTCCTTGTGAACTAGAATATGGTTGGAAAAGGACAGAGGCAAATAATAATTAAACGTTTGGCTTCCCTCCTCCCTCCAGAAGCAATAGATATGGTATGGTATATCACAAAAGACAACATTAATTTACCTGTTTTTCTGAGCACAATGTAAACAGGAAGGTGGCCCATTCCTCAACTTCCTTGCTAGAGTTTTAAATGTTTTACAACAAACAAAAGAGTAACAGAAGTTAAAAATTAAGTCCAGATGATGCTCACAACATTTAGCAATTGTCTCAGATGATGACTGTGTGTTATTTTTTGCCTTTGCCTATGAATTGCAGAATTAATCAAGACGCATGCAACAAGCTGCAGCACCTATCTGGACTTGGGTTAGGGTGGCTTAGAAGAATGGAATTCTCTTGGATTTGGATACTAGAATTGGAAATTTTTAAAAATCCCAGAAGAAGACATAGGAAAACCACTTCCATATTGTTGTCCAAAAAAGCAATGCAAGTCCGAACTTCAGATAGTTTTCAAAGGAGCCATGCAAAATATTTCACTGGCTTTGATTTCACTTAAGAACTAGCTTATGTTTCCCCTTTCATGATTGAATTTCCTCTATTCTAGAACAGTGGGAAATAGTTAGCTCTTAGCTCTAATTATAAAAAATATATTTCTTTCTTTCTTTTCCTTTCTTCCTTCCCCCTTCTTTCTCATAATTGTGAGAAAGTGTTCATCATAAGTTGTTTTTCTCTTCTGCAGCTTTATGACACAAATCTGGAGAATCTAACTCTGTCATAAACAGTATTGAACTATGCCCACTGCAGTTAATATCTCTTTTCTATGCAAGCTGCAGAATTCAGAATAATGGTCTGAAATTATAGGGAAGCAGATTTTAGTTGGATGCTAGAAAAAACATCTTATCAATAAGAGTAATTTCATAATACATGCAGGTTTCAAGATTGTAAAATATCTCCATCATTGTATGTGTTTAAACACTGAGTCATACCCCAGAAATATTTAGTCTGAGGGTCCATTTTTAATATTTGAGTGTTCTTTTTTTCCAACATTATAACAAATTAAAACTATGTCCCAGAAAAGGATTGTGAACTTACCTATCTTTTCCAATAAGGTAATATATTCTGTTCTCTGTAGTGATACTCAATACTTCGGTGAACTGGCACTTGAACATCTTTTTCACTGCAGACATTTTCTCAAAGTCAGCTATGCCAATTTCTATTTTTGAAGCCCTGTCAAATAAATATAAAATAGGTAAACAAATATTATAAATTCTTCTCAGATATGAGAAGAGAGTCTGTAGCTTATATCTGGTATAGAAAATTCCTGCCCAAGAAGTTTCCAGGCAATCAGTAGAGCTATCATACCCAGGCTACAAAACCCAGGCAACCATTAAATAGTTCGTCACTTTTTGCTTGTAGTCATCTAGGGTTTTCAAGCCCAGATACAGTAATTGTAGAATCAGGATTGTGTCTTCACAAAAAGGATCTCTTTGTCATATAAGGTCCTATAAGGTCTCTTTTCACAAGTCCACAGAGTCAGAAAGTGACTAAACTCATGCAACTCTATTACACCCATTTATTTTAATGCATGAAAAGTGTTATTTTACTGTTCTCTTCCACCTTATCTCTAATATTTACTTACTTATTGAATCATGCCTCAACTAAACATCAAATTAACTAAGATGTTAGGAATAAAAATGATGATAACGATCTGATAGCATAAAACAAAACCTAGCCAAGCTTATTAAACAGACATTCAGTATCGGGGACTGTTTCATCCTGTGCTAGGGGTTATGGAAGAACTAGGTTTTTAAATATTTGTGGAACAGGGTTAGGACCATAAAGAATAGGGAGTCTGGGAGCTGTGACATAGGGAAAGTGCAACCTCATATCATATAAGGTAGACCAACATTTGTTAAAGAACCAGGGAAAAGTACAGTAACCTTTATTATTTAAGCATCAGAAGTGTTGTATTTCACTAATAAGTCAGTTAAAATAAACTGTGATCCATTTGTTCAAGAACTTACTCATTAATTTCAATGTGGCCCTTTATTTGCTGGCCTTTATGATAGCTCAAGATATAACAATTTTGGGCAGAATGAGAAAGAATAAAATATCTCTTTTTCCAGGAAACCTACAGAAAGGGGAAAAATCAAGTTCATATATTAGTAGGAAATCAACACATTAGGAATGTATTTTGATGATGCTATAATTTTCCTAACTGTACCTGATTATTAAAAAGCTGAGGTGGTGGTGATTTTATGAAGAAACCATGCTTGTAAACACTGCTGTCACAATTTTCTAAGAAAGAAAAACAAAAAGTCATGTTTTATAAAAAGATATTCTTGTACAATAACTAATGCTAAATGCTGGGCAACCAAATTTTGGCCTTGAAATATCATCAAGCCATCTCTCTTTTTCTTACTCATGCTCTACCTAGGCTTTAAACATACATGAAACAAACTAATAACTGCAATAAATAAGAAATGGCATTCTTTATTTTTTTAATGAACATCTCCAAAATATCTTGAATAAGTCACTACATTGCAAATACTTCCTAGACCTAGAAGATGGGAGGTAAGCAAAGTGTATATTGGAACAAGGAACAAAAAAGATGACAAGAGACATGGAAGAGCAATTTTGTGGAAAATAAAAAATAAGGTTCTAATATAGTGTTTTTCAACCTCAACATCTTTAAGATGTGTGAACTTCAAATTCCAAAATTACTACAACCAGAATTTTCTACACACCAAAGTTGTAGCGTGGGACAAGAAAAATAGAATGAATGATACATAAATTGTAAGATTAGAATAAGATGATTAATTTGTGTAGCTTGGTATAATATTTCCTAAAAATTGAGAAATGAATGGAGAAATTTTCAGATATGTAAATGCTGGAAGAAGACAGTGGCTAGCTCATTGTGAAAAATGAAGATTTTAAAAAGTAAAAATAGTTATACATATTAAACTGATTCTCTCCATTCCATGAAAGTTGAAAATTTCAAAAAAGGAAATTGAATGCCATGAGAAAATTGTTACTGTACTTAAGAGGTGAGAGTGGTAAAACAAGAAGAGATAAGGTTATGAATAAGTAATATACATATGAGGACTAAATATAAATGTGAATGACAAGTCCAAAATAATTATTTGAAATCTTTGGTCATGTAGAGACAATGGATGAAGATATAGTCACAAATATATAAAAGGAAACTGAATTCATTGAGAAGGTGGTGAAAAACAAGAAGGTTGTTCTTTGGATATGATGTAAGGAATAGAGTGCATATTGAAATTTGTTTGCAGGGATAGAAATATGTAGAAAAGTACAGAAGATGGGATTTATGAAAAGTATTTTCTTTGGGTTTCCTTTTATCTCCTGATTTTAATTTGTGTTTCATACTATTGCTGACACTTGCATTTGCAAAATGTTGTTTAATCTGAAAGGGAATAATATGCTATCTATATATGTTTGTGAGAACACTCCAAACACAGCACTGCCTATTGTATGACTTCCAATTGACTATATATGTCAAAACAAATAAAAATTTACACTGTGGCAAAGCATATTAAAATACTTTGTGAAAAACATATTTGGAAGAATAATGTATTATCTAATCCTAATATAATAATGTTATATAGTGAAGCAGTGATGATGGTTATAAAGAAAATATGCTGCTGTAGACACTATGATCTAAGCTAGATACAAATGAAAGCATGAGGAAGCATTTTTTGTATAATGTTTTCCTCCTTTCATCCTCTGCATGATACATTTTATTGATTACTATGGTACTATTGCATATCATCAAGGCCCGTGAACAAGGTCAGGAACTGGCCCCTTAGTTCTTAAGATCAGAAGATAGCCTGAAGGATTTGTATGAAAGTGGCAGACCACAGTTACAAGCAGAAGTTCTCTCTGTTCTTAACAAAATTCTTGCATATTAGCCTTTTGGTTCATAAAAAATTGTTAAACTTGTTGAAATATGCTTGGTATTCACAGAAAACTCAGAGCAGTATTTAAAAAACATTGTCAAGTAAAAATAAAAATGTACGTGTAGAGCTTTTTGATGAATGAGAAGCAGAGCTCAGTGTGAAACAAACTCTGTTAGATCAGATCTCTGAAGTGTATAATAAATATAAAGAGTAACATATAAAGCATGGACAAGATGCATTTTCTGCTTCATTGAGTAACAATTTAATGAAAGGAGCAGGTCTTTTAGTATGAAAATCTGATTGTAGGGTGGCTTAAGAATGTCCATTGCCAAAATCTTGATTCTGTTTGAAATTTGGATCAAATCAACCTGAAAAAAGAGTGGGAATATAACCTGGTGACTATGTAACAAATTTTTATAACTTTATAACAGAGACTTGTTCTGCATTTATCGAACAAAGGACATATTGACAAGTATCAAGTATAAAAAATGCTGTGAAAAGAGGAATTGGGCAAAAACATATTTAGAATTTATGTACCAATACTAGTTCTTCTTGTAGAATCCATATTTGATTATTAGTTCAACCTGAAAAATAAACAAAGAATGAATGTTAAAGATAAACTTCACTGTTTCTCAAGGCTATCATAAACAAAGGATTTCTAAAGACAGACCTTTTCTTTTCAGGATTCACTCATCCATTTAATGCAAACAGAAACTGTAATCACACAACATATTATCAGATGGTAACAATATTGTTTGTTAATCTTATTTAAATTTAAGTTATGCATGTACTTGGAATAAAATAAAATTTCATATGCCAAAAACAAACAAAACTCATATGCAATAGTTGTCAGCTTCCCCCAAAGAACATGGTATTTGCTAAGAATAAGAATGTGATATTTAATTTCTATAATTTTCTTGTCCAGTTGCTACTTGGAATATTGTGCAAAAAAAAAAAAAAACCCAGAAGATTCAATTACCATCCTGGAAATTCAAAAGAATAATGAAATGCAACAAAAAGTCCCTTGAGATTAGAATTGTCATCATTACATTGATAAAAGTTTCTAAGAAGGAAAAGAGATTTAGGAACTGATATATAGTGCTCTTTAGCAATAGATGAAATTCCTACTTTTCTTTCATCTTGCAGATAAAAACATCAGTATTAACAAAATGAACAATTCAAAAGGCATTAGTATTATGCAAAGATTTATTTATGATATGACTTCCCTTTTTCCCTTTTGCCTGCTTAACGACCCTTTAATCTGCTTCAACTATTTTGGAAAGCCTGTTTAGATACAAAGGAAGAAAATATATAGTAGGTCTGCAAATTAATGCCACTTTACTAGCAGAATTATAGTCAAAATGAAGATTTTCAAAACTATTTCTTACCTTTATGCTGAACAGAATTCACCATATTTTAGAAATAAATTGGATTTGTTTGAAGAAAAGAACTATGGCTTTTAAATACTAGTGCCAAGATAAAAGAAAAAAAAATAGGACGTGTTAAATTTGAAATATAGTCTATAATCATTGCAAGCTAACTCATGTTCTCTCGTTTCTAAGTATTTAGAAAACACAATGCTTTCAGTGAAGAGTATCAGACAGACATGTTCTGTACACCAGTGATGTTTCAGGGCAAGAAGAATTTCCTATTCTTTTCATTAGAGATTGCATTTTGTGGATACATACAGGTGTTACTCTGGACTGAACTTTCTCTGTTTTTCTCTATAAATAAATTCAGAACATCAACTGTTCACTAAAAATTCAATTTCTACAAGGAATTAATTAACTGCAGTTAATTAACTGCAGAAAACTGCAGTTTAAAAAAAACCTATTTTATCATGAGATTAATCATTCACTGAACTAAAACCCTATTCTTCTTCCTCTTCCCATTCCACCACATCTGTGACTAGTATATAACATAATTCTTTGTTTGCAAGGATTGAAAGGAACAAATATCACTTCTTTTTAATTTTATTTATTTGTCAAAAGCTTACAATACAACAGAAACAAGGAATGGGGTGAGGTCAATAGAGGTTAGTTTGAGGATAAAGGAATGGGGGCTTGAGCAGGTGACAACAAAATCAGGTACTGAGTTCCAGACATTGACCACTCTGTTGCTGAACTTCTTGCAATTGAGTTTGGAGTGATATACATTTAGTTTATATCTGTTGTATGCTCTAACAAAAAAAATGTACTATGTTTAAGTCCAATCTTAGTTGGCATAGTTCAAAGTTCTTTATTCAATTTTTTTAATCATTTCTGCTATATGAAGAATATATTTTACATAAGAATATATTTAACACCAACCTACAATAAAGGATGCCTAGAACGAAACTTATAACTGGATGTATTTTTCCCTCCTTGTCTTTACTTTTCTAGGAAACTAGGAAGTATTTTTTTCTGTGATGCTTACCATGTCTGCCCATACCTTGTGGACTGTCTCTTATCTGACTATTGTCGAGCCTTTGGATCTTCATTCTCTTGACTTTCAAAGATATTCCCACAGACCACCACACATGCATGCGCATATGCACATCCATAAATGTACATATGCCCAATAAAACCTGCCTACAAGAAGCAGTGCTACTGGTGATTAGTGGTAATCAGGAATGGTATCAGGTCTAGTGGGAGGATATTGTATCCTTCTGCCTGGATTGAATGGCTTCAAACTGTTGCCAAAATATCTCAGTCTGGACAGGATTTTCTTAAACTGGTTTAGAATAGCTTTGGCAACTTTAAGCCCAATGGACTTCAATTCCCAGAATTCCCCAGCCAGCTTGGGTTGGAAACCCCTGGTTTAGATATCTTTAGATGAAGATAGCCAGTATAAGCACAAGGTAGGTACAGATTGAGGGTTTAGGCCTGCAAAGCTCCTTTATAACTGAATATTTTGTTTCAGCTTTGTGGGCAACTGCATTTTACATTCAAGATATTCAAGTGACATATATTTCATATTCCTAAAAATATTGGTTTTCTACTATTTTAAAATTAATATTCGATAGTATACACTTCTTGGGGGTGGAGGGATAGCTTCAGTCACAGATGGCACAATATTATTACTATTTCCGCACCTAATTTTTCTATTTCTGCACCTAACAATGTTATTGCTATTTCCACACCTAATTTTTCTATTTATTATTTGATTGAACCGATATCCCACAAAAAACAAAGAAACACAGCAAGTCTAGAAGAAGTGCTCAATCATTCAATAAATTGATCAGATTATACTTTTAAGAAAGACAAGAAATTGTCTTTCTTAAGACAATTTAAGACATCTTTAAGACAAGAATACAAAGTTAAAATGCAAATCACTCTTAATATAGTATTTAAAAGAAGATTTCAATCCAATCAAATATTTGTTTAAAGAATTGAAACAGAACCCGAGATGAGAATGGGGATGACTTGCCTTGATAAAAATATTTTTCAGATATTTCTGAAAAAAATAACAAACAATTTAAGGTCTTATCAAGACAGACACCAGACTTTGCTCACAGAACTATTCAAGTTTATGATGCAATTGCCATGACAAAGAAATGAAGAAAATATCATAGATGTTAAAATATCTCAGGTAGATGTTGAAAATTATAACATATGAAGCAGAATCTACATCAGACATGTTAAGAATGACAATAACAATAGAGTACATTGTATTGTAATAAGAGTTTATGATCTCTCCCAAAATTGCATGTGTCTGAAAAGAACATAGTATAAGTTCATCAAATGCAAAATTCACTTTTGAAATTTAATAAACCAAGACAAAAAACATTTATTGACGACTATAATCCTCTTTAATGCAATATATTTTCCTCAATTTATTAAAATAATTTAAAACATTAATTTGAGAAAGAAATTATTCAAAAATATGAAAAAAGAAAGGATATGAAAATATGAAACTAGAATTATCATAGCATTTCAAGTCATATTACAATAACTAAGGTCTTACATTAATAGTATCAAAATGTGATAAGTATAACATATATATTTTGTACATAATCAGTGAATTTTTGGGGATGCAGTTGAATATACTTTAACCCTGCTAGAATATGATAAGATTGTAGATTTTTGAAAGTATTTAATAACATGCACACAGAATAATATGTACAACAAACAAACAAACAGAAGTTAAGATTATACATGTAAATTAGAATAAAAGTACTGCTTAGTAAGAAAGCATTTTCATTTTTAGCAGTTAAATTATTGCTGAACAATGAAATATCTATATGTTGAGTTAAATAGTATGATAAGATCTAGTTTATATCGTTGCTTGACAAAGTAAAACCTATTATTTCACCATAAAAAATAGCAAATCATTATTTTATAGAGAATGGTGGGATATTATTGCTTATATATGTAATAGAAATTATGGGAATGTTAAATTTTACTAAGATCATGTAAATTTACTTTAACTCTAAATATAATTTTGGTTGTTTCATATCTCCTAGTAATCAATTATTATGCATTTATATTATATTCCTGTTACAATAATCTAGTAGGTATTGGACAAAAAATATTTTCAAACTATAATATTGTAGATTGAACAATTCTATTGAAAAGTTTTAATTATAAATGTTTGTTTTACTTAAAAAATAATGATTTTAAAAAAATAAGACTGTAGATAAGGTAAAGGAAACATAAGGTACCTTTGACAGTTCCTTTGTCTTCTTCCAAATAGTAAATCTTCCAAACTAAGTGCCAGTATTATAGGACATACACCAAATATTAGAGTAAGCTAGTGTCATTTGTTTTAATCATGCCATTTGTATATAAACTTTTCTTGAGGATGAGAAAAGGTGAAACATCTTTAAAATTAAAGGATGTTATCTTAGGTTTGTACATCATTAAGTGTTGTATGTTATGATTCTTGATTCTTAACGAATGTACTTTTTCTTTATGTATACTGAGAGTATTTACACCAAGACAAATTCCTTGTGTGTCCAATCACACTTGGCCAATAAAGCTATTCTATTCTATTCTATTCTATTCTATTCTATTCTATTCTATTCTATTCTATTCTATTCTATTCTATTCTAATTCTACTCTACTCTATTCTGTTCTACATACTTGTGAATTTACAAGCGGGTCTATGACCAAATTTGGAATACTAAAAGAGTACAGGACTATTAACTGCAGATAATTTCCATGCACAGTTAAACTTTTGTACAACTCTTCCAAAGATGAAAACAAAGAAAATTCCAAGTTTTATTCCTGTTTTAAATCACAGTATTTATTAGGGGTTTTAACCCAAATTTTGTGACAATAACATGTAGTGAAACAATTTGCACTTTAACTACTGTACACAGAAAATAAAAATTTAGATATTGTCAGCTGTAAATAAATGTTATGATTTTTAGCAATACTTACAGGATAGGATGTTTTCTATGCTGGAGATAAGCAATGCCCAATTATGTCACTGAGACAGTTATTGAAAATTGGATTATTTAGAGTGGCTGTCTTTTTATATCAGTCTTAATTATACCCCTAACTATGACTCATAAGGAAATACCCATTTTTTTTTCATATGGGAAATGTTCTCTTTTACTGTCAAAACTGAAAGTTGTTTTAATGAGGAAATACGGGAAATTGCAGTGTATTTAAAAAGCTTTTGACAGGGCACAGAACAGGTGCAATAATAATACTAAATCCAGGTTGGCACTTGATTTGCTTTTCTATTTCATTTCCTCATAGCATTTAAAAAAAAAAAATGTAACACTACTCCAACAGCAAGATCGATATGAATTGCTACGAGGATATAGTTGGCTACTTGATTGCTATTATTACAATCCAACAAAATACTTTATTTAATGAATGACACAAGAAGGGAAACTTTCAGAAAACAAATCCATCGACCTTTCCTTATGTATATCTAATGTTTGGGGGAAAATGTTTTCTTAGAATTCCTATATTATCTGATATAATCTCACCCAAACTCATACCAGAAGCAGCCACACTATTCTGATGTTGCTGAAACATGTTAAGACAATTCTAAAATGGATAAAATCTGATGTGTATGTCTGACAATTCTGTTGTTAGAGCAGTGATTGACTATAGTGATTGACTACAGCAGCTGATTGACTACTTGTGCAGAAGACTGACTGCCACTGGTACCTGTTGGCAATTTTAGTCTGGTAGGCAAATCCCACCATATTTACATTCTTTCATAGTTCTCTCCTGATAGCAAGAACCTGGCACAAATGTAATGGGACTTTGTGAGATGACGGACTCCAGAATTAATAGGAAGAACTGGCTTTTTCAAACCGCAGCCTACTGTTTGATAAGATAGCATATTACCACATGGCTCTATCAGCCTACAAAGCCTGTTTGTCTGGCTTGTGTACATTGTCCTGAACTGGCCCAGCAACACACCCATCATTCATGATAGAAGGAGAAGTATAAGACACAAATTTTAAGATAACTTTTGAAACAATTTTTCTTTATCTCACTTCTGCTGAGAGGTAATGCTTGCCCCCCCCCCCCCCAAGATATCTTGCTCAAATTTGCCAATCAAGAATTGTGCAACAGATTAAGATATTGGCCGGGGGACAATAAAGGTGACATCAATGGAGAAACAATCCTCAGTTCCGGTAGTCCTCAAGTTCCGGTAGTCCTCAAGTTACGACCAAAATTGAGTCCAAAATTTCTGTTGATGAGATGTTTGTTAAGTGAGTTTTGCCACATTTTATGACATTTTTGCCACAGTTGTTCAGTGAATCACTACAGTTAAGTTAGTTACATGGTTGTTAATAGGTTTTCCCCATTGACGTTGTTTGTCAGAATGTTACAAAAGGCAAGCACATGACCCTGGGACATTGCAATCGTCATGAGTCAGTTGCCAAGCATCTGAACCTTAAATCATGTGGGATTAAGAATAGTTTTGTGTTTTTCCTCCTACTGACCCAGTGGTGAGACAAGACCAAGGAGAAGGGAAGAGTGAAAGGAACTTCTGGTTTTTATTTCCCTCAGGTTATCTATCTGTCTGTCTATCTGCATTAACAGACAGGTTCCCATTCATGTTCTCTTGCCCATTATACCTCAAACAAGCAATAGAAGTTTACTATTGACAATGCATCTTTATTTTTTTTGTTTGAATTTATAAAATAAATTTAAAATCTAGGTTTAAATGAAAAGCAGAGTATGCCTCTTTTCCCCGTATCTTTGTACCTTTCTCTTGAAAAAACTTGTTTTTTGGAAAAGAAATATTATGAAGAGTACAATGTTATTTTTTCAATATTCTTACTCACAAATATCATAAAATAGAATGTTCTGAAACCTTAAATAAAATATTGATCTCCTTGCTGTGTCTTTTCAGCTGATCAGGGAGACACTTGTGTCAGGAGTGGGGTTTTCTGCTGCTTTACTTTAAGGACTAAAAACTAGTTTCAGTTACTTGGATACCTCAGTAAAAGTATTACACTGCAAACATGCTTAACCAATTAATCAATAGTAAGAGCCCAAATAGTATGTGTTAATCTCATCCTAAATATTTCTGGAATAGGAAAATTTCTACAGCAAAGGAAGGCAAAAGCAACAAACCAAAAACAAATTAGTGCTTGTTAGCTATTATCAAGCCCTACAAATACCATTATCTCAATAAATGCCATTTTTGGTGGCAAGGAAAAACACCTGAACAAAATAACAAAATGTGTATGTGTAGAGAGGGAGGAAGGGAGACTTGCACAGGATAATATGTAGATGTGTTTCTAAAAGGAGGAAAAACCAAGAGAAAGTTTGTGGAAATTAAAACAAATGGACAAAGCATTGTCTCCTACACTGTTATTCAGGTTTTTAGAATTCAGAACTTAATTCTGCCCACACCCTGAAAAAGGCTCCTTAAAATCACCATCTCATGTTTCATATTCATACAATTTCCTGAACTTTAATACTGCTTGATATTTTGCTTTAGTACACCCAAGAAATAATTCATACATATGCAAGAGTTCTGCTTACTGCAAATTGGTAGTGTGTGTGCCTTTTTGTCCCTCCTTCATTATTTTCCAAGACTATGAACCAAAATGTTTACGAAAGTTGTCTGGTTCAAGTAGTGCTCAATTTCAGCTCAAATGACCCCGGTGCTGTCCATGTCCCAGGTTTGCAGAAGCCTAACTTGCTTCCTTCCACTACCTGCCTTAGCTTGTCAATGTCCAGCATAGCAGTACTTACCAGTCCAGATGTCCCAGATGCCATTCTTGTCCTTACTCCTCTCCAGGCCACTTCAGCTGTGCCTTTAATAAGTAACTGTATCTCATTCATATCTTTGAGTCACTTCTACTGTAACAAATGCATTTCAGTCCATCTCGATCTCCAGAACAAAATAGAGGTTTCATTCCAAGACCTGAGTTGCCCACACCTGCAAGGCATTCAAAACGTGGCTTTGCCATTTCATCTGTGAAACTGATAGTCTGGTTGAGTGGGATCTATGAATGTTCTTAGAAACTATTTTATGGTGTTTATGTTTTTAATTTTATTAGTCGCCGAGAGTCAATTATTTTATTTGTCAAAAGCTTACAATATAACAGAAACAAGAATAAACATAAGTTTAAATACAAGAAATAGGAACTAATAATTGGGGACAATAGGACAGGGATGGTAAGCACGATTGTGTGCTTATGCACGCACCTTATAGACTCTTAGGAATGGGGTGAGTCAACAGAGGTTAATTTGAGGGTAAAGGAGTGGGGTTTGAGCAGGTGACAACAGAATCAGGTAGTGAGTTCCAGACACTGACCACTCAGTTGCTGAAATCATACTTCCTGCAATCGAGTTTGGAGTGGTTTACACTTAGTTTATATCTGTTGTGTGCTCGTGTTGTTGTTAAAGCTGAAATATTCATTAACTGGCAAGATGTTGTAACATATGATTTTATGTACTATGCTTAAATCTAATCTTGTCGGTGTAGTTCAAGGTTGTCTAAGCCAAGAATCTCATTCTGTTGCAAACAGAGGAATGGAGTACTCTTCTGGTAAAATACTTCTGGACTCACTCAATTGTATTTATGTCTGATATACAATGTGGATTCAAGTTATGCAAAATGAGCAGAATTTTTCTACTTGTTTTATGAGGCAAGTTCTCACATGTGAAATCAGAGCATCATCCAATAATAAATCAGGGCAGATGCAATGGGATTTGATATGGGGATGATAAGATGTGGCTGGTTTTCTGTTGGTTCAAGTGAGTATCGAGAACTATAAGAAAAGTTCAAATGCTTCTGATAAGGCATTATCTGCTGTCAAATCAGAAAATGTTTTCCATTGTTTTAGCTTCCTTGTCCATATTTGCCCCAAATAAGCCCATGGATACCAAAATTTCCAAGAGACAGCAAGATCCTATGTAAATGTAAAAATTCAGTTGGGATCCAGTTTGGTACAGTCATCAGGATTAAAAACTGTCTAGTGGTTAGGCTACCAGGATAAAACAAGAAAACTGGAAGTTCCAGCCCTGCCTTAGGCATGAAGCGAGATAGAGGATTCTGGACTCCTTTAAGCCCTAGAAAGTAGGCAATGGCAAATCACTTTTGAAAATGTTGCTAAGATTTGTTTGTCAATCTAGTCAAGATTAACTTGAAGAAACAAAAGAAGCAAATAAGAAAATAGATTGCACAACTGGAAATTGTACTGTCTTGCTGTGAAGCAGATGAAGAGAAAAGAAGGAAATAATTGTTCAAATATTTTTCATTATTAACACTTAAACTTGTATACTGCTCCATAATGCTTTACACTGTTTGGAAGGTGTATGACATCAGCATATTGCACACAAATGTGTCCTTCAAATATATAGAATCACTACTATAGCAGTCGGCCATCCTTGCTAGGAACTGCTGTCCTTTTCCAGGAAAATAGCTATGCTAAAGATGATTTTCTTTTTGAGCACTAAATATATATTTGGAAGAAACAAAGCAAACCTAGAGAATATTGTAATGACAGCTGGATTATAGTAATACAGCATACTATCAATGATTTCTCAAGATGTGAGAATATGGCTGAATATGCCTTTCAAAAGTCAAAACTAACAAAATATTAACATGCAGATTTGTTGTTTTGTATTATCTATAGATGAAACTCAAAAAATTAGAATATCGCGCAAAAGTTCATTTGAGTAATGCAACTTAAAAGGTGAAACTAATATATTAGATAAGACTCATTACATGCAAAGCAAGATAGTTCAAGCCGTGATGTGTCATAATTGAGATTATGGCTTACAGCTCATGAAAACCCCAAATCCACAATCTCAGAAAATTAGAACATTGTGAAAAGGTTCAATATTCTAGGCTCAGCTGATTAAGCCATAACACCTGCAAAGGGTTCCTGAGCCTTTAAATGGTCTCTCAGTCTGGTTCAGTAGGAATCACAATCATGGGAAAGACTGCTGACCTGACAGTTATTCAGAAAACCATCACTGACATCCTCCATAAGGAGGGAAAGCCTCAAAAGGTAATTGCAAAAGAAGTTGGATGTTCCCAAAGTGCTGTATCAAAGCACATTGGTAGAAAGTTATGTGGAAGGGAAAAGTGTGGAAGAAAAAGGTGCACAAGCAGCCTGGAAAGGATTGTCAGGAAAAAGCCATTCAAAAGTGTTGGGGACTTCCACAAGGAGTGGACTGAGGCTGGAGTCAGTGCATCAAGTGCCACCACACACAGATCCTGGACACGGGCTTCAAATGTCATATTCCTCTTGTCAAACCGCTCCTGAACAACTAACGTCAGAAGCATCTTACCTGGGCGAAAGAAAAACAGAACTGGTCTGTTGCTCAGTGGTCCAAAGTCTTCTTTTCTGATGAGAGCAACTTTTGCATCTCATTTGGAAACCAAGGACCCAGAGTCTGGAAGAAGAATGGAGAAGCATACACTGCAAGATGCTTGAAGTCCAGTGTGAAGTTTCCAATCTGTTTTGATTTGGGGAGCCATGTCATCTGCTGGTGTTGATCCACTGTGCTTCACTATGTCCAGGGTCAATCCAACCATCTACCAGGAGATTTTGGAGCACTTCATGCTTTCTTCCACATATAAGCTTTATGGGGATGCTGACTTCATTTTCCAGCAGGACTTGGCACTTGCCCACACTACCAAAAGCACAAAAATCTGGTTCTATGACCATGAGATTACTGTGCTTGATTGGTCAGCAAACTTGCCTGACCTCAACTCCTGTTGAGAATCTGTGGGGCATTGCCAAGAGAAAGATGAGAGACATGAGACCGAACAATCCAGAAGAGCTGAAGGCCTCTATTGAAGCATCCAGATCTTCCATAACACCTCAGCATTACCACAGGTTGATAGCTTCCATGCCATGCCGCATTGAGGCAGTAATTGCTGCAAAAGGGGTCCAAATCAAGTACTGAGTAAATATTCATGCTTATACTTTTCAGAGGGCCGATATTGTTCTATGTACAATCCTTGTTTTATTGATTGCATGTAATATTCCAATTTTCTGAGATTGTAGATTTAGAGTTTTCATGAGCTGTAAGCCATAATCATCACAATTATGACAAATCATGGCTTGAACCATCTTGCTTTGCATGCAATGAGTCTATCTCATATATTAGTTTCACCTTTTAAGTTGCATTACTGAAATAAATGAACTTTTGCACAATATTCTAATTTTTTGAGTTTCACCTGTATGCTTATCCCATTAGTTTTTTCCTTCTTGAATTCATTAACATATTTTCAAACGTGGTTTTTGCTTATATAGAGATTGGTCATGTGTGACTTACATAAATAACACTTAGAAAATGTATCCTCGGCCTAACTGGGTATAAAGGGTGCCTCTTATTATTGACTAACCACTGAATCAGAAATTACCAACTCCACAATTCATTATGCAAATGACACAAACACAGTAGAAAATTATTGTTTGGTGATAAACTTAAGGCACTTTTCTTTATTCCTTTCCTCTGTTTACCACTGGTTAACTTAAACATTTCAAAGTATTGAACATTTTTATAAAGTTAATGGAGATGCTATGATTTTCAATGCTATGATAAACAGCTTACTAATACATCTTTATGGAACAGAAATGTAAACTTTTAAGAATTCTTAGGAGTCACTGAGAATGAGTTAGTACTGTTGCAGTACCCATTACTAATGCTATTCTGTATCTACATTTTCAATTTTATTTTGTATGCAAAATGTAAGAATAAGGAAAATAACTACGTACCGAAATGTAATCACTTTACATCCCAAAATAACACCTACTCTGATTGGTTGTCATGTATTTCATCAAGGTCATCACAGAGCTGAGATCTTTTCTCCTCTACCGAAAACCAAACAACATGCTTGATCCCAAAGATTCAAGTTCAGGAACTTTCATCAGTTCATATATGTTTGTGTGTGGGCCTTTGAAAAGTACTGTATATTGGGCCAAAAATTATATGAAAAGGGACAAGTTATTTTTCAAGCAAATCTGGCTGGGGTATTCTGGGAGTTGAAGTTCTCCAGGCTTAAAGTTACCAAGACAGGGAGACCCCTGTCTTAAACTGTCAAGTAGCTACTCTATTTGTGAGTGTGCAAATCTATGAAGAGAATCAATTGTAAATATGTACTAACAATAAAAGCTTTAAAAAAAAATGAAAAAAAAATTATGTGTTACATTATATTGATTGTATATTAAGAAAATAAGAAACCAACAATTACCAAAAGGGATGAATACATTGCAAGAGAAACTTGTTTTGGCAAAGATTATGATTACGCATAGAGAATGAGAACAAAACCAAGCTTTGGTAACAGTGGCAAATAATTACAAGAAAATAGAATTTTAGAAATAGTTTTCTATTCTTTTACTAGCTTTGTAGAATTATGCATTGAACAAATTAACAACCTATAATACTGTTCAATTTATATACTACATAACTACACAATCAAATGTCTTTGATACAAAATTACTTTTGTGTAGAATAAATTGTACATTGTATTTGTTGTTCATTGATGTCAAAAAAGGACAAGGGGCATTTTTCATTCAGGGTAAAAATAAGCAATTCATATGTATCTTACATTTATAAGAACTGGTTGCCAAAATAAGGAACATAGAGATGTTCATAGAGTCTTACTTAAATTAACAGCTGATTTACTGTGAATAGATTGGACCTTACTTAGAGCAGATCCATGAAATTATGAAGTTTAAATTAATAATAATGAAATCAAGTGATACACAAAATATTGGATTTATAATAAAACTAAATGTGGAATCACCTCGTGATTCTATATATTAGACTGGGATGAAAAAGAGCATTTAAGCATCCTTAGATGATTTCTCAACCATTTTATCTCTGAACATCAAATGAACTTTGCTAATACTTTTTTTTCCTATTGCAGATATCACTGGAGTATTTGACAAATATATACAATTATTCTTATAAATTAATTATAAAGCCAAAAAAAGTAATTAATAGAGGAAAAATGAGCTATTTGTATGATGGGAAAAGAAGGACTCCAGAAAATAGAAACAAGGAATAGGCACCTCCAACAACACAGGAACATGTGGCACTGTGAAAATCAATATATTAATCAACTGAGGTAATCTTGGCATTGTGTATTTTAAATGCCCTGCATCAATTTTAACTCTAGGTCTATGACTGCTTCTTGCTGGAACAGCTCAGATTAAAAATGTATTGCAAGTTATAATGCATTATGTATTTTAAATTTGCTGTGCTGGTGGCACCAATTTACAGAAATAAAGTTCTTTGGTTAGCATAGATACCACACAAGGAATCTGCTTTTTTCTGCAGAAGCGTGGGTCATCAGATTGAGATTCATAGTTTCTTGCTACTCTGTAGTTAACCAGGGTCAGAATCTGCAAGATCTCCAGATTTTTGCCATACTCATTCAGCACTGAGCAAAGAGACTGCACAAACCAGGATCCTTTTCCTGAATTCCTCCAGGAATAGTAACCTAGAAGTAGGAATAGGGAAATATACTTTAATGACAGAATTAATATATTTTTTAAAGTCAGAAAAGGTGAAATACAGAATTTAACACACAGTGCAAATTTATATTGTAAATTTAATTATCTTATCCAACAATCCAAAGGCAGAATAACATGAATTGGAAGGCAGAAACACTGATTCCAAGTGTCTTTAAAGCTTCTGGTTAGTATAGTTAGCGCTCATTTCCAGACCACAGTTTGGACGGGCGATTCAGTTGTTAAATAAAATGGTTGCTAAATAAAACCACAATTGTGCTTATGATTTTACATCAATTTTCCTTTGGTTTACAAACTTTCAAGTCACAAATACAAAGTAGTAATTGGTTGCAATGCCTATCTGTACATGTTTTATAGCCCATACATGTGAAACCACCTTTTCCTGCATAGATTTAGTGAAAACTGGTATGTTCCATATCCCATTGAACTATCTCCTTTGGCTTCTCCATGGCCACCTATGCTCTTTGGAACGAAGTTTCTGACCCATCTTACGAAAGTCTTAAAACTAGATTTATAGTAGGACCAGCCACACTGTTTTGTGATTTCTTACTGACAACGATATTGGATATTTCAGTCCCTTGTCATTTATAGTATTTTCTTCCCTGATGGACTGTACTGTGTTTATAATTCCATTATTATTCCATTATTCCATTTTCTTTTGCCTTATTCTAAAATATTTATAGTATTGTTTATCTCCTTGAATCACTTTGTTGATGGAGGCAGCTTATAAATTGATTGAATAAATTAATAAAAATTAAAGTACAAGGAAAAATGATATCCTTTCTACATGTAATAAAACCTTACGATTGTGGGAAATAAATCATCTCTGGGATATATATCACGTAGGAAAGGAATTTTAAGAATTTTAATAAACTAGAACTTTTTCTAAATTTATAAAGAATGTGAAGGTTAAGATATGAAAGGTATTTTGAAAGAGTCATTGGTTTTCTTGTATGATGAATATCATAATTTTTGGTTTCATGATATTCATATTCATGATATATGACAATGAACTTGTGGAATAAATTGTTACACTACGATCAACATTTTTACAACTAGCTTGTAAAAGAGAAAATAAAAATAATTTTTTTGAGAGAGAGAAAATAAAAATAATTAAAAATAATTCAATTAATGGATATGAGCCATGTTAACCAAAAATAGAATTTCCACTTCTGTATGAGATGGTTCCTTAGAACATGCTTCTGAGTTCATCAAGGACCCTTGCTGGACCACTGATGAAATTACACTAATCAATCATGGCAACTCTCCATTTTTTAAAATTCCTGGTAGTTCTTGACTTATGACCATTCATCTTGTAACCATTTGAAGTTATGATGGTACTGAAAAATGTCTTAAGACCAGTCTTTGTTCTCATGACTATCATTTGACTCATTGAACAACTGTATGACTTAGCAATGGAAATTCCAGTCTCAATGGCCGTTGTAAGTTGAGGACTACATAAATGATATTAGGCAGAGGTATGCAGCCTTACTGAAAGATGCTTTTTATGAGCATGGATGAAATTGCTTTACTTGCCAACAGCTTGGTAAAGAAGTTGTATATTTTGCTAGACTTGCATAGACGATCAAAGATCCCAGAAAAAAAAAATGTGTTGGAGTTAAGGAAGAATTGAAAAATTTGCAACAGAGTAAACACAGTTTTCACTATTCTACCATTATCTCTTTCATGCACTTGTATGTTCCTGGGACTGCACAAGTTTAAGAATAGGCATGTTTTCTTGACAGAACTGTTGATCTTTTTCCTATTTATATTGTTGTTGAGATAACAAACCTGCCCCAATTATATAGTTATCTGTCTTATTGTCTAAGCACGCATCATTCAATACCTGCTAGATGCTTAATCATCACTAATATGTAGCATTTGCCTCTAAAATTCACTGTAAAAAATATGTTCCTCCCCCCAATAGTTTTTATTCAAATGCCTACATTTTCTGTCACACTTTATGTCTGACTCATCCTAAATCAAATTGTTACTTTTTTCTTCCCAAGTGTACCTGGTACAGTGGAATATGCATACAAAAAATCTGCTTCAACTGGAATCTTGTATCTTGGATTGGCATCCATTTCCAAAGTGTCATTTGAAGAACCTGAATCTGTCTGAATCCCTTCATCAAATTCAGAACCGCGGCATGCCTGAAACCATATTAAATAGTAGGTATAATTCTCATATGTATAAATGGCACATAGTAAACAAAAATCATACACTGACTGAAGAAACAGTTACACTTTGTAAAATGAAATACTGTACATTAACGAATTCCACTCAGATAACCACTGAGGTGGCTTTTATCACTGACAAGCAGTGAAGAGTTCCATTAAAAATGTTTTAAATCTGAGAGCTGCAGCATAAATGTTCTAGCTACATTTCATTTACTAGACTATGTAGAAAAGGCCAAGCTGTAGCAAATGGGCATATGATTTATTATTTATAAAGTATTCAAAATTATACTCACACTTAAGTTTTGGGAGGCATATTTGCCCTGGGCTATCCAAAATGCATAATAACGAAGAGAAAATCTTGTCACAAAAATAAACAATGAGAGGAGAAGGTCTGGAGAGATAAAGCTACACAGATTTGGCAATTGTACTTGATACGTGAAGCTTCCTTATACAAAGCCAAATTTCTAGCCTATCTAGCATAATTCTCATTGATAGGATTATATCTTTTTTTTTTTTCAACAAAATTAATCTCAGTCCAGCTATGCTTAGTATCCTTCACCACACTGAGAAATAAAGATTATAGAACAATGGGCCACCGCATCCACAAGGGTAAAAGGAGAACAATCAGGTACTTTCTGTGACCTCTTATGGTACGTGCAGTCCAAAAAAGGAAAGATTTATACTTTTCAAGGATCATAAGTGTTAAGTTATATGATATTATACAAGAAAATGTCTGTGAGTTTTGAACCCTTTTTATTTGCAGTTTTGGTTGTTTTAAAATCTATAGGTATTTCAGGCTATTTCTCATTTTTTTTTCGATAAACATTCTATCCCTTAAGAACAAAAATCAGCAAACGCCTTCTTACCTGAATAAAGAACAATTTGGGTTTTCCAATTAGGCTTTGGCATTTGTCTCCTCTGAAAAGTGTTGTCAAATCCTTGATTGCCATGAATGCATCTGTGCCATAGATAAGGCCTTCCTCTCCATGGCTTAATAATATGCAGGAAAAACAAGCAGCATCACTATGGTCTTCATTGGCAACTGCAAATCAACCACATGTTCCATCATTAAATAGCAATAGCACTTAGGCTTATATACCGCTTCACAGTGCTTTACATCACTCTCTAAGCGGTTTACAGTCAGCATATTATCCCTAACAATCTGGGTCCTCATTTTAGTGACCTCGGAAGAATGGATGATTGAGTCAACCTTGAGCTGGTCAGAACTTAACAGCCGAATTGCTGGCAGCTGGTAGTCAGCAGAAGTAGCTTGCAGTACTGTGTTCTAACCACTGTACCACCACAACTCAAATGAACATTCCACTCAGCTGTACTTAGTTATAGCAACTAAAAAGGGCATTTTTCTGTGTATAAAAACGGGCCCATAATATTAATAAATAATCCTAAAACTTGAGTATTGAAATTGATACGTGATTTATTATTTTTCCTCATTCTATGTGTTGTGTGTTTTTCCTCATTCTATGTGTGACTATGTGTTGGAATTTTTGGAATTCCCAGACACCTGATAATGCATTTTTAGTAGTGATTCCAATGTATCTGGTTGGCATCAACTTAGAAAAAGTTCTCCAAAATCTATTTTAAGATAATAGTTAACAAGTCAAGTTAAAAAAAACAAACAGTACCTTCACCGAGAATTTCCCTCATTTTCTTACAGCTGAGATCATTATAGATGGAAACGTCAAAACCAATATCCCGAAAACATTTTTGCAAATCACCAGCATCTTTGTCGGTACCATTTCGTGTACACATCCCTGAGCCAAAACAAATAATTGTCACATCTGGCTGTGTGAAATAATATGTATTTTATACAAGCAGTTTGCAAATTCCATAGTTCAATACAAATATCCTGGGTTAACAATTATAACAAACTAGTGAGTATCTGAAGTTAAAATGATACTCAACAAAGTAAAAGTCCCGAGGATCCTGTATCCCACAGTGAATGCATCACATGGCTGCAGATTTGTTCTTGGGTACAGATGTTGGTTGTCACCTTTAAAGCCCATTAGGATTGGGACCAGATAATCTGAAGGACCATCTCTACCCAGTACCTACACCTGACCCATCACAGTGACAAGTCAAACAATGTTGCATTGCCCTCTCTTAAGTAAGTACATCTGGTAGGACTCAGAAGGATATTTTCTGTTGTGGTTACTTTCCTTTGAAACACCATGCCCACAGAGATTAGACTGGCCTCTACTTTGACACACTTTTGCAAGGCCATTTTGCGAATGGGTTTGGAGAAGCTAAAGAACTGTTTTTACTCTTTGTATATGGGTTGGTTTTTTTTTTTTGTAAAACTCCCAGAGTTGTTGAAAATGAGTGGCTGTCCATATAAACTCTCTAAATAAATAAAAAATAAAAAAATAAATCTATTGCCAACACTACATAGTCAACACCTGCCTTGCACAGCACTGTGGCAGCCACTATGTATCGTCCTGCACCTGGCAGCAGCTCCATCCAGCAGCCACTTATCTGCCTGCCAGACTACTTGCAAGCCACCTGGTTCTTGTGACTTCCTGCTGGCATTATCACTGACACTGCTTGCTTGTTGGAAACAGGCAGGAAGTCACAAGGAAGTTCTCGCTTAATTAGCTGCAATTCTAAATAACAGAAACAGGAACTGCTGCTGTTAAACAATGTGGTCACATGACATCATCTCTTACAACTGCATTGTTCAGCAAATAGAAATTACAGTTCCAATTACTGCTATTAAGGACCACTTATAGATTATTTTAACCTATGACAGGTTTGTACTAAAACAAGATGTCACTTAATATCAGCACATTGTGATATTACCACTTATTAAAAGTATTCACTTTTAAAAGTTCCCATTTAAAAAAAAGTTATTACAAGAAATTAATGAACAGATAAAAGAATAAAGATGTACCTGTATTTTTTGCAAAGTTCTTATTGTTTATAATAATGCATTTACCAAGCTTCTTATAGGATATATTATATTGGAATGTAGGGATAATAATCCGATATTGGTTACCAGATAAATCTTCTGGTTGATCTTCCCATTCATTCTTCTTTTTTCTGTAGAAATAAAATAAATACGTCCACTTTAAGCTGAAGGATATTGTGGAAAGAATGATCTCCAAACAATCCAACAATTAACTCATCTATTTAGTGAAATTCAAATACATATAATTAAATTAGCTTGCAAAAATATGAATGCATTACTCACAATGTCGTGGGGTCCAGTGATGGCTTCTTGAGAAAACTAAAGCCTCCTTCAGAGGTAACAATCCTTTCATTCAAGAATTTTGCATTACTAAAGCTCTCATACAACATCTCCATTTTAACTAGCCTGAAGAGCCATGGATTTAAAGAGCACATGAGAATATAACCCTAAAGATCCCATCCATTTCCTCAGGCTCAACACATTCAAACCATTGACATATACTTAAGTATGTATAGGTTCAGAGAAGAACAGGCAATGAAGATTATGAGAAAACTGAAAAATAAGTCCTACATAACTATAGTCCTATTTTCCCCTGGTAACTTCTACAATACATGTTTCAGCTGTTAACAAAGATAAATGTTCATCATAGTTTTTGCTCGTTTGCTACCTTTGAAGGTTAACCCTTGTTCAGTGCTGAACATAGTTATTGACTAATGCAGATATTATTCCTTTAATTTAATTATAATTATTTTTATTTTGTTCCTTATGTATGCTCTTTAACATTATTGGTCTCTTCACCATAAAATGTATATTCTTTATAATATCTTTATCATCACCATAATAAAATGAGTGTAGAGCATTGAACAATGGAATTATAACACAGGAAGATATATTTCAATTGAGTTATAATAAAAAGAGTAACAATTCAACTGTGTAACCAATTGCAAGATAGGTAATAAATAGATTTTCATTAATAGTGAGTGCAAGAGGCTAGACTTGCCAAAGATGTTTCAAATTTAATTTCTTAATGTCCTATATGGGCCTTTTCAACTATATGTCCTATAAGGACCTTTTTAGGATAGACCTAGTTACAGTCTTCCTGTTAGTCTTCTGACAAAGGACATCCACTAGGACAAACAGGATCCCACCCAATAGGCAGATCTCATCAATTTGGCATTTGTTCAGATAATCAATCTTGATAATATCTCGGGAATATTTGAAATTACATTTTATCTAATAGGTGTTATTAAGAATTCAGGGACTAGTTCTCAAAGATAAACTTGTTCTTCACCTATTTTGGAATAGGTTTAGGACCATATAAGTCCAGACTCAGAATAGGGGAAATCACCCAAACTTTATGAATAATGTTTGGCAGGACATTAAGGAAGTAATGTGCACGCCACACATTTTGGAATTTCCTATGTTTATCTGACAAAGCAAATGAATAATAATTGAAGATCATTGATTTTTTAAAATTACTTTAAGACAGAAAAAAAGTTGTCTTCCAGCAACCAATAATAAGGCTAAATTCTACAAACAGAAATATAAGTGAAAGTTTAAGGAAAAATATATGTTATATAATATTTCTATTCCTGAACAACTGTTTCCTCCTTAAACCCACGACAAACTGATCTTTTGCAATTGTTATCAAAATCAATTTGGTAATTAATAGAATAGGTTTTATCTACTTTACAGCCTTTTTTGATATCTAGCCATGTTACAAATAACACAAATGTAACATCAAACATATCCAACTACTGCTTTATTTCACACATTAGTTTCTTTAATTCTTCTAACAAATGTATGATTCAACACCATACCCTTTTATTGTCAACCTATTACAAAATAATTTTTCAAATTTTAGTTTCACTAATATTTAACATTTAACATTTAATATTAGATAGATGTTAGATATCTCCTCTCCCATCGAGTGAATAGGAAAAAGAAAGAACGGTACCTTGGTTCTTCAAGTGTTACACTACTCTGCATCTGAAAAATACGTCCACTTTAAGCTGAAGGATAGTTATTATCTTTTCTAATAACGCAAGCATCTCATCATGCTCACACAACACACGAAACTGAAGCAAACTGCAATGTGTTCACAGACTCAACAATTTGTCTGTGTCAGCAATAGGCCACGCTGGACTTTTCTATAAGGCTATTGAAAGGGCCATTGCTATGGCCTAGCATGTAGCTGAGGTCATGTAAGCCTCTTCTGCTCCAGCTGAAAGGCAGAAAAGACATACTTTCATTAATGTTCTTTTATTATTGCACTGTTGTTAGAGTGGAAGAATGCATACAAAAGGCAGGTGCACCACAATGCACATTCAAGCAGGATGATATATCCTTTAAAGCCAAGATCCAACTTTGAATGTTCACTCTCACAATCATAATTCAAAGGGGATAGGAAGAAACCTTTCTAGTACATTTAAAGCAATACTATATTTATTTTTCATATTTCTTAACTACTAAGCTTCCTCAAAGAGTGCTGCAGGGTGGTGTACAATGTAATAGAACCAACAAATAAAACATATAAAAGTTATCATTAATTGCCATTAAAAATTAAATTAGGGTTAAAATTTCAAAATAATAGAATAATGACAATTAAGCATCAAAAGGTGGAGGGGACTTCTGAGATGGCCATTTAGCATTGGATTATTACAGGTGGGGGAAGTTTTCAGGGGACTTACTTGTAAGAGTTACTTGTAGATTTATTCATTTATGTCCTTATTAAATACATGTTATGTTCTTCAGCCATGTGAAAATGTTATATTCATTATATTTTTTACATATTTGCAACTATTTGCTTTCAAACTTCAACCTCAACTGAAAAACAGTTAAATTAATTAACTGTTAGGGGATATGAATTTGATTGAAAGAGGTAAAAGAGAACTCATATAAAAGAAAAAGAAAAATAAATGTTAGGGGGAAAGGGGCAAAAAAGCACCTTTCAAAGAGAAACCCCCCCCCCAATTTTTCTTATTTATTTTTTCTGAGTATTATTATTTTATTATATTTTTATCCTGCTATTATAATTGATTACTTGATAAGTAATTTAAGTGAACATATATAATACTCATTTCTCCTGTTTTCCCAACTACAATCCTGTGAGGTGAATTGGACTGAGAGTAACCAAAGTCACCCAATTGAATATGATGTTTGAACAAAGCTTCCAACAGAATTATGCATACATTCTTTATTTCAAAATAGTAAAAATGCTGGACATACATATGTATAAGAATATGAACTTTAAGACAACTGGCACACAAAAATCTGATGTATGTGTAAATTGGTCCTAAATCTATTTGAAGATTTGTCATATCCCTTTACCATATTTCATCAGCTGAGTTTCTAGAGAAATATATATAATCGCACACTTGACAGAATAAAAAACTTTTTGTATCTTTATAAAACTATATCAAGATTCCTACAAAAAATTATATTAGCTTGCCACCTTGTGGGCAAACCATGTACTTTTTTATCCCTTTAATTTTTTTTTAAAATGAATGGCCTTCGTGATTTTTTTTTTTTTAAAGAAATCAGGCTTAAGACTAATTGTTGATTCAAATCTTTTTTTTTTTTTAAATGACGGAATAGCTTTATTAAAAAAAGAACAAAGTAAGGTTTAGTTTTATAATCTGTGCTGAAGTAAGATTTTAACAATGTTTTGGAAAGTGACCTGAAAGGGAAAAGATAATTTTGAGCAGCGTTTGCCAACTGGTGGCCATGGAAAAATTTCGGTGTGCTGCAGAATGGTCCCCAAAAGCAATTAATCTGGGCCGTGCAGTTCTCATGCTTTCCGGCTTGAGGAACCCGAGTCAGGTCCCTGAGATGCATGAGGCAACCAGCTCCCACTCATGGCGGGCGACGGCAACAACAGTCACCTCTTCAGCGCCCACTCTTAGCTTTTCCCATTAGTTCTCAAGTTTTGAATTGCTCCTGCCTCTCTCTTTCCTTTCCCATTTCTCCCTGCACCAACCTGCAGGCAGCTAAGGAAAGGCAGATGGAGCTGTGCGCAGCTCTCGGCTCCTTCCAGCCCTTGCTGCCTCTCCCAACACTGAAGCTTCGGGGATGCAGGCAAAGCCACCACAGCGGTAGCGCCCTGAATTGCCTTAGCATGCTCAGTTAGTTAAGAATCGCCCTTCCCAGAGGAGGTGCTGGAGGAGGAGGCAGTAGTGGAGAATTAAGCAATTCTGGGTGCTATCGCTGTGGCGGCTTTGCCTGCATCTCTGAAGCTTCAATGTTGAGAAAGTCAGTGAAGGCGGGAAGAGCCCAGAGCTCTGTCTCCTTTCCTTGGCTGCCTGCACATGGATGTGGGGAGGGAAGGGGCAAGATAAGAGGCGTGAGCAATTGAAAGCTAGAGAATTAATGGGGAGAGCTAACAGTGGGCTCTGGAACTGTAAGTGGGAGCATTTGGTGATTTTGAAGAATTCCAAGAATTCGGTAGATTGGCCTTCTGTAGATTTCAGTGAAAGAGTGAGATTTGTTTTGTCTCCTTTCCTGCCCTCCCCTCCCTCCCCCCAACTAATTACCGAGGGCGGCAGTCCTCCTGTAGGCAGATGCCTGCTGAGAAGCCCCTGGAGTGGCGGCCGAGGGGCACTGCCCCCAAGGAGAGCAAAGCCCCCTTCTGTCTCTGCTTCTCCCAACAGCAGTTGCCCCAAGGCCCCTCAGCTCGGCTCTTCTGTTTGGAAGGTGCAGGTGGGGAAAGGCTTCCAGCCCAGAATGTTTTATTTTGTTATCATTAAGCATTTTGTTATAATAAGTGTATGTGTGTGTGTGTATAATTTATATTTAATATAAATTATGCAATTATTTTATTTATATTTTATATAAATTATAAAAAATTAGATTATATTAGCTTTTTTAAAAAAATCATGTTAATGGTCCTCGGGATTTAGAAGTATGAGTTTGGTGGTCTCTGGGGTTGAAAAGGTTGGCAACCGGATTTGGAGAGACACAATTGTGTACACACTCGGGGGTGAGTAACTGCTCAGTACAGTTGGTACTGAGGTACAACAAACACGCTCACCCAAGCTTCTAATCACCTTTCCCATCCCTGCTACAAGCCATATCTTGCATAGAGAATTCTCCTTTTGTGAAATGTTCAAATATAAGAAATCAGGATAAGCTTACAATTGAATTTTATTGCTCTTGAATCCATGTCTCTCACTAGAGACATTCTTATCAGAAACAAAAACACACTCCACTTTTCTTCTCTTCACTTCCCTCATCTCTTATGGTGTTAATCCATGTTTTAGCAATGAAAACAAAACCGAGGTGCCTTATACACATGCTCTCTATTTATTAGCAACAGAGTGCCTGTCCATGCTTGTAATACTAAATATTGTTTTTCTTGTCCAATAAAAATGCTGCTCCTGATTTTTGATATTCACATGTGAAATGGAAGCTATTGAACCTTAAAGTCAGTTTATTGATCATTGTTTTTATGAAAATATAAACCAAGTTATAATGAAATAAAAAGCATAATCCTGGCAAGAAAATCACTGAAGCCAACCTTACACCATCCAGTTGTGATTGCTAGTGTATTTCCATACCAATGTTAGCTGAAAACTGCAACATCCAAACATGTTGATGGGGTGATTATCAGTTGGAAAAGCTGTAATTTCACAGTATATATGACCCAAGAAAATCTTCCAAAATAAAACATAATGCATCCATAGTCTTTGCCTGCCTGTTTTGAGGAACAGATTTGAGGTTGCTCAAATGATTTGCGTAGGTAAACATGAAACCCTAGTTTGAAATTCCACGATACTACAAGAAAGCCCATCTTAAAGAGTAGGACTTGGACTATTGTATAATAAAAAGAATAAAATAAAAGGATTCATATGGTATGCCTGGCAAAAAAATAAATCCATTTTAGTAAAAAAAAAATAAGAATGTATATGCTGCTTTTTAGAGTAAACATTTATTCCAGTATAGCTTAGTCAGTATTGTAAAGTTATGTTAGAAAGCACCTTAAAACCACTATCTAAAAACAACTGAACAGGAAAATAAAACAACTCTTCATCCCTGTTAATAAAACTTTCAAGACAGAACAAATTAAAATCCAGTCTATTTCCTTAAATGTCTGAGATGAATGGTTGTATAAATCTATATAAAAGCGAAATACCACTCATGCACCATCACAAAATCTTCAGAATCATAAAGCCTACAAACTTGAAATTTGGCACGTATATTCCTCTTGGCTTCTAGGTGGTCACTAAGAAAGGATTTTTTGAAATGACAATCAGAGCATTTGAATTTCATATATTATTATTAACATGCTCTGATGCTAAAGAGTTCTACTTTCCCTCCTCACCTGAAAAGAAATCTGTTCCAAATGCAAAACTCAAGTAGAGGAGGAGAGTTTCAGTTTCAGAGCACCAAGCAGAACAGTTGAGCTTTAGTGCAGAACAGTTGAGCTAAGCCAGGCTCCTTTGTTTCTTCTTCTTGCTCACAGCAAATATTGTTTCAGTTTCCAAATAGCCCTCAACTCTCTCACACACTGACAGGACACTAGCCAGGTGAATAACGATGGATGTTGGTAGGTAGAGGCAGAATTTTGTTTTGCTTATTTTTCTCCCCCAAAACTAAACCCGACTAACATAGTTTCATGGTGAAAAACAGGTATCTAGCAACTCACATATATAATTGGGGATGATAATAAACATTTCTCTCTAACCAGGGATATTCATGTAGCTTGCAAAAATCGAAGTCAAACTATTTTGAATTTCAAATGTTTTATTTCAATGAAGCTGGTTCAATGTTAGTATGTTTCACCTTAAAAACAGCTGTTTGAAAGCGGCATTTTGAATTTAAACTTGCAGATGTATAAACTTTCATTTTTATTATGTATAAATAAAAAATTGGAATGCAATAATGCAATTAATGGTCGCCTAATAGTCTCATTTTAAATACAAAATTTGATCAAGAGTTGATGTTCATTTATCTCCAAATTCTTAATTAGGTACCAGACACACATAATGAATGACAAATCCCTGTTTGTTAACTTTCTCTTCATGACTTTTAGTATCACAAATAGCAGACTATATTATGAACATAGAATTGTATGTAGATTAATGGTAAAATATCAAAACTTTCAAACTATCAAAACTTATTCTTCAGAATATATTGCTGTTTGGACCCTGTAGTTATATGGATACAGTTTAAAATGTTTTCATAAATGACCAATTGTGGTAAATATTCTCAATTGTTTTAATTTACAAAAAATAATTGTTCAAAAAAATATGAAAGTGATTATCTGTCAATAGATCAAAATATTCATAAACATTGTGTCACAAAATAATTTGTTCACATGTAATCTAAACATGAACTGTTATCACAACTTTTTGTATCCCTATTTTAGAGGAATTAACATTTCTTATTTAAAAATTATTTTCTTACTTTGCAAAGATAGATAACCGATCAGTTCTCGAAGGTTTTGCATCCACTGCATCAGCATGTTTAATATCTTCAGCCATCAGTGGCAACACAGGAGTAGATATCTTCTTCCAATTTTTAGATAAGCAACAGACTCTACAATCAATATTCTTACAATTAATATCATTTTAGATAGCATGATATATTTCTTTTTTTAAAATGAATCTAGAGATTTGACATTTGCATTCAGGGTTGAAATGTTTTACAAAAGTATTGAAATCCAATTTCTTTGTTTCTTATTTATTATTTAACATGGAGAAACGAAGAGAAGCACATACATATGAAGAGAACATATTTGCTCTAAGTTACATTCTACTGAACTGTATACACCTTAATTCCAAACATTCTGCTGTGTTCCCAAGAAAAGATACAATTGCTTTAAGGGGTGTGGTCAAATTTGTGCCTTCATGAGCTTTGAAACATTTGGGGAGATTGAACATGAAGGACTGCGAAGCTCTCATGTTTAGCATTTTCAGAACATTATAGAAAGAAACCATTAAAAATGATTAAAAATCCGTTCAAACAAATAATAGTGTTATTCTCTGACTCAACTTTTTTTATATCTTTTTTCAGGAAGAAACTTTTCACTTCATTTCATATCTAAAAGTAATAATATTGAAATTTGCAAGATACAAGCTGATTTAAACATTAATGGTTCACCATAGTACAGGGTGGATAAAAATTGATTTTTTAAAAAATAACTTAAAAAAAATCATTTTAAAAAAAATTAAATTGTTTTTTTTTGTTTAAATTGTTTTTTTATTTTTATCAAATTTATTTAAAAATGCTTTTGAAGTAAAAAAAATCTATCTAAATATAGTTTTCTATTTAAGATACATTAATAATTTAGTTTATTCAGCATGAAAGGGAGTTTAGGTATGTAGTATGAGGCTGTATATTCTGCAATATTTACATTTAGTAAACTCATTCAATGAATCCAAGCTCTGCAAGCTGAAAAAACATGCACTGCATTGATGCATTCACACAATTTCACAGTTAACTATGAGATAAATCATAAAACAAAGTTCAGGAATATTCCTTTATCCCATTGTTTTGCACACTACATCTATGTACCCTACAAACTGTATGACTGTATGATTGTTTGAAGAGAAATGCATCTGTACCAACAAGCTCTAAGTGTGAAGAGGAAGGGCAAGCAGTAAAAATGAAAGTGAAGCAGCTTATAAATATATTAAAGAACACCTGTCATTTCAGATCCATCATGGCAGCACTTGTTAGCAGATATGCACTCACCTGCTATGTCCCTAACCTTGTTGTGTCATTGTCTCATCACCAGCCATCCCATTAATGTAAATGAGACTGCTGGTGAGTCAATAGCATGTCAGAGGAGGAGCCATTGTAGGACAGAGATGACAATGCTCTTTAAAAATTATGATTTAAATCATAATTTAAATTGACTTGATTTGAATCAAATCAATCCTGCTTTTTGTGTTTTTCAAAGTTAGCAAATTTTTGATGTGTGGATCAAATTGCCGGCTGTAAAATTATTGGAGTTAAAAGTCCATACATTTTAACATTGCCAAATTTTAAAAAAACACTAATTACTTGAATAAAAGGTAGGAAACTAAACAACTATCAGTCACTATATTCCTAATGGACAGCATCAGGAAGGAAAAATCTTTCCTTTATTTTTACAAGTTTATAGTTACAAGAATTAATTTTGCAATTTTCATCTCAAGACATCCCATTTTAGTTTTTTTTTAAATAAATCAGCTGGAAGAAATTACACAGATTTAATACTAAGGTACTTAATTTAGACTGCTCCCTAGCTTTATGTACTGTATATTTATATATCAGTCTATATACCTTCCATTGTTCTAAGCTCAGTTAAAGAAGCAAAGAACAGTGCTTCTTTTTTCATGTATAAGTGGATCTAGGTTATACAGGTAGTCCTTGACTTATAACTACAATTGAGCTCAAGATTTTCTTTGCTAAGCAAAAGAGGCTAAGTGAATTTCGACCCATTTTACAACAATTTTTGCCACAGCAATTAAGTAGATCACTGCAGTTAATAGCACAGTTAAGTGACTCTGCTTGTCAGAAGGTCGCAAAAGTTAATCACATGGCCCTGGGGCACTGTAACCGTCATAAATACATGCCAGTTGCCAAGCATCTGAATTTTGATCATGTGACCATGGTATTGTTGCAATGGTTATGTGAAACAGTCCTTGGTCAATTTTTTTCAATGCTGTTGTTACTCAAATGATCACTAAATGAATGGTTTTAGGTTGAGGATTACCTGTACTTTTTAAACAGTACTCCCACAATTTGAAGATACCTGTAATACCCAGTAATTTGTGCAAAAATAAAAATGAATGTAATAAGTACAATGATCCCACCTAATATGTGGTGTGGCTGTTATAGGTGTGCAAAAATGTCCCAAGACTACTGTTAAGCCTGGGTTCCCCAACCAGGGTTAGGTAGACAAGCTAAACAGAATGTGCAGCGTTAGTCAGATAGGCACACAGATAAATGAGTGAGCTAAGCTTGTCTGTTTATTAACATACAGTAAAAATAACAGATACGCTTGTGCTATCAAGAATATAGTTTATTCCAGTATAAGTTTATGGCAGTCAAATAACAGTCCAATATTCATTTACCATGTAGTCAGTCCATTCAGGGGTATTCAGTTAGCAAAGTCCATGTAGAATATCCTATGTCAGTTCACATAAAAATCAGTCCTTTGTTGTCTCTCCCGTTCGAGCAATGCAGTCTTGATTCCAAGCAGTAATCAGGGATCATCAAAGCCAGAGTGAGCAAGCTGTAGACTTGCTACTTTTATAGTGTTTTCATAACCACTCCTTTAATTGCTATTCCACAGTTAAAGCTGTATACACTCTAACATACACTAACTATGATTCATAGTTATTATTTCACCTAAACCAGTTAGGGTGAACAATGTTATCCCTAACATTCTCCCCTTTTAGGTTACATAATAACTATGAATCATTTACATCTTTAGAAAATATTTTTCGCAACTTTCTTTAAACTTAGTTGCTCCTTGAGCTTTTGTAAATTGGTCTGCAATGTTTTCTTCTGACATGCAGTATACCAATTTAATTAATCCATTTTTCACTGATTCTCTTACATTCAAATATCATTTAACACATATAATTCACCTCTTAAAGATGCAGTAATTTTCTTATCTTCTTTTTCTATTATGCAGTTATCTCCCCTAAATGTAACTACATATCCTAGTTTAACCAAAATTCTAACTGAAATTAAATTAAACTTAAGTTGTGGTACATATAACATTTTTACATTCTCTTTTATAAAAGAACAATATGCTATACCTTGACCTTTAGCTTTCAGTTTCCAGCCATTGGCTAACGATATCTGCTGTGTACTCTGGGACATTTTTAGAAAATTTTTGTTATCATTTGTTATACAATGGGATGCCCCACTGTCAACCACCCATAAATTATTTTTTACAGCTCCGTTAGTATACATGGCTAACTCTAAATTCTTATTTAGTTTTTGATGATTTTTAGTATTCTGGTCAGTGTTCTGGCGCTTTGCCTTTTTACAAAATCTTGTCAAATGTCCTCTTCCTCCACAATTGAAGCACCTTTTAATTGCGTATGCAGTATGAGATTCATTATCTTCTTTTTGAGGTTGCTCCCTCCTTAATTCATCTCTTTCATGCCTTCTTCTGGCCTCTTCAATCAATCTGCCAGTTATATCAGTTAAAGTTAAATTTTCCTTTGGCAAAATTTCAAGTGAAGTTACGTAGTTATCATAACTTTCATCAAGGGAAGATAGAATTATATAAATTTTGTGTTGTTCAGAGAATATAAGCTCTTTCTCGTGTAATTCTTGGAAAATGCTTTGCATAGTTTTTAAATGACTCTGCATATCACCATTTGTTTGGAGATGCGTCCTGAAAAGCTTGCGTGTTAGATATATGTGAGCACCAATATTATCTTGAACATAAATCCTCTTCAGCTTCTGCCAACACCCAAAAGCCGTTTTCTCTCCGTGGATATAAACAAGCTGTTGATCAGTTAAGGTTAACGCAATTATGCAAATGGCTTGTTGATTTTTATGTTTAAATTCTTCTATCTTTAGTCTGTCTTCCTCATCCTCTGGATCCCATTCTTCTACGTTTGGTGGATTTTCAATTATGTTCCACAGACCTTCTCTTCGTAGAAGTAGACTACATTTTGTAGACCATGATTCATAGTTTGTTCCATCCAGCTTGGATATAAGGGACAAACTTTGTAAATTGACTTGTGCCATGTTTTTTCTTATATGGATATAAAAATATAATTAATAAAACACAGCTGTCTGTTTACTGTAATGCATAACAACACAAACTCTCACTTTTTACATAAATCTGTATTTATCCTATTTAAACTGACTTTGCAGCCTCTGGGCCCATAACCAGTGTTAAGCCTGGGTTCCCCAACCAGGGTTAGGTAGACAAGCTAAACAGAATGTGCAGCGTTAGTCAGATAGGCACACAGATAAATGAGTGAGCTAAGCTTGTATGTTTATTAACATATAGTAAAAATAACAGATACGCTTGTGCTATCAAGAATATAGTTTATTCCAGTTTAAGTTTATGGCATAGTCAAATAACAGTCCAATAGTCATTTACCATGTAGTCAGTCCATTCAGGGGTATTCAGTTAGCAAAGTCCATGTAGAATATCCTATGTCAGTTCACTTATAAATCAGTCCTTTGTTGTCTCTCCCGTTTGAGCAATGCAGTCTTGATTCCAAGCAGTAATCAGGGATCATCAAAGCCAGAGAGAGAGAGAGCAAGCCGTAGTCTTGCTACTTTTATATTGTTTTCTTAACCACTCCTTTAATTGCTATTTCACAGTTAAAGCTGTATACACTCTAACATACACTAACTATGATTCATAGTTATTATTTCACCTAAACCAGTTAGGGTGAACAATGTTATCCCTAACAACTACTCTAACATTACTGTTGTGTCTTTCACTTAGGTTCACAATATATTAGGGAAAACTTGTGTCTCATGAAGTGCTATGATCTGTAAATACAATAACATATTGTTGACTATACCAGTTATTTACTCAGCACAGTGAGGGCCATTGAAGAGTTTCTAAGTGTTGAAAACAGACATCCTTTTTGCAAACTTTGGGGCATACAGAAACAATATGGAGATTAGGAGATATCATGGGGATAAAACTGCACCTACTTGAATAATTCCAATCATACCTCCTAAAGACAAAAAGTCTACTAAACCAGAAAGAACTCAACTTTTTTCTGTTTCTACAAACAGAAGACTGCCTGCCATTACTGTATCCTTATCAACTCTATCCCTGAAAGCCTCTGCATTATCCCAGCTTCTGCTGCAGCACTCTCATTTCTTCATGGGATCGTTGCAAAGCACTAAATCAGGAGAGGCAATTCTCCCACATTCTTATCTTATGTATTGCCTTACAGCTATTCAATAAAAGGCAGCATTTTACCATCAGGTTGCTCTGATTAGAAGGCTGTGACAAGGACATTCTGATCCCATAACTGGCTGGGCAAAGAGCAACCCCCAGGGAGTTTCTTTTTCTTTCACAAAGGAAATCTACTTTTTGTTTCAATTCTGCTGACAAGTTCTTTTTCTTTCATTTTAACCAGAAACCTTGAAAAGGTATCCCGGATAATCTCATCAACTGATCTTTATCGGCTTCCCCCCCCCCCCCCCCCCCCCATCAGAAAATAGGCAAAAAGGCTTCAGTTAATAAGACTGGAGGAAATGACATAAGACTGCTCCTTTTTTTTCTAGCAAGCACGCCGTTGTGTATCCATTAGTCGGAAAAGAGCAAGAAGCTGCCATTTCTACAACACACTAAACCACAAGTTTCGTTTCTTCTATGAACCCAGACTGTAGACCGCCTATAATTTTTCATGTTGTGCAATTCTAATCAGCCGAGTGAAGTATGGATTAGTTAGTTAACCACGGGCAAGCTGATCAGATCAATTCAACCATGACAGCATGCTCGAAGAGCAGTTTTCTTGGCATAGAAAACTGAAATACAGAACTAACTGCGCTTTAATCCTAATTTTCCGATCTCCGTGCCAAGCAGAAATTTCCCAAATGGAAAAGGAACACAATGGGGTATTTTCTGGAATCGCCATCTGATACCGGCCGAAGAGGACTAGCTGCATGAAACTAACCAAACAGGCAGAACTCCAACAGGTGCAATTGCCATTGGTTTCACCGTTGGTTTTTAAAAGCAAAAAATGGCAACCCCTGGGCACAAATAAGTATGATACGGTGGGAGGGGAGGGAAACAAAGCCTGCAAGATTCCCTCACTTTTTGAAAGTTCTTACGAGCGAATCCCGGGTCCCAAAATGTTTTAACAGCAAATTAAAGCCCAAGGAGAAGTTAAGCACAGCTTTTTTGAAAAAGAGCCTGTCGTCTACCAAGGGGTTTCCTGTAATACAGAGTTCAGGGAGGTTCCTGAAGCCCAGAGAAATCGGCAGAGAGGTGGGAATCGAGCCTTGGGGGGGGGGCGAGGGGGGGGGGAAGAGAGATTCTCGAAACAAACTATACTTGCCCGCGGCGAACACGCTTCCTTCCCGCTCCTCTCGCTCCGCCACACGACGTCGAAGGTAAAAAGCGAAACTAAACGGTAAGTAGACTTTACGCAGGAAGTTACCGCGGAGAGACTTGAACTTCAGAGTTCCGCCTTCCCGGTCGGCCCAACCAAGTCTCTAGAGCGCCTCCTTTGGGCTGAGCGGGAAACAAGCGTTTGTTTTCACAAGCCACAACCCCGCGCAAAGGCTTTTCCTTCCTCCTCACCCCAGGGAACTGATTTTCAGTTTTCGCCAGCCGGATTCCCACCCGTTTAGGAATAAACTGCTTTATCGTCCAGTCATGGTCAGTTCTGTCATCCTCACATATCTGGAGAGGACCAAGGAAGGCGACATGCTTTTCCGGCGGTAGATAGAGTTTGAATCAGCAAACAAGGGAGAAAGTATAAATTTTTTCTTCCTGGTGTTATTCCCGCGCTATCGCAGGGTCCTCTAAACAGAGGAAATCTAATTAAATCGAGATGTTCAAAGTTATAACGGCATTGAAAAAAATGAGTGGTGACCGCACTACTGACCATTTTCACGCTTATGACCCTTGATGAATCCCATAGTCATGTGATCAAAATTCAGACTCTTGGCAGTTGACTCATATTTATGATGGTTGCAGTGTCCCGAGTCATGGGATCCCCTTTTGTGAACTTCTGATAAGCAAAATCAATGGGAAAGCCAGGTTCACTTAACAACAGATTTATTAACTGAAGTTAACAAGTGGCAAGAAAAGTCATAAAATGAAGCAAAATTAATTTCACAAATGTCTTGCTTAGAAACAGTAATTTTGGACTCAGTTGTGATCGTAAGATGAAGACTAACTATTCCTGAAGACAAATAGGTATTCACTAAGACAACTTTAAAGGTAGCTACATCTTTCTTTCAGGCACTTCTGTGCCATACAGTGCCATACTTTATGAAAAATAATAGGTATTTTTTTTCACCTGCATAGGACAGAGGGCAGGAGAAGAAAAAAGGTTGGGAATCGGTCTCTGCTCTGTGCTTTCCTCAACTGACTCTTAGTGAATACATAATAATCTGAAGATGATCTGAAATATATTTAGAAGGCAAACCTTGGACTCTGACAAATGAGCATTGAACTCCCTATTTTATATATGACCAACTAGATAGCCTTCATTTTCATATGACCAAGATGCTTCGCTCTGACTTCACTCATCTATTTAGAGAAAGGTTTCATTGAATTCTTGCATCTCTTTCCCTCTATGAACTCTTAACACAGTTGCCAAAAAAACCTCTTAGTAAGTGACAGCTTTAAAAGCCAGACAACAGCTGAGTGCAACTCAGAAGCACAGCACAAACAGACTGGGGAGTCTTCGGAAACAAAGCATTTTTGTATATTACTGGACCCTCAGAATTTTTAATTTTTTTAATATAATTTCAATATGAATATTCAATCTTGTGCCAGGTGTGGCTATGGGGTCTATCCTGCTGAGAAGATTAATTGTATCGATCAGGTTAGTGGTTAATTACTATCTACCATTATTCTAAATGTTCTGATATCTTGAAGAAATGACTTTTAGTAACTTTTGTTCAAATAAATATACTTATCCTAAAGTATACGAATCACCATAACTATTGGATGGCCAAGTTAGAATTGAACATTTTCTAAATTTGTTGCACTGCTTTGTTTTTTTTTTTTAAGATTCTAAAGGAGAAATGGATTTACAGCATACCTCATGTATATTAAATTGTCAGGAAAAAATAGTTACAAATGTTTAAACTAAATTTAGAAAATCTAAAATAATTTTCATCCTATTTCTATCTGCTTTTTTAGACCTGGCATAAAGCCTGCTTTCACTGTGAAGTTTGTAAGATGATGCTAACTGTAAATAATTTTGTTAGCCACCAGAAAAGGCCATATTGTCAAGTGTAAGTATTGTCAAGTGTCAGTTTTGTTTTATAATATTATATGACCCTGTTATATATATATGCATTCAATTGAACTAAATTCTGATATTGTTGCTCGGATGATTTTCAGATATTACTGGTTTAGTCAGACAATAAAGTGCATCTCATTTGTGAGGTAAACAAAACCTGTTCATAACATTAATGATAATATAACAAATACAGTACATTATGCATTAAAACTAAGTTTTCTGTTTAAAAGTACAGTTGAAGATATGATAATTTAAAAGAGGAAGATAGAAAGCAAAATGCCCGATTAGATTTATATCCAGTGGGTACTCAGTAACTGTTTACTTAGAACCAGGCTCTTCTGTTTTCTCACACCTTCTAATCTCCAGATGTGTTGACTTACAATTCACAGATTTACCAACCAGCCTGCTCAAAATATACAAGCATTAGAGTTCATCAGAATTATAATTGGTCATTAGATTAAAAACCAAAATAGGTGCACTCTAAAACGTCCAGTTTATGTAAAGCACACAACTTGAAACTCCAAGTTGTGTGTCTCTATCTGAAGTTTCAGAGGATAGAACAACTCGCCATGGCAAATTTGCAATGATCAACTCACCACGACCAATTCACCATGGAACAAATTCACCATGGGACAACTTGTTGGTTGTCATAGACCCTTTTACCTGAAAGTCATTTCTAATAAAAGAGAAAAATAATTCCATGCATATCTGGAAGATAATTATAATCACCTATGCCTACTTTAAATCTAAATGCAATTGAAATAGACTCAAAATTAGGTTTCTTTTTGTCTTTGAATTTACCAATTTTGTCTTGCAATACAGTCCTATTCTATTTGAAGATTCACTAGACTGTGTATCTTAGCCCAGAAAAAAAAAATGTTCTCTTAATTTAGAGCAGTTATTAGCAACAATTGATTTTTTGGTTTTTAAATTCCTATTCCATTAAAGGAAAAAAGTTAATACTTCTAGTTCTAAGGTCTCACTATAAATCACCTCCAATCCTATGGGATTATTTCATTTGGAAGCCTTAGAGGATTCTAAATCACTCTAATTGTGGTATTAGGAAGGTATTAGGAAGTTGACCACTTTGTGTTAGTAGGCCTGATTTGAGATTCTTCAGCTGGCCAAATCATATTCTCTATCCCTCTTGTAGCTATTAATACCTTCTCTGGGAAGATAACTGTCTAGAGTTACTTGCCATTAAAGTGCAGTTAATGACAAGTAACGATGTTTTGGAATGATGTAATATTGTGCACATCCTTTTATATGTATTTTTTTTTCTAAATCCAAGCTGACTGGTAAATATTTTTCAAAATTCACATGCATAACTTTCGAAGTTTCAAGTTTCATCATGGATGCCTATAATATGTCACATTGTTATCACTTTTGTTAGCATTTTTCACCCTAAAAATCAGCAGTTCTAATGAGTATTTTCTGGTCACTTTTAAAATAAGTTCTTCAGAACTGGCACAATTTTGTTTTCCTGACTTCATTTCCTATATTGGCACATATAATCAATCCTGCACTGAAGGACTCACAGAGTGAAATATTTCATTAGCTTAGTTTGAGAAAAGACCAAACGGGATGGGCAAACAAACCAGCTTAGAGAAGTTAGGCCATTTCTAAACCCATTTCCCACATCAGGCACCATCAAGACTAACTGAATTAGAAAACTCACAGGCAGAGGTTTGAGGACTTAGCCTTGATAGTATACTCTTAATACAGGTATTAGAAAACCACTAGAAATATATTATCATAGCTAGTTCCTTGAATACCACAAAAAAAAACAAGACAACCTTTCTGATTTAAGAGAGAGACGAGCAAAAGAATCCCCAATTAAAATCCCATGTCTCTTTCTCATCTCTTTACATTGCAATGGACTGATTGCCACTTATTTCTCAGTAGGCAAAGTCCTGAGATACCTGGGAATAGTTATTGACACCTGGGAATAGTGATTGTAATAGCTCAGACCTCAGGTCCTTGGCTTCTGATCTCAGTGTAACAGTGCCAACATGAGAGACATTTTCCTTGCTGTATGGATGACACACGGAAAAAATGATGTCGGCAACATCAGGATATAAAAATAATGCCCTGGCCTTCTCACAAATTAGAACACCATTTAGCAGTGACTCAGAAGAGATGCAATACAGACACAATAGACACTAGTAGGAGAGCTAGCATATTTTAGCGCTATTTTGGTTTCATGAAAACTAAAGGATGTCTGGATGATACTTTAACTCAGAGTAGTGAGAAAGGCTCAATATCTTGATTAAGAGCAGAGACATATAGTGTTGTATTTCCTAGTAATATCAAATGAGTTGTTTCCTTTATGCTTCATTAAAAGGTAAAAAAGGAAACCCTGCAGATTTATTCTGCTAGTTGTTGCCCAAAATAGAAGGTGATGCTCATCTCCGTTTCAAGCCCATTGAGTCAGTGCTGTGTTAAGACATTTCCATGTTCATATGGCCAGCATGATGTCATGGAGTGCTGCTATGTACCACTGTAGTGGGAAGGTAACAGTGCTCCTTATGCTTTGGGACCCACCACATATTAAAAAAGTTAAATATTCAATGCCTGGAACATAATAATTACATTTTTTACACTTATAATTATATACAAATGTATCAATTGTTGCCAAAATTAAATGATAAACAACCCCCCCTCAGTTTTTTCAAGTTGGAATTTGTTCAGTGATCAATTAAATGTCAGGTGATTATATGAGTATGTTTATTTAAAAGAATGCTATTATTTTAGAGATTATTGATAATAATTCTATAAAATTGTGGCTGTTTTCTTTCAGACATAACCCCAGAAACAATACATTCACAAGTATTTTTGAAACACCAATAAATATGAATGTGAAAAAGCAGTCTAAAGCAATAAGTGAGGTAAGCTTTGTATCACATTGTAACATTAGATTTGTTTTTTTAGGTAACTATAGAAATAACGATTTTACTCCTTCACTAAAATTTATATTTGTTCTACTTCTCCAAGTTGCTAGCTAGCTTAAAAATAAACTATTATTTTTCTGTTGAATTTGACATTGACCCTGAGATATTCTATTTTAAGCAGAAATATTAAGTCAAATGAGTTTTTCATAGTTGCAGTGGGAAAACCTGATAAAACAGTATGGAGTTTGCTAGATACCATTCCCCCCTATTCAACAAAAATAATAATTTGAAATATGTCCAAATACTTTTAATAAATATTACTGTGCTATCCGTTACAGCTTTTCTAAATTTCTGACTTTGGTTCTTTTTGTACTGCCTATGAGTTTTCACCATTGAAACGGAAAATATCTCCTACAATCCAATATGTGTTTGCTTTGATATAAATTCTCCTAGTTCACTGGACTTATTCCTGAGTAAGCGTGGGACGTTTGCAGATGTAGTATGTATGATATAGATATATATTTGATGCTTCTATTTCATTTGAAGTATGATGGGCATTGTTGTTACAGTTTTATGACTGTCATTCTATATTTCTTGGGTAATTTCTTGAAATTTCTTATATATATTGACAAAAAATTAAAATTATACTTCTGAATTATCCCTTCACAAACCTACAAGAACAACAATATATTTCTTTTAAACTGAGCATGAAATATCTGGTCAGGAATCAAAAACAATATCTATTTTTGTTTGAAGGTCATGATAGGATATCTTGTTACTTCCAGTAAATTGAGTGCTAGAAAAACCAGAAATTACTTTTCCTTTCCTTTTGTCATATAGAAGATATCCTGCTCTATTTAGTAAAAAAAAAAAAAAGAAGCTTCACAGAAAATTTAAAGGAAGTTTATAAGAGCTGTTTTTCACAATGTCATTTTTTTAAATGAAAAGTTTATTTTGGTAAGCATCTAGCTTATTCAGTTTGGAAGGATTCTGTCATAGATACTGTCAAAAGGTGCTGAGAAGTCCAAAAGAAATAACAGCACCATTTTTTTTTCTCAAGAAAGCTGGAAAGGCTAATTAAAGAAGATCAAATTAATTTCATGCAAAATGCCTAGAGTTGATAGAAAGCTACACATTCCAATATTTTTCCCAAAGAAGTCTATAGTTTACTACTTGAGGAGACAGAGTAATGTTTTCTGAAGAAAGTCTGAAAACAACCTATTTCAAAGTGCAAAATTAATGATCTTGAGAACTTAACTATCTCTTCCTTTCTTATAAGTCCAAACACACGAAAATAGACAAGGATTGAATGCAGTGATGATTGTTAAGATTTGTTCGAGACCCTTGTCCACTTTCTTGGAATTTACATACAACATCAGAAATGGTATAGGGTCTCCTGCTTGAGCAGAGGGTTAGACTAGATGACCTACAAGTCTCTTCCAACTCTGTTTTCTTGCTATTGAGAAGTCACTTAATGCAACTGAACAATATGTTGTAATGGAAATCACTGCTGAGTCTGACCATGTAAAAAAATCCAAATATTTGATAGGATAAAAAGTATATAAAAAAATAATTCTTCTGGATACACATTTCCAGTAGTAAATCAGATCTAGGATACGATCTGCTACTTGTGTTCAGCTAGTGATTCTTAAAGAGATTTCTGCAGATCATGTTATCAATGGTTTTTTTTAAATATCAAATAGAACAGCCTTGGCATGCACATTGCAGTCCCCAGAACCTCTAGCCTGAAAATTATTGGAACCAAATCTCAAAGTATATCTTAGCTTAGGCATTGAAATTGATAAATAGTGGGGTATATAATATTTCTAGAAAGTCTAGGATCACATACAAATATCATATGCTAGGATACCTTGTGAAGAAAAGGATGGAATCTGGTCTGATGCAGTACCGAGTACTCTACTTGGCAAATTGGGTCCTGTTGTCAACTGTTTTATGTACATTTCCAAATTATGAAGTGGTAATTTTTTAAATAAAATAACTAAAATTTATTAAATATAATTTGCACTGCCTTATGTATCTTTTCTAAAATTTAATCTTAAAACCTGTGCTTTCTGATTAATGTCTCTTTGAGATACACAGTATAAACTGAAGAACTTGAAAATTCAAGTTTTAGTACACTAAGATAATGTATAGTTGCTTTATAGCTATTATTTAATACAATGTCTTTTTTATTAATTACAATTGAATCTATATGTTTATACAGGTTAAATATAGAGAAGAGGGTGAGAAATTCAAATCTGCTTTTCACTGGGATGTAAAATCTAGAGACATGGAAGTCATGCAGAAAATGCAACAAATAAGTCAGGTAAAAAGCTCTTAAGCTTTAAGTCATCAAGACTTAATACTTTTCACAGAGTACTGTTCACAAAGACTTCAGCTCTTCACAGTTTTCTTGTACTGTTTGATTGAATGTGCCACCAGATAGTTAGATCAGAAACCTGGCTCTTCAGATTTCCCAATGGCACATCCTTTGTTGCTATAATTGGTTTCTAGCATGCCCCCTGTTGAGGTAATTCCCCAATAGGAGAATGAGTGCATACAGGGAGATGTAGTGAGAGTGGTGAAGAATAACACAGAAACAGCACACAGATACACTGTACAGTAAATGTAGGTTTTTACTTCCAATAAATGTTTAAGCACAGTCCAAGATAAGCAGTCCAAGTCATTCACAGGTAAATCAATCAGTTTCCAGTCTAAGGATAATCCAAATATCAAAGTCCAGTATTAAATACAGTTCAGCAGCAGACTTACATCAACGATCTGTAACAGTCATGAGGAGGAACAGCAACACTCTCCAACAAAAGGAACAGAAACTCACTGAGACTAAACAACCCAGGTTTCTGGCTCCATCTTATGGCCGTTTGAGAAACCACACCCAATTACAGTTTTAGCATTCTCTTAAAGATACAGTATTAAAATGTCTATCCTAGTTTTATATATTTCCAACCCAAATAACTGTTAGGTGACTTACATTCCTAAAACCCCCCACCCCATATTTTTCAGCATTGTGTACTTCTCAAGAGTGCTGTTTTTTTGCATAATGTTTCCAAAATATGATAACCGGAGCTTGGTTATTGGTGCCTTGAGTAAGATGATGCCTTGCTCTTCTTTGAATGTTATCCAAAGAGTCCATTGTCTGGCTCTATATTGTTACTTTATCTTGTCTATCCATGTGCTTTTCTTGATAAGAAATTGAGTAGTTTCTGACTGGAAGCAAAGCATTTACTTCTGAGTAGAGGCATAAAGAATTTCATGTTTATTTATACTTATGTCACATTCATCTTCAGCTGTTTTGGTTAGATATTTATAATTTTATTTTAAAGATAGAAAAAAGTTAATTCTATCTTCTATTAAAAGTAATTGAGAGGGAAGATGAAACTCAAAATGATTTTTACTCACAGGATAACTTTATTGAGACTTATTTATACAATATACAATATCACCAACAGCAGCCAGCCATCTTTTTGCTTATGTGATTATGTGAATTTAGACCATGTGGGTTAATTTATATTTGAGTCTGCAAATGCATAACATATAGATATTTGAGCAAACTATGCTGTAGTTATGGGATATATATTTGTAAACAAAAAAAAATTGGTTGCTGAATTTTTAAAGAGAGACGCTATAGTTAGATTCATGAATATCTAATTCATCAATATCAAAAACAAAATATGAAACTGCCTTGCAATTACATAATGTTGTATTTCTAACAGATGTACTAGACAGATAAGATTAGGATGTTACTTTATTGGTTAGGCATTCTAGTCTATATCCAGCTTGCTGTCCTGGAACTAAATTCCAGCTGTCCTGGAACTAAAATAAGAAACAGTTCTATATAATTCACTCTTCATATTCAGTGTGAATAAACAGAAGAAAAGGGGAAATGATATTTTCAGATCCTATGCAAAAGCAACAAGATCAAAAAGTGTAAAATTGATCTTATATTTTACATAAAATAGATATGTGCACATCCAGTCTTCTATTTATAAATACAACTTCGAAAATTAATTCATTTTTGGAAACCTAATAAAAATGGATGTAATCTTTCACTAATTTCTTATTATACATCTATTCTTTTTAGAAAACCTACCATGATGTATGTAATGAAAGCAAAAATTGGCACAGAGAAACTATCCCACAGTTGGAAATGATCAAGATAGCACAAACACAGAAAAGTCTTAGTGATGTAAGTTAATCACTACTTTCTGACATTGATCTGTCATGCAAGTTTAGCTTCTTAGCTAACTAACTTAAGGAAATATGTGGAAATAAAATGCTATCCTTTTTCTTCCTTTCACATACAGCCTTCAGAGACTGTATTCACTTTGTTTAAAATATTGGGGAATTACCTGTACATTGCCAACAATGTATGAACAGGGTATGGAACTGATAGAGAAAGAATTATTTGAACTTCAGTGACTGTATATCTGTTTTTCAAGAAATAATTTCTTCTCTATTAGTTTCTCCTTCTTGTATTCATCTCATCACAGAGGTTTTTTAAAAGCATAGGTGATTATAAAGAAGAAATAACTTTTTATTTGTAATGTTTTATTAAAATTATTTAGAATCCTGGTAATTATAATTACCCAGAGGTGATATTTACATGTGATATGTAAATTCACAGTTAATTCTCATTCTTTCTCCTGTCTTATTCCAATGTAAATTTTAAAATAGTATCCCATGAAGTTGTATTTAATCAATGTTATTTATTAATAAGATTTCAACAGTTGACAATATATTACATTTGATAAATAATTGTGACATTTTGTCTGCTGAATTTATATGTGAAAATAATCCATATTGAAATTTTTGCCATATCATAAAATTCACTTCTTAATCTGACCAGTCTAAATTAAATGAAATGTTATCAATGGAATCAAATTGTTGTATTAAACTTGTGGAAAAAAAGACACGATACAAATGAAAGTAAGTAACAAAATCTCTTGGTAGAAATGGTGATTCAAATCTAACTAAGAAATGAGCAATGGATGACTTTTTTCAGTATTTTATTTCATGACTTTGGAAAAATCTTCTGATTAAGTTATAATGAAGACAAAAGAAGTGAAAATTTTAAAAACTCTGAATTCTGTTCTTTTTCCAATGAGCTTGCTTATGAGTATCATGCAGAATCCTTAAATTTTTATTCTTTCTTGTCAAATGGAATAATGGAAATAAATTTTGTAAAGGGAGTTGGCACCCTGTCCATTTCCAGGACAGCTCTCTGAAAACTGAGAAACTGGTAAAAGAAATATTATTTTTCTGTGAAGAAAAATGCATCACCAAATGTATCCCGATCAAAGGATATTTAGACAGTAGCTTCAAGGGCAGCTTCTAAACTCTTTTCTCTTACTTCACCATCACATGACCTTAGACCAATTTATGTTCACCATATGCTTTCCAGTACACACATACAACAAAAACATGTCAATGTAACACAAGGGGAAAGCGGAAGCACATAAGCATTACATATAGGGAACACATATACATCTACTCCACTAGACTGTCATGCATAGATAGAGTGAAAAAGAAGTGCAGACATGCAGATGCATTGATTAGTCCAACAAGTGCACACATATATACATAAGTATCTTGTTATTCTGAGGCATTGTGTCAATGCGTTCAAGTCAACCTTAACTCTCTGTAGCTGGACATATTATCCAGCGTTTTTTTGGGGAAACATTTTCAGAAATGTTTTTACATCCTTCCTAAGACTAAGAGAGAGTGACCAGTCCAAAAGCAAGACTAGAAGTGAATTCAGAGACTCCTGGTTTCTAAGCCAATGCAAATTTAGGTGACAATAAATCATGTATTAGAGGAAATAATTTGATGGCTATGTGTAAATGCATACAATCTGTTTTGCCTAGCTGAAGAATAATCAGGAATATGAACAGCATAAAAACATAAAAGGAAAACATAAAACAGAAAAACAGAAAACATAAACAGAAAACAGAAAACAGAAAACAGAAAAACATAAAAGGAAGCTTTCCAGTTTCTATGATTCCATCATATCAGATTGCCAAGAAGGCCATAGGACTATCCAGTGATGTGAGTTTCTGGGAATGTATTTGAGGAAAGAGCAATGAGATTTTATTTATTTATCCAATTTAAGCTAAAATTGTGCTATGGGATAGGATGATAGCGGTTGGAAATTCTTTAAGGATTTAATCCAATGCTTATAAAATTGTCTCTCTATGTGTATGTGCATATTTACTCTTTGGGCAACCATGTGTCTATTCAGTCTCTGACTGGTATGCTGCCAAGAATCACTTCTCATGACATAGGTGACTATATAAAGTTTGCTAATAAATAAAAAAAAAACTAATATAGCATTTTGATTAATAAATGCATTTATTTTGTCATATGAACAAAAAAATTTTAACAGTTGAGTATCAAATTATTTAAAATTATCATTGTTTAAAAACTGGGTAATGTTACAAATAGTTCTTTCTAACCTGTAAACTTTTCAGAATTTCCATAGAGTTTTGAAGGACTTTTTTCCTTAATATCAGGTTTTTGCTGTATGACATATTTATATTTATGTATCCATTGTCATGTCCATGTTTTAAAATGAACATTATTGGGATTTAACTGGCCTGTGGAGAATAAAACCATTTGTCAATGGTTTGACAAATAAGGCCAGAGAATGTAAGTTCAATATCCTTTCATCAAAACAAGATGGCACTTCATATTCACCTGTCTTATGGAATAATATCACCTAGAAATCTGTATAGCTTGTACTTGTCATTAAATATTGTTTGAGGCTTTTTCCTCAGGCCTTGATTGAGATGCCTTAAGAATTGCTAAGTTTACAGAAGGATGGTTTTGGTCCCCTAACATTTGCTATTTTATAGACCTTTTTTTTGGTCATATAGTACTGTTGTTTTTAAATTCTGTTAAGCCACCCAGAAACTTCTGGACTGGGATGACTTGGAAAATAAATAAATTAATTGATATTGAGTCCAACTAAAGTAATAATACTGAGAGGACTTGTTAAAATTTTGTAAAAAAAAAGAAATTTATTTTAAAATTCTGATTACCTCATTTTCATATTTGTTATGGTTCAATATTCTGCACACTTGCTCATAAGCACATTTGTTGACATAAGCACAGATACTGAGAGTGAATTACATACATACATATATCCCAGTACCTGCCTGGAATATAGTACAGTCTTATAATAATAGAAAATCCAAAGAGAAACTGAATTCTGCTTCTGATTTAGATTGTTCTGATTCTGAACAATTAAGGTGAAAGTGAGCAAAATTATATCAATTTATCTTAATATATACTTGTAATGTATACAGAAATTTTTTTTACAGGCTGGCCTTATCAAAGAAATGTGTTCAGGATTCTGACTATTAATTTAAAAAAATATTGTGGTACAAATATTGATAATTTTTATTTCGTTCAAATTACAAATTGATCTTATATTAAGTAGTCATCTTGATCACTTCTATCTTACCTTAAATATCACTCAAGTCTTGTTTGTAGATTTTCTTTCAGATCTGTCTAGAACTTTTTCATGTATGTCTAAATAGTGAATAAATTCAACTTTAATAGTTGAGAATAACTCAAAAAATATTGTATCAAGATAAAGGAATCAGACATAATCTCTATCTATAATCTCTATCAATTTAAAGACACACCCTGAGAAAGTGTAATTAATTCTGATTTATTTCAATTTATTTAACAAAAAGACAGGATTTCAAGTTCATGTATTAATGACATAAGAATAGGTGTAGACATCTCTGTTATATAAAAAAAACAAAAATCAGTGCTTTTAACCTTTTAGTCCATGAGTACCACCGGTGTATAATAAAATCTTACACCCAGCTCTCCATGGTAATTTTCAGAATTTCCAATTATGCAGGTTAGAGGCTCTAAAAAAAGAAAAAGAAAAAAAGAAGAGCGGGCATATATTTTGATCTAAATCAAACCAAGTATAAGTATACCTATAAGCATACATATAAAGGTATAAGTATAGAAGTTGAATAAATCATTTCAATCCAAAATATAATATTTTTCAGAAACTAAAACCAAATAAAAATCCATTCCTTCCCTTTTATGTTTACTAGCAAGAAATAAGATCTTTCTTTCTTTATTTTCAATAAATATTGTCTTCTTTCCATCTCTAGGTGGAATGCAAACAGGGACATAAAGAACATGTTTCCAAATTCAGCAGTGTTATGGATACTCCAGAAATACTTCATGAAACAGTTGGGGGCCAGTTCATGAGTGATGTAAGTGTAAAGAAAAATTATAAAGTGGGTCTTCTTACTATTTCTTACCTATCTTTCTATAGCTAGACTGATATATCATGTAAAATAATTATGTGACTTGTTTAATTTTGCCTCAGTCAATATGTATTGTATTATATGTATTGCTTTATATATTAACCTATGCCATGATTTATATGAATTGGGTTTATAGCTCTATTGCTATAGCTTTACACATTCTTGACTTTTTTCCAGTTTAAATATCCAGAAGAGTATGAACAACAAAGAGGAAAAGGAAGCTTCCCTGCTATGATAACACCAGCTTATCAGATTGCTAAAAGAGCCAATGAACTTGCTAGTGATGTAAGTTCTACAAGTCATGAATAGAACACATTCTGTCTGTAAGATAACATATGTTCTGTAAGTCATGCAGAATCAAAGCGATATCTGTATCACATTTTTTTAAAAAACTAAGGATTTTCTTCAGTGGGAAAAATTACAAAAATTACAGCACCCTAGTTTTGAAAGGACAGATATCCTTACTATGGAACATTTATGCTAAAAAAATAAATTTTAGGATGCAAGAGAAGGACAAATTAATCTCAGAATGGTGGAAAGATGGCACTCCTAGATATACAAATCAGCTGCAAATGCTTATCACGGAAGGAATTAAATTAAGTCTCATCAATCTTTTGGCTGATGTGAGAACAGTGTCATTGGCTACTTGTTTTTTTTTAAAATATGATTTTTGGGAAGTTTTAGGAAAAGGAGATAATCACCAGTATACACTAATGTAAATGAAAAAAGAAACAAAGAGAAAGCAAAAAGTGCAAGAAAGCAAAACAACTGAAGAAAAATAGAGAAAAATGAAAAAAAATTACAGGTGTAGTTTCCAATTGCTTCACTGTATTTATAAGCAAAATTATTGTTAAGCCTGGGTTCCCCAACCAGGGTTAGGTAGACAAGCTAAACAGAATGTGCAGCGTTAGTCAGATAGGCACACAGATAAATGAGTGAGCTAAGCTTGTATATTTATTAACATACAGTAAAAATAACAGATACGCTTGTGCTATCAAGAATATATTTTATTCCAGTATAAGTTTATGGCATAGTCAAAAACAGTCCAATATTCATTTACCATGTAGTCAGTCCATTCAGGGATATTCAGTTAGCAAAGTCCATGTAGAATATCCTATGTCAGTTCACATAAATCAGTCCGTTGTTGTCTCTCCCGTTCGAGCAATGCAGTCTTGCTTCCAAGCAGTAATCAGGGATCATCAAAGCCAGAGAGAGAGAGAGCAAGCTGTAGCCTTGCTACTTTTATATGGTTTTCATAACCACACCCACAGTTGCTATTTTACAGTTAAAGCTGCATACACTAACTATGATTCATAGTTATTATTTCACCTAAAACAGTTAGGGTGAACAATGTTATCCCTAACATTCTCCCCTTTTAGGTTACAATAATAACTATGAAACATTTACAACTTTAAATTATATTTTTCGCAACTTTCTTTAAACTTAGTTGTTCCTTGAGCTTTTGTAAATTGGTCTGCTATGTTTTCCTCTGACATGCAGTATTCCAATCTTATCAGTTCATTCTTCACTGCTTCTCTAACATTCAAATATCTTAGGTCAGTATGTTTTGATCTAGTTTTTACAGCAATACTAGTAGCTAACTTTATAGCTGATTGGTTATCCTCATATACCATAATGGGATCTTTTATTGTTATTCCCATGTCCAACAACAACTGTTTGTAGAAAATTAAATCAGTGCATAATAATGATAGACATGAAAATTCAGCTTCTATTGTAGATAAGCTAATATGCTGTTGTCTGATTGACCTCCATCCTATCAGTGTCTTACCAAATAATATAGCCATACCAGATGTTGATTTTCTAGTGTTTATATCAGTTGCAAAACTTGCATCTGCATAAGCACTAAGACTCAAATCACCCTTTGGCTCTATATATAATGCATGGTTTATAGTTCCCTTAAGATATCTCAATATTCGTTTTAAAGATTTCCAATGATATTCTTTTGGATCTGAATTAAAACGTGCCAGCTGATTTACACTATAAGCTATATCTGGCCTTGACCAATTGCTTATATATGATAAGCTACCTATCAAAGATTGATATATGGACTTATCAAATTTGGGACTTTGATCATTAATTTGGCAAACTTCTTGACTCATTGGAGTCTTTGCCGGTTTACAAAGTTCCATCTTATAATTTTTAAGTAATTGGCAAATTTTATCTTCTTGAGATATTTTAAAACCATGATTTGTTTTATTTATTGTCAATCCTAGATACCTTTTAATTTCACCTAAATGCTTTATTTTTATCTTCTTGGCTAATAATGATATTATCTCATTAGCCTCATTATTAGTTTTAGTTATTAAAGCAATATCATCAGTGAATAACAATAATAATGACACCGTTCCATTATTTTCTCTTTTAAATACACACGGATCTGCTAAACCAGATTTAAAACCTATATTGTTTAACTCTTTCACAATATATTGGTTCCACTCAAATCCAGATTGTTTTAACCCGTAAAGACTCTTTTTGAGTTTCCAACAATCATTGCTATTTACATTATTTTCTTTTATGCCAATTGGTTTTCTTAAATATATAGTGTGCTGCAATGGTGCATGTAGATAAGCAGTTTCTACATCCAAATGGTTAACGATATAGTTTTTCTTAGCTGCCCACACTAATGCTGTTCTTAAAGATGTAGCTTTAAGGCTTGGCGCGAAAACTTCATCGTAATCAGATGCAGTTTGATTAAATCCTTGAGCTACTAACCTAGCTTTATGGGTAACAGTCCCATCATTTCCAGTTTTTACTTTAAATATCCATTTGCACCCAATGGATTTTTCTCCTGGAGGTAATTTGGCATCTTCATACACTTTCATTACCTTTAATGAATTTAGTTCTTTTTCCATTGCCTTTTGCCAATTCTCCTGATCCTTAGCAGGATACATCCTAAGTTCATCTACACTAGTTGGAACTTTAGTTACTTGGCAAACTATACTTGCTTGATACCTATCAGGTGGTCTAGTTACACGTGTAGTACGTCTAGGTATTATAGGACTTACAGGTGGACTTTCCTCTATTAATTGTTCTTGATCATGTAACTCTTCCTGATCAACTATTTCCTCTTGTTCTGGTCCTATTTGCTCTTCGTGGACTTCTTCTTTAATTGGACTCTTCTTATAGCTAATCTCATCTTTCTGCCTTTTGTAGGGTTCAATAAATACTTCATTATTTAAATCTTGCTCTAATCTATTCCATCCTACATGTTCTAGGAATTTTGCACTAGCACTGGTGTAAACTCTAGATGTACCTGGTTCCCAGAATCTATAAGATCTATGATTAGATGTGTATCCTACAAAA
>BLBF01000016.1:49803262-49815401 GCA_015471245.1 Laticauda colubrina
AAATCTCATCTTTCTGTCTTTTGTAGGGTTCAATAAATATTTCATTATTTAAATCTTGCTCTAATCTATTCCATCCTACATGTTCTAGGAATTTTGCACTAGCACTGGTGTAAACTCTAGATGTACCTGGTTCCCAGAATCTATAAGATCTATGATTAGATGTATAACCTACAAAAATCAATCTTTTAGCTCTATGCTGTCCTTTGTATCTAAGTTGTGTAGGGATATGCACCCATGCTGGTGCTCCAAATGTGTGCATGTAACTTAAATCAGGTTTTGTACCATGCCACAGTGTGAATGGTAATTCACCTGTTGTTGAATTAACAACATTATTTAATATATGATTACCACACATTATTGCTTCTCCCCATAAATTGTCAGGTAATCCTGAATCAGACATCATAGTTTGTGCCATTGATTGTAATGTTTGGCCTCTTCTCTCTATAAAGGCATTATGTTGTGGCCTATATGGTGCAGACATTTTATGTTGAATCCCCAATTGTCTTATTCTGTTTTTAAATTTGTTATTTGTGAATTCAGTGCCATTATCAGTGATGAGAGTCACTAATTTTCTTTTGGTTTTTCTTTCAGCAAATTTTAGCCAATTAAATATATTTTGATATGTTTCAGTTTTGCTTTTCATTAAATAGCAAAACCCATATCTAGAATAGTGATCCATTATACTTAGTATATGGCGAGCTCCTCCTACACTTGGTTTTTTCGGACCTATTAAATCAGCAAATACTACTTCTAAAGGCTCTTTAGTAGTAAATCCATCAACTCTATTAGCCGGTATGACCTTGCTCTTATTTTGATTACAGGCATTACATTGCAAATACTTATCACAAGGTTTCAAACTTATTCCCTTAGACAATTCAACAGTTTTCTTAAGCATTTTAAAATTTAAATGCCCTAGCCTTCTATGTAACAAGTGAATACATTCATCATGAGGTTTCTGGTTTTCATAAATTGTGTTAGCCACCTTTAAACCATCATCATTTAACACATATAAGCCATCTCTTAAAGATGCAGTAATTTTCTTATCATCTTTTGTAATTAAGCAGTTATCTCCCTTAAATGTAACTACATATCCTAGTTTAACCAAAATTCTAACTGAAATTAAATTAAACTTAAGTTGTGGTACATATAACATTTTTACATTCTCTTTTATAAAAGAACAATATGCTATACCTTCACCTTTAGCTTTCATTTTCCAGCCATTGGCTAACGATATTTCTGGGTCATTTTTATAAACTTTTTGTTATCATTTGTTATACAATGGGATGCCCCACTGTCAACCACCCATAAATTATTTTTTACAGCTCCGTTAGTATACATGGCTAACTCTAAATTTTTATTTATCTTTTGATGATTTTTAGTATTCTGGCCAGCATTCTGGCGCTTTGCCTTTTTACAAAATCTTGCCAAATGTCCTCTTCCTCCACAATTAAAGCACTTTTTAATTGCGTATGCAGTAGGAGATTTATTATCTTCTTTTTGAGGTTGCTCCCTCCTTAATTCATCTCTTTCATGCCTTCTTCTTGCCTCTTCAATCAATCTGCCAGTTATATCAGTTAAAGTTAAATTTTCCTTTGGCAAAATTTCAAGTGAAGTTACGTAGTTATCATAACTTTCATCAAGGGAAGATAGAATTATATAAACTTGATGTTGTTTAGGGAATATAAGTTCTTTTTCATTTAATTCCTGGAAAATGCTTTGCATAGTTTTTAAATGACTCTGCATATCACCATTTGTTTGGAGATGCGTCCTGAAAAGCTTCCGTGTTAGATTTATGTGTGAACCAACCTTATCTCGGACATAAATCCTTTTCAGCTTCTGCCAACAGCCAAAAACCGTTTTCTCTCCGTGGATATAAACAAGCTGTTGATCAGTTAAGGTTAACGCAATTATGCAAATAGCTTGTTGATTTTTATGCTTAAATTCTTCTATCTTTAGTCTGTCTTCCTCATTCTCTGGATCCCATTCTTCTACGTTTGGTGGATTTTCAATTATGTCCCACAGACCTTCTCCTCGTAGAAGTAGACTACATTTTGTAGACCATGATACATAGTTTGTTCCATCCAGCTTGGATATAAGGGACAAACTTTGTAAATTGACTAGTGCCATGTTTTCTTATATGGATATAAAAATATAATTAATAAAACACAGCTGTCTGTTTACTGTAATGTATAACAACACAAACTCTCACTTTTTACATAAATCTGTTTAACTTAGTTAAACTGACTTTGCAGCCTCTGGGCCCATAACCAGTGTTAAGCCTGGGTTCCCCAACCAGGGTTAGGTAGACAAGCTAAACAGAATGTGCAGCGTTAGTCAGATAGGCACACAGATAAATGAGTGAGCTAAGCTTGTATGTTTATTAACATACAGTAAAAATAACAGATACGCTTGTGCTATCAAGAATATATTTTATTCCAGTATAAGTTTATAGCATAGTCAAAAACAGTCCAATATTCATTTACCATGTAGTCAGTCCATTCAGGGATATTCAGTTAGCAAAGTCCATGTAGAATATCCTATTGTCAGTTCACATAAATCAGTCCGTTGTTGTCTCTCCCGTTCGAGCAATGCAGTCTTGCTTCCAAGCAGTAATCAGGGATCATCAAAGCCAGAGAGAGAGAGAGCAAGCTGTAGCCTTGCTACTTTTATATGGTTTTCATAACCACACCCACAGTTGCTATTTTACAGTTAAAGCTGCATACACTAACTATGATTCATAGTTATTATTTCACCTAAAACAGTTAGGGTGAACAATGTTATCCCTAACAATTATATTTTAAGCTTTCTCTCTTAACTTGTGTGTTCTTTCTATCTCCTTTTTAATCATGAAAGCCATAAATTACAAGCTCTTTTTTTTGCATTTTTATACAAAATAATAGATTTATTGTAATGTATTGTAATGTAGGTAATGTTTTCCCTCTTTTTCTTCCACTTTTTTCTTTTTTGTACATTATTTACTTCTGCACATGTAAATGTGTTTTGCACATTTATATAGAAAGTAGTCAATCAGTCTTAGACGTAAAAGAATGTCAGAATAAACTCATTTCTTTTACCATGATTTCTTTCAGGTTAAGTATCACCAAAGATATGAAAAAGAAATTAAGGGAAAAGCAAATCATTCTCTTGGCACATTAAGAGAAAATGTAGATCAGTTTAATCAGGTAACAATCAAATGTATTCTATTTCACTCTGCTTCTAAAATAGTGGTTTCAGTCTATATATTATGAGTAGTAGTTTCTCTTGTAGTTTAGGGCTTTTCATTCCCTTGCATTAGTGCACCACATTCTGTACCTCATGCTACTTATTGAAATGGTGAATTTTGGAATAAAATGAAATGAGGATTTGGAGGTTCAGCTAGATGCAAAGATTAGGTATGTCAGCTGTTTGTAAGAATTTATTAGATAGTTCCTTCATTGATATGGCAAGATAAGAGAAAGGTTTCTCCATATCCTTAGCAAGGAAGTCATTCATATGTTCCACTATATTAATTTATTAAATTAATATACCGTTATTTTCTGCATCACATGGTTGTATGGCTTTCTTAGAATAGTATACGTGACCTATTGCAGTGCTTGGGTTTATGTAAGTAATATCATGCAAAAATAAGAAAAAATAAGTAAAGGAAAAAAAATTAAAGGTAGATAAAGAAAAAAATCTAGCTAAATTTACTTCACACCACTGTACATTGTACACCACACTTTTCATTTTGTTTCCACCTCATATATTAATTCATACATTGCATTTAATGTGATCTATAAATAAATGAATGGATTAAAAAGATGATGTCTTCTATATGGGTTATAATTTCTTATGTTCATGTTAGGGATTAAAAATATATTGGTAAAATGATGTTTTCAAGCTCTTTCACTATCTACTTTCTTACACTGTCCATTTGATGTTGCAATAAATGGAGGCAGTACTTACAAAGGTTAATATTAAAATGAGATATAAAAATCAGTAAGTAATTGATCATTGCTAAATATTCTTCAGGAATATATGCACGAATATGAAGAGCATAGAGGAAAAGGCAGTTTCCCTGCTATGATCACACCAGCATATCAAAATGCTAAGAAGGCAAATGAATTGGCTAGTGATGTAAGTATGAGTTTGAATATCTCAGATAACATGGGCCAGATCCAAAATGCTTGCTATAGCTCATGTGGTGTCATATTATTTGAGTAACTAATGGAAACCTATAAAAAGAACAAGTCCTTTGAGGACCTTAGCTGTTTTTTTGTGATCTATCACATTATCCTTTGTTTGAGTTCTGATTATGTTCTAAATACATGCTTTCAGAACTAGAAGCAATATTTTAGTTTTAAATATTTCATTACTATTGAAGAAATACTCATCTTCTATATTTACCTTTAAATAAACTGTTGGTTTCCTAGCACTCAGCTTGTGGAAGGTCGGTCTATGTGGTTTCCAAGAAGCAGCCATAACTCATGGTACATAATCAACTACAGAATTCTAGCATTCTCCATGTTTTAAAGTCTGTAGTAATGATACAGATAAAAGATCTGAACAGGTGCTTCACACACATCTTGCAATGTTTTCTTGTTATACATATTCAAAAATAAACTGATATAGTTTATTTACTTTTTCAATGTATGCGATTAATGAAAATTATTTTTGTATATTTTGCATAAAGAACTGACACAGCATTTAATATCTAAACTAGTATTTCAAAACAATCCTGTGAAGTATGCTAAAATGAGATCTAGCAGTTTGTGTGACATGGGTTACAGGATTGACCGGGAGCTGAATCCATTTTTTTAATCTCATGATTATTATAATGTTTTGGTTTTCATATTTTTCAACTGGATAGAACAAATTATTTTTATACTGAAAGACATTTCCTCAAATATGTTTCCAAAGTTTCTTTGATTTATTGGACAGAGATATAGTTTTAGTAAAAAGTTTATCTCATGAATAAGAACAAAAGAGTCGTGAAGTTTTATGGTATTTTTTTTCTAATGTATTGTTGCTTACAAATATACAAACATTGCTTTTAGATGTAATAAGATTCATAAAATAACAAAATTGAAAATATATCAGATGCAGCATGATATGCAGTCTCAAATACTGTGATAGACAGTGAAAGAAAATTTAAAGAAAAGAACAACATATTATTTTCCTTCTGAAAAGAATATATCTTGAAACTGTTATTTGATGTAGAACCTGCTATTTTCCAAAGGCAAGTTGCTAGTGTGGAAAAAATATATTATATTCACCTGCACACAATTTTGTTGACATCACTACGAAGCAGCTATTCTTAGTTTTAAAAATGGAAAAAATAAATCAAAAATATTGTATTTGAAAGCAGGCTAATAGCATGATCAATTCAACCTCACTTTGTACCTGACTTTGTCTTTGTATATTCTAATTTCTTGTTCATAATTTATTGACCAAATAGAACCATGGGGTAAATTATAAGTTTACTAAAATGATTGTCTCACCAATCTTCAGCCGATGAAAAGTATGATTTGCTTGTAGTTGTTATACCATGTTTCTTTTTCAGATTAAATACAAGAAAGATTTTTCGCAAATGAAAGGAGCAGCCCATTACCATTGTCTTTCAGCCCAAGAAAATCTAGTTCTTAAGCAAGCCCAGGATGTGAACAAGTTGTACAGTGAGGTAAAATCATATATCTTGATTGACAGTAAATATAGATACAATGTTTATAGTTAAATTATTGTTATTATTTTGTTTTTATTATAGTTATTTCCATGTAACTTTGTTATACTTATCAGAGAGTTACATTCTACCTCTGAAACATTGATAGCTTCTTTCTAAAACTACCACTGTTCCATCATCCCTTACTTTTTCATATAAAAATATTTTTTATTTTAAATAAATGCAAGAGGATGTAATGGTAAAGGAATAAGTAAATACATAAACTGAAAAATGTGAGGAAATGCAAAAGATGTCTTGGTGTTGATAACAATGTATAAAGTTTTGTTTCATGTTTTTTTTTTAATTTGGAAAATTAATATTTTTTTTAAATTAAATAAGTGCAAGAGAAACTTCACCAGAGCAAATAAAATTCTGCAGTTGTATGAAAATGATAGACAATAGTTTTGGCCAATATTGTTAGTATAGCAGCTGCTAGTGTCCTGAGATGTGATCCTCTTTTTCATCTGAAAAATGGTGCTGATATATGAGCATTTTTTCTGTCTGTATGTCTGCCTGTCAGCTTTTACATACAGCTTTTTGTTGTTGTTAATTCTAATTTTTAAGGTTGAGTACAAGAAAGATCTGGAGAACAGTAAAGGCCACAGTATTAACTACTGTGAGACTCCTCAATTCAGAAATGTTAACAAGATCTCAAAATATACCAGTGATGTAAGTCTGAGTTATCTGTGTGCACTTCTATGAAACCTTAATTTAGGTACTGTTGAAATTACAGTTTCTATATAAGTGACTTTCATTAAAAAAACAAATAAAACACAAAAATCATTGCAAAAGAGATTGCATATAATTTAATCATTAATCCAATAATTTATGTTAATTTTAATATTAATTATCTTCATCTACTATTTGTTTATAGCCTCAATTATCAAGTAGCCTTAGTTATCAATTTTGAATTCTAAATGAAAGAGCAAAATATAGGCCAAACAGATTATAACTCAATAACATTTTGTTATCAGTTTTCGATAACAGCAGTTGAATTTGGATATTATATGTGTTATGATGAGAAAGGGTCTTAATATAACACTGTAATATGTATTTGGGAAGACATTATATTTTATTAAAAATCTATACTGAAGTTGTAAATCAGTATGGTTAAATTGGTTTTACCTGTGGCCTTTTGTTCATAAAAAAGTGGATGTTTTATAAGTACAGTAGCACCAAAATAAAATGCTAATGAAGAGTCATCTTTTGAAATAACAATACACTTACACCCTATCAATTTTTATACTCTTCTAAATTCTCTATTAAATCCTTGCTTTTTTGTTGCAAGGGAGAAATAATAATATTTATATGTGGAAGATTATTTGTGTTTGTGTTCAGCTCAAATATAAAGAACATTACCAGAACCAGAAAGGCCATTATGAAGGAGTTGGCATGGACCGACGCACACTGCATGCCATGAAGGCTGGAAGTTTGGCAAGCAATGTAAGCTGTTTAAATCAGATTTTCTTTAATTATTGTTTCTATCTCATTTCAAAATGATATCTACTTTGCTTCCTGAAATGAGAGCCACACTTTTAAATATTTCTTAAGAGCTGCAGGAATGACTATATATTTCTGTACTGTTCAAAAGACATATTAAAAATTATTTTTGCATAAGATATATCATGCCAGTAAACATGTATTTTGGATTACTAGAAGAAACAATTATGTGGCAGGTGGTTCAATTCCTCTTAGAATGTATTTTGTTAATTGACTATTAAAGTAATTGAATTAATTTTTAAGGAAGAGCATTCTCTTTGTTTCCCCATGCTTATAAAAGTTCAGTTCATAAACTGCTGTTTCTGCCACCTGTTATTTTGATACTGCACCATTTAAGAACAACTGTACCTAATCCAATATTTATGAAATTGAGTGAGATGGTGTTTCTTACATCCCTTGAAGCATGTTATTTATAAATGTACAAGACACTGAAGAACTGTGACACATATGGAAGGGAATTCTCCCATACCACATAGTGGCATATATCCGCAGCTGAAGAAGATTCAGCATTTAAACTCTGTGAACAGTTTAATTATCTTGGATGATCCTGATCTTGCTTTGTTGGTGAAGTTTGATAGTTTCCTTTTCCCCTTGTCTTATAACTATTTAAAAATGGATGGTTTAAAAAAGATGATTGTTTTTGTGCTCTTTGTGTTCCAGATAGTCTATAAATCTGACTATGCACAAGATGATGCTTACTACAATTACCCAGTGATCCTGACCCCTTCCTATCAGACAACAAGGAAACTTGATCATCTAAAAGATGTAAATAGCTTCTCAGTTCTCATCTTATTTTTCATGACTTGCCATCTCCTGTAGGGGAAAGAATATTTTGTGGCCTTTGTAAAACAGTTGTTTATTTGTAATGACAGACATAGCCAAGGATAACTGAAACCCCTAGAAGAGAAAGTTGTTCTCTCGGCTCATGAACTGTCAAGGGACTGAGAATAAGAGATACCATACGCTGCATTTAGACAGACTGGCATCAGTTCTGTTCTCATTACTTGCAAGCAAATGTCATTACTATAATTATCTAGCAAAGGGAACTCTACGCTGTGATAATGGTACTGGTTCTGTACCAGTATAAAGAGATACTGGTTTAATACCAATATAAGAGGTATGGCATCCACAGTTTTCCATATCTGGGTTTGTTAGTTTTGTTGCACTTTATGTGGGTTCCCTTAAAAATGGTTTGAAATGCAACAGCTTAGATATTACGTGACATATGGTACCCAAATCATAAGAGGGTGCATGGAAATATGCTCTGTTTTCCTGTTACCTAGCCCTAGATTACCCAGGAACTGATCAACCATCCCCCCTTTTTTTTTCCACATTAGGTTTATGACTAGTCAATGAAAATCTTCATGAAAAGTCTTTCTAAAGCTGCTCCTGCTATCAGGAACTTGCTTATTTGGCATATAGAAATTTTGCCTTGCCATTACATTTTTTAATCCTTCAGAAAAGCAGTGAAGCAGTGAATCTCTCTTAAGAGTTTTTAATTGCTAATTGATATTTTTATTTCCCTTAATGAACTTAAAAATTTTTTTTGCCTTATGCATTTTATTTATTTATTGCTATTCATGTTAGTTCTCAAATTTAGTAGACAGGGAGAGTGTAATTCAAACTCAGGGAAGAATATCAGTTATTCTTGTTATCAAGCATAATGGTCACAAACAGAAATTAATGAAATTTAATCTAATATCCTTCTTGGCTAGTAGATTCAGAGCTTTTTAGTTTCTAAAAGTTTGCCAAATCTTGCCTGGAATCTTGGGAATTACATTTTGGAGGAGGAAGAGGAAATTTTCTCCTGATTTCTTGCATACTGCTTTTGTTTCCTGAACTGTAGGCAACATAGAACTGCTTTCCTACACACACAAAATGCAAACATATCAGATAAATAGCTTAGGCAACAAGGGTGGCTCAGTTCAGGATATAAATGTTTACATCTATTGTCAGTTATTTTAGATTCATCCTAATTCAAAGATTTCACATTAACTCTCTAAATACTGTACTTTTCAATTGCAAATGTATATTCCATTTTGGGATTTTGTTGCTAGCTAAAATGGAGGAAAATGGCATGAAATAATAGTAAATAGAACAGTAACTTGAGTACTAAAATAGTAATTCCCTATTATGTTTCTAGCAGAAGAAAAGGTAGCCCTCAGTGTCTCATTTTTGTTAAAGAACTTCCAGACAATGCAATGCAGGGAGTTGTGTTCCACTGAAGAAGCTGCCTTGTATTGTTGACCCATCTAACTGAGTTTGTATAGACCTCTGAAACTTTAGAGAGTTACATGAAATTTTGATTTTTAATAACTATAGACTGGCTTTCTGATCTTGGATCTCTAAATATTTAGATTGCAATTTGTATTGCCCTGGCCATGAATCATGCTTATCAGGAATAGGGAAACTGTACTTTGAAACCATCTAGACTAGAAACACAGTCTGGAGAAATCTATTTGGTTGTAGCAGTCCAACATTTTCATATATTCTTCAGCTTAACTTAGAATGTTAAAAAGTGAGAGTCAAACTGTGCCAAGGTTTTAATACTTTTAGATTTCAGATAATGACTCTTATTCTTTAAGAATAAGGAAACAAAGGAAACAAAAAAGAAGAATCTGGTTCCACCTTAAATCACAGTAAAGATTCAAACATTCTTAATATATATAAAAAAATGATTTTAGCATTCCGTTAACTTGCTTTTCTGACATACTTGTTTGAACTGGAGTACACATACGCAGATGATAAGGTAATCTACATCATTTGCTTACATGTTTTATCAAGCTGTAGAATAGAGCTGCCTCAGTAATTAAACAACAGTCAGTAGAATGAGCTAGTCCAAGAAAGACAGATTCCTATACATCTAAGCAGTGTAGATATGGATTTTAGATTTATTATTTAGTGTATGGCCCATGTTAGCCAGGGATCACCAAGGATGTTGGCTGCCTCTTTGAAGAATTTTTTTCAGGCAGTGTTCTTTACCCGCGGAATGCCAGTAGGCATTCAGAAAATGTTCCTTCTTGTCCTTACGCAGTTTATTCACTCATGGGAATTGAATCGCCAAGCTGCCAACCTAAGCAGTGCGCAAGCCCAGTGTCTTGCCACGTGAGCCATCTATGGATTTTAGAGACATAGCCTTATATTCAGAGTTGACATGATATCTGTTGAAATTCTATGGTATAAAACTAAATGTCATATTTTCAAGCTGCATATCTTTTTCCCCTCAAAGCACTGACTCCAATTACAGGCACAAGCTGAAGGCTGCCCTTCTTTTCATTAAGTCATTCTGTTGACTTCCAACACTTAGAGTCATGTTCTTATTTTTTTCCAGAAATTCGAGCCCATGAATAAACTTATGTGGAATTTCAGTGGATTTCTAGGTGATCTGCTGAAGCAAGAATGGCTTATCAAATTAAAAAGAATGCATTGGATGTAGATTACGTATATCATGTTAAGAGGTTTAGATATTTTATGGATGACATGGTCTAAATATAAGTCCCATTTTATTAAAAAAGAGTCTCTAAATGAACTATTTTTAAATGATATATAATTTGCAGCTTAATAAGGAAGTAATTGATCAATCAATCAATCCACCCATCCATCCATCAATCCATCCGGGAAGCAAATAATGATTAAGATCTGATAAAAATATTAATTATACCTGCACTGTGATCTGAAAGTTTTTGATGAGATGACCATTTGTAATTTTGAAAGTTTGTAAAGTCTGAATGTTTACTTGTTTTAATTTTAGATAAACTACAGGCAAAACATAGATAAATTAAAATATAGCTCTGTTACATGCACGCCGCAGATTCTTCAAGCAAAAATCAATGCCCAGCAACTTAGTGATGTAAGTTCTATTATGATTGTCAAATAGTTATGCCAAAACACAGCAACAGATATTTATTCCTGGAAAAAAAATACAAAATTTATCAATGGCAATACTGTCTACTTGAACACACAGCTCTGATAGATGAGTGCTTTTGCCAGCTCTCTTTGGCAAAGGAATGGCTTTTCATCTCATTTCTAACAAGAATAAGAAGGATTAGCAGATTCAATGTCTCCTTCTGGGTCATTGTGTGAGTTAAGCTAAAAGAGACAATAGCAGTGGATAGGATGAGGAAGAACAATGTACAGAAGGCAACTCGTCCCTCAAAGTATAGGGACTCAAAATATATTTTGGTTTGATGAGGGGTGTGAATTGGGTCTCTGTGGTTTGTTTGACACACATAATCAAAATAAAACCAGGATGCTATAATTCAGGAGTCCTGGTAGCATGGTGGTTAAAATGTAGTATTGCAGGCTAACTCTGGCCACAGCCAGGAGTTGATCATGACTGGCTCAAGTTTGACTCAACCTTCCATCCTTCTGAGGTTGGTAAAATGAGAACCTAGTTTATAGGGGCAATATGCTATCGTTTGTAAACTTCTCAGGGAGAGCTATAAAATGCTATGTCATGATATAGAAGTCTAAGTGCTATTGCTATATCATAACTGAAAAACCATAGACTCAGGGGTGGGATCCAACAGGGTTAACTACCAGTTTGGTGATTACGAGGTTCGGTGATTTACGAAGGGCTTCCCTGCACACTGACGTGCACCTGTAAATAGTCATCAGCACGCCGCATACAGAGAAGCAGCCTTTCAAAAAGCCCCTTTTTCCTGCTTTTTTAACTGCAGCTGTGCCTTGCATGGCAGCTGAAGTTGAAAAAACAGGAAATAAAGGTCAGGTAAGAGCCCAGGTGGGCAGAAACCAGTTCTATGTCTGCTGCTCTTTAGAGTTACCGGTTCTACAGAGGTGGACAGAACCAGTAGAAACCCACCCCTGCATAGACTGTGTAGTGACACAAATACTTCAGAAAGTTAGATGTTAATTAATCATGTCTACCAGATATTTATTTTTGTAATTATCATGTGTGTGTATATATATATATATATATAT
>BLBF01000016.1:49815501-49832756 GCA_015471245.1 Laticauda colubrina
TTTTAGGCTTTCGCGGGTACTTACATGTGTGCTGTTTAGCTTCCTTCGGGTATTATCCCACATTATTGTAGTGCTTTTAAAGTTCTAACAACGTTTCAGCAGAATCTCAGCTGCCATCATCAGGCTTCTGTATTAAGTTTATTAAACTTAATACAGAAGCCTGATGATGGCAGATGAGATTCTGCTGAAACGTTGCTACAACTTTAAAAGCACTACAATGACGTGGGATAATACCCGAAGGAAATATATATATATAATAAATTTTGGCTTTTATTTGAGAATGAGAAAAATCAAGTGCCGAAATTCATACATTAAATGAATATTTACTAATCATATTTCCCCACAGTATAATTTTTAATCATTCAGATTTTCCTTTCAAGCCATGTGAGAATATATTCTTTGAAAATATCTTCTGTTTATTCTTTGTTTATTAATAAGCTAACAAAACACTAGCCATTATAATTTATATTTTATTTTACATTCATATTTTTAAATGACAAGTTGCTTTATTATGGGGTAACATGAAGATTGTCCACCCTTTGTTGAAACCTAGGATTATGATCTTGATTAATTACAAATCTTTAAATAATATTTTTGATTTTTGCCAGCTGAATTATCGAGCCAACTATCAGAAAAACAAATCACATTATTCTTTGCCTCAAGATGTACCAGAGCTAGTAAAGGCGAAAGCCAATGCAGAATTATACAGTGAGGTAAGACTTTTCTTTATTGCAGTCTAGATATTGGTTAAAATCAGGGATCTTCAAACTTGACGGCTTTAAGACTTGTGGATTTCAGCTCCTAGATTTCCTCCTCAAGTCATGTTAGCTCAGGAATTTTGGGAGTTGAAGTCCACAAGTCTTAAACTTGCCAAGTTTGAAAATCCTTGGTTTAAATGAATGCAAGACAGAACTTCAAACATTCAGCAACTTTCCTACAACCTGCTTCATGAAAGAGAAAGAGAAGATATCAGAAAAAGAGGAAAAAAAAAAAGGGGGGGGATATCAGGGTTTTGTTTTTAGCTTTAAACTATTTTGCTTCAGCCAATCAGCCATGGCATGAAGCCTTGAAGATGTTCAAGGTTGCCCATACCTGCTATACTCATTTGCCTGTAGAGTCTGCCAATCGAACCCTGTGAGAATTGCTTCTGACTAAGCGCAGGAACAGACTAGCTTAGATAGTACAGTAGTAAAGTCTGAGCATTTTTTAGCAGGAAGCTGTGGAGCAAAGTTTTGTTTTTTGCTATTGGTGGGAGGGAGAAACAATGTTCAGATTATCTGGAAGAAATATTGCCAGGGTTTAGCACATGAGAGAAAGGGAGATTAAGTTTCTCCTATTTCTTTCAGCCAACAACTGCTGGCTAGGAGTTTCAGGAAGGGAAAATTCTCATGGTTTTTTGTTCTTAGCTAGTATGATCATGATCAGTGGGAAACAGAAAAACCAAATTGTCTTTATCATAGCTCCATGATTGTAAGGAAGAGAGAAGGCTTGAGAATTTAGTCCTCAACCTAATAATATGAAATAGGATTCCTTTCAGACATTCTTCTCACCTAGGGGTTCATTTGCTAAAATTGAATCCTGTCTGAAAGAGCATTTCTAAGAAGAAACAAACTCATCTGCATGCAAGTGATTCTGAATAATATACAGACAGGATGTAAATGTATCCTGAAACAGAATTTATATGCCTGTATGCATACAAGCAGTCATCAACTTAGGAACAAAATAGGAATCAGAATTTCAGTTACTAATCAATTCAGTCATTCAGTGAGCTAACAGGTTTGATTTTATCAAACCCAGTCATTTTTACTGTAGTTGTTAAGGAATAACTATGGTCATTAAGTGAATCTGGCCTCCCAAATTGACTTTGCTTGTTGGAAGCCAGCAAAAAGTTGCAACCATCAAAAGCATGAGCCAGTTGCAAGCAGCAAAATTATGATTTCATGACTGCACAGATGGTGCTATGGTTGTAATTTTGGAGATGGGGAGCAAGTCACTTTTTCTGAGCCCATCAGAAAAACTATCATTAAATTATAATTTGAACAAATGGTCATAAATCGATTGTTACTTAGTTATCTATGTTTTTATATGTATGGGTTATTTTTATTAACAATATATAATACGCAACTATATTTTCTTCCTAGGTTAAATACAAAGAAGATTGGCAGAAAAGTAGGGGCCGCAATTTTGAAATGAAGTTAGATTCCAGATCTTTGCTTGCTGCAAAAGCTTCAGGAGATCTTGCCAGTGAAGTAAGTTCTCTATGTTTTTTAAGGTTTTATTAATAGCAAAAATCAGCATACTTTATATAAATAAAAACAAGTTGTTTTAGAAATTCAGGAATATGATTTGGTTTTTTTAAATAATACGCCATAAACTATGATAATGTATATAAGATACTTTGTTCTTTTCCTGAATAATCTTTTCATTCTAGACACTTTTCATTCTACAGTAGATACTTTCTGAAGTGTCTAGAAACTAAAAAAAATTGAAAACTAATTTTCAGGGCTTAAAAATTAAGCATGCATGCAGATAAAAATAGATAAAATCTTAATGGACCAAAACATATGTATAATTCATTTCAAAGTATTTCTGGCAACATTTAATTAGTTACTTAGATTTAGTTAAAAATAGTGTATTTAAATATAAATATTCACAGTCCCTTTTAATCCCAGGTATACATTTTGGGCTTTGCAACTATTCTCATAAAATTGTTGCCCTGATATGTAGAGCCAGTTAGAAAGTACCTTAGAAAGCAAAATGTAAACTTCTCAGCTGAAAAACCAGAATAGTTTTTTCAAATAGTTGCCTTCCCTCTTTCCAGGTAAGGATTCAGGTAAGTAAAGATTCATTATGCAAAAAAAATTAAGGGAAAAAAAATCACAATATTAGATAGTTACTCTCTACATTATTCAGTCTTACCTTGAAATGCTAGGTTATTCAGTCTTACCTTGAAATGCTAGGTTATTCGAGGTTCAGTAAGTTATTCAGTCTTACCTTGAAATGCTAGGAAGATATAAAGGGTCACAGTGTATGATTCTATAATTATTAATTATTTTCTCTATAAAGATTAAATACAAAGAAGACTATGAGAAAATGAAAGGAAAAGCTTTGTCAACAAAAGATTCAAGACTTCTGCACTCTATGCAAGTAGCCAAAATAAATAGTGAGGTAAATGTCCTTTCATATCCACTTTTATTATTTCTTTAGGATTTACAGAACTCAGTGGTTACAATAAAAAATAATAATCAGTATTTCTTCGTATTAGACTTCTTTATTAAGCAATAGTGGTTAGGGTTAAAAGTTTAAATGCTGTAGAGATTGGAGACCAAATAGTAATAATGATCAGATCAGCTTATTATATTTGGAATCAGGCTCACATGATTTATTCCCTATTCCCTTGTAATTTCCTTTCACTGACTAGCATTACATCTTTTCTATCATTTGATATGTTAATCATGTTTAACGCTAAGCAGGGTTGGCAAAATGGATAATTCAAACTCTTCATGATTATTATAAATGCAGATGTGCAATATTTGTGGTTTGGAAAGATATAAGATGTCCTTAAATTACAGCTGATAATATAATTTATTGTCAGAGTTTGAGATCCTAGTTCAAAGAAACTTGTATTGAAACTTTGGTTCAAAATAAGTTGTTACGGTTTTGGCATTTTGGCATATTTTGGCATAAGATACATTGAAATAATCAAATTTATGTCCACCTAAATTGCATGAGATTATGTGTTTATTTAGTTGAAATATGCAGAAGAACTCAAACACATTCAGAGGCCGGATATTGCTCTTCTTTAGCATACTGGATTATGTCAAGTGATATAGCTTTGCAATGAAGAAATCCTGAATTACCACTTGCTGTTATACATCTATTCTAAAGAAAGGAAGATCATTTTTACTTTTCCTAAACAGAAGAAAATTTTCCTAAACAGAAGACCCATTATATTTTGTCTCCTAAATAAAAGAATGCTGATTCTTGAAGGTGTCTTCAAGTACTGATTCTTTGGTCTTTGCTTTATCTCTAGAAGAAATTGTGTCATAGCACAGCCCCAAGAAAAGATATGGCATGTTTGTGAGATCTTGGGCCATATTTGATATGTAGGTTAAAGTTTTTGCAATAAAATCCAACATTTGCCTAACTTCTGCAGCCAAAGAATAAAACTTGAGTTATTCCAAATGCAGTAATCAACATAATTATTTGAAAATAATTCAGTTAAGAGTAAAAATTTATAAGCTATTATAAATGTAAAGAAAATTTCACAATGCTAGCAAAGAAAGCTGGAACAGAAATTTAGTTTTTCAAGTCTTAGTCAGATAAACAAAATTGTGCAGAGATTTGAAGAAATTGAAAGTTGCTTTTAATCTAGTTATTGTTTGTTATGTGGTAAAGGTAACTTGTTCATTCAAGATTGTTTCATCAATCTGTTTAATTTTTGATAATGCAATATATTGATATTAATGCAGATTGCATATAAAAAAGATTTTGAGAAGAATAAAGCACATTTCCATTTACCACTGGATATGATAAATCTGAAACATGCAAAGAAAGCCCAAGCTCTGGCTAGTGATATTGACTATAGGAAGAAAATACATGAATATACAGCAGTTCCAGAAGACCTAAAGACACAGTGGGCCAAAAAGGCATATGGGCTACAAAGTGAGGTAGGATAAAAGGCATTTCATTTATTATTTTAAAAAGGCTTATAAGAATAATTATGTGATTTATTGGTTATTGAGTGGCTGGGTGCGCGTGAGAAGAGATGAGTGAACATCTCTGCTGCTGCTACCTTTGGTGCTCCAGCCTTGGGCTCTGCAAGTTTCCAAAGTCCCAGTGTGCAGCCCTGGGATTCCTGGAATTCCTGCATTCCAAGCACCCAGGCCAAGCTGCAGCTGTTCCTCTCTCACCAGTGCTGTCTCCAACAACAGCGGCAGCAGCGGCGGGAACCGTGGAAATTACGGAGGTGGCTCCTTCACTTGAGAAGCGGCTAAAATGCTTCCACGGTTCATGCCGCTGCTGCCGCTGTTGTTGGAGACAGCGCTGGTGAGAGAGGGACAGCTGCAGCTCGGCCTGGGTGTGCTTGGAATGCAGGAACGGGCTGCGCATTGGGACTTTTGAAAACTTGCAGAGCCTGAGGATGGGGCACTAAGGGTAGCAGCAGCAGAGATGCTCGCTCGGCTCTTCTCACGCCCACCCAGCTGCTCAGGATTAAACCAAAATGCAGCATGAGGCGCTCCCAGGTACCTCAAAATATTTTTTTCCTGTTGTTACTGGGATGGGAGAAAAGCGGGAGCAACTCAGATGCTGTTGTTAGAGACGGTGCTGGCGAGAGAAGCGCCAGCACCGGCGGGAACCATGGAAGCTATGGAGGCCTGAGAAGCAGCTGAAATGCTGCCAGCGGACATCCCCGCCTGCCTACGGACCCGGCTCTGCAGCAAAGGCGCTTGGTGGGGGTAAGGGAGCCTTTCGCACTCTACCATGATTGGCCATTAGGAGTGGCTGGTGGTGAGTGTAGCTGCTGGCAGGGCACCCTAGGTAAGGGTGTGTGGGGGCGAAATTAATTCACCCCCGAAAAGACATCCTAGCCGTTTTTTTGGGGCAAAAAAAAAAAAAAAAAACAACCCAAGACCCAGCCTTATTATATGAGAAACACAGTAATACCAGGTTACCTAAAACTTGTGAATTTTCCTTTCCTTTCAGCTTCAGTACAAAACTGACCTTCAATGGATGAAGGGAGTTGGCTGGATAGCGGACCAAAGTATCAATATTGAACAAGCAAAAAAAGCAGGAGAACTCATCAGTGAGGTCAGTCTACTAATTTTATTCAAATATTATACTATTGAAGCTTTATAGAAAAGCACTTGTAAGAATGCTGATGGCATGACCCACTGTGTTATGGCTTTTCAAACATGTGATTGACTGCCTGTCAAACCACCAGTTGAGCTATATCAAATTAATAGCAGCAAATTTTATTCAAACAGGCTTGCAGAATTTAGTTAAAATATTGAACCTACTGTTCTATTGGCAGTATAAGCTCCATCCTTTTCATATCCACAAGCAAAGTCATGATGGACTGATAGAAGTAACAGAGGTTGCAACACATTGGCACAAAGTTTCCTGCTTTTATCAGTTGACTTCCCAAACCATCTTTAGTCTCCATATACCATATTTTTCACACTATAAGATGCACCTGAGGTTTAAGATGCACCGAGGTTTAAAAGAGAAAAACAAAGGGGGGGTGGGTAATCAGGTGAAGCCTGACAGGACCACACATAGGTGTCCTCTCATATGCCAGCTCTGCCTATTGACTTTTCCACTGCATAAAAGAGATAGAAGAGGTGGGCAATGACAAGGACTGAAGAGGTGGGATTCAGCCCTTCCCAAGCCTCCATGTGTGTCCTACACTTACCTGTATCCAAAATGGGCCGCGTGGGGACTCGTAGGTGGTATGGGTGAGGCCAGCCAGAAGTGCTATTTGGGGGTTCTTCGAAATGCACAGAATCTTAGCTAGGGGTTCTCCAGAACCCCTCAAAGCCCCAGCAACCCCCTCGGAGTGGACAGTAAAGCACTTATAAGTCTCAGAGCTATTTCTATTATTCTATAAATAATAGGTAATTTGGAAGTCACAATTTTACAATTACCTCTCCTAGTGAGATTACCTATTCTGGTCCCAAGAGTTAGGAAAGGGTCATTGTTTAAATGTCTGTTTAAAGCTTCTAAGGAATGTAGATGATTGTATATGTGCTCTGAAACAAGCCTTGTTCAAATTAAACACAAACTGTATAAAAGCAAACCTTTTTTAATGCAGCACTGGGAATTCTTTTCATTCCCAGCAAAGAGTCATTTAAACCTAATTGTCTGAGATAAAAGCAAGTCCTGTAAAAGCAAGATAAAAGCAAGGTTGTAAAAGGCGGCCAAGTCTAATTACTGATAAATATCAACTGACAAAAGTTTAAAAAAACAAAGTAGAATTAGCTTCATTGGCTTCAACGAGGACTCAGAGTCTAAATAATTTCTTTGCTTCCTGCAAAGAGTGCTGGCTTTTATATCTTATGGGAGGGCAATCACCTTCTAACCTTACTCCCGAGTTGCCCTTGATGCTTCAGCTGTTCTATCCTTTGAGCAGCCCTGCACACACGCGCACTGGGCACAGGCTCTCCGGGATCCTCTGCTTTACTGCTGCCAGATTCCAAAAGTTCCAAAGGCAGCATCCTACTCTCCGATAGTCCTGGGCCCATCCCTGCATCAGACACAGATCCTCGTCCAACTCTTTGCCAGTCTCCCTGACTGGTTCTCTTTCGTCCTCTGCTCTCCACACCTGCTGCTGGCGAACCACAGCAATATAGAAGATGAAAGCATTCAAAAGAGCAGGTGTTGCAATGGAAAAGGCATTCGCATCCTAATTCACATCAAGACACTATTTAACCAAATATCTTGATCCCTCCACTCTGATTCACCCAGAATGAATGCAGCCATTTGCTGCCTTTTCTCTAGACACAGCTGGAGAAGGAGCAGACAGGAAATGTTCTATCAAACTGTCTAAAAGACAAATAATCAAAACTGGGCCTAAGATAAGTATCCTTAATCTGTAAATTAATGAAACTGCATTATTTAAAATTACCAAACCTGGAAAAATTCATGAATACTATTCAATTTACATTTCATCAACAAAACTAGCTTTAACTGCTGAATTGACAAGCAATATTTTTAAAAAGAAACCTTGCAATGCTATTAGGACCTAGACAGAAAATGAATGAAAGGCATACCTGGTCAATTTTAAAGTTGAACAACAGTTGGTGACAATGTCTCATCTTAACATATATTTTAATTAGAAAAAGTATCGACAGAGGGCTGATGCTCTAAAGTTCACAAGTGTTGCAGACAGTTCCCAGATCCAGCATGCGAAGAAAAGCCAGGAACTACAGAGTGATGTGAGTCTGCTTTTCATCTTTTTTCTATATTGATTTGTTATTGTTAAAAACAAAAAAAAATCCCTGAGTATAAATTGATTGAGGATTGGTTGATTGATTATGTGTCACCAAGGCAGTGTTAACTCTTATTGACATCAATAGTTTTTCTCCAATCTGACAATCTAACTTTAAACTGGTCCTTCAGGTCTTCTGAAAATGTACCCGTTGCCATTGTAAACGGAGTTCATCCACCTTGCTCCCGCTGCTCCTGTTTTCTTTCCTTACATCTTTCCCAACAGAAGAATCTTCCCAAAAACCTAAGTCTTTACAAATACCAGCACTGAAAAATAGGAAGATTCAACAGTGAACACTTTTTGCATATCTTTCCTCAGCAAGACCTTATTGTTTATTGCTAAGGTTATGTGTCTGTCCTCCACAATTCCAAGACAGAATTATTGAGAGTTAGGTTGCAAGTTTATATATTATCACTGATTGCATAGTTATCAAGAGGTTTCTTGATATTGGATTTGGCATTTTTATCCACGTACTGAGACCTTCCCCAGGACCTGGGATGGCAGATGGTGTTTGATGGTATTAAAGCTATTGTCACAAGATGTAACCTGTTTCAAGTAAAGCTGCCTTTTGCAGTTGACTGATGTTGATTTCTCCAGTGCTGATAGTGTTCAAGTGGTACTGTAGTTGCATCCAAGGCGTTTATTATTGTTGGTAATATCTTTGCTTCTATCTTTGTTTTATTTACACTTATATTCTATTTATAGGTTTTTGTATTTTTGATATTTTTCCACTTCTTTTTCTTTTATTCTGCTATCTCCAGGGACTGCCATGTCTACTATCCAGACTTATTTTCTTTTTCTTAAGAATAGTTGTTAAATCTGGGATGCTGTGTGGCAGGTGCTTGTCTGTTGAATTCTAAAGTGCCAGAGACTTAGTTTCTTCATTTTCTATTATTTCATCTATGTTGTAGTCTTACCAGTTCTTGCTTGCAGGCAAAATAGGTGAAGTAATAGTAAATTAAGACGCTACAGTGCTCTGGGATACTATTTTTATTATTCTGAAATCTTTCCATTATTTAGAAAATAGATATAATTCTACTTTGTATTAGCATATTAGCGAAAAGCAGCCCATTCTGATGCAATATAATATGCAGAAGCTAGCATCAGCTGCAAACCAATTTTTCACATTGGGAATAAGAAATGGTTTCACTCTCCTACTGTAATGCTACTGCGAACACAAATTGTTATCATAATGATATTGACAAACTCAATGCTTTAGAATTTGGAGAAACAAAGCATATTCACGAATCATTATGACTTCTTCATGAATGTATACTTCTTTATAAATGCTAGTCAACAATTCCATCATTGGTTTTTTTAACAAGATTGCAATCTGAACTTTATACTACTTTATGTCCTATGATTCCTTTCCTTTCCTTTCCTTTCCTTTCCTTTCCTTTCCTTTCCTTTCCTCACTTCTCCTCTCCTCCCCTCCCCTCCCACCCTCCTCCCTCCCCCCTCCCCTCCCTTCTTCCCTCCCCTTTGCCTTTATTCCTTTCCTACTATATAGGGGACTGGCGTATTAATTTATAGAAAAATTTATGGAATATCTCCTGTTCGTTATCCAACATTTCATGCTAGAGTGTGAAAAACTCTGTTCTGTCTACCTGAACCACTGTATTCTGTCAGCTAATGTCAGCATACTGGGCTAAAGGTTGGACCTAGCACAAGGCATGATGATATATTTGTAACAGCTTAGACACTTCTTGTTGTACCTTATGCCTCTGGATGTAATGATTTGGTCTGTTTTTGTAAACAGATTGCATACAAGTCAGCAAAAGAAGATTTTCTTCACAACTACACAATCAGCAAAGATGAGCCTCTATTCATACAGGCCAGAATAAATGCTGCAAATATTAGTGAGGTATGTTGAGATTTGAATGACATTTTGAATGGAGTTTATGGAGAAAGCCTGAAAAGTAGCTTACATATTAAGTAACAGTAGAGTTGCTATGTTTGTGCAAGTTCTGAAACATTTCTACCAAAATATTTTAGAAAGATGCATAACCAATGTGGGTATCTATACATTTAAATATAAGATATATTTATTGGTATAAAAAATAAGAATTAATATCTCCCAATAATTTTGTGAATTTTAATTAGTGTGGATTTTGAGTCTCTGTTTAGACAGCGTTAGCTAGTTGTTGTCAGACAACTAGTGTCTACTATTTATTAAGAGTGACAAGGTCTCTTTACTGTTTTGGGTTACAATTCCCAATTGCCCCATTCAGCATCACCAATGTTGGGAGTAATGGAAGCTGAAATTTAAAGCATTTAGATGTTGCTAATATGTTGCTTATAATATGTTGCTTAAAGCATTTGGATGTTGCTCCCTATGTTGCTAATATTGACATCTTTCATAAAAATCTTCTTAATTTGACCAATAAGGAAACCAACAAACTGGATTAACAATAGGAACTTGAAATGCATTTAAATAACTGGTAAAACAATACAAATCTGATTCCTTTTGGAGCTACTTGGCCTATTATGATGCCTGTGATTCATGACAGTAAGCAAAATAATTGTAGTATTAACATTTTTAGAAAATCTACAAGAGTAGCTGGGAAAGGCAGAAAGAAAAAGGATTTGAACTTCATCTTGATGCTATACCATTCCTGACAGCCAAGGCAAAGAGGGACCTAGCAAGTGATGTGAGTATTGATTTGAAAATATGTTCTCTTAGGAATGATTAAAACTAAAATAAGTGCATGCATCTTTGTTTAAGCTTTTTGCTAATCAATAATATCTGGTATTATTGATAATCAATATCTGATAAACAAGAACCAGAATACAGGACATACCTTTATAAAGAAGGTTACCTGGGCCTGATTCCACAGTTAATAATGAGTAGACTATTCCATTCTCTTTACTGGCATAATCTGTTATTTTTATCAACAGATAAAATACAAGGAAAATTATGAGAAGACTAAAGGAAAGTTGATTGGAGTGCAAGATGTGACCCAAGACTCACAAATGACTCACTTGCTCCATGTATCCAAGTTGCAGAGTGACCTAGAATATAAAAAGGCGTTTGAAGACACAAAGAATCAATATAATGTTTCCATGGATATGGTAAATCTTGTCCATGCCAAGAAAGCTCAAGACTTGGCCACTGATAGAGGATATAAGACAATCATGCATCGATATACAGCCCTGCCCACAGATATGAAGGTAGAATGGGCCAAGCAGGCTTATGGCTTGCAGAGCGATGTAAGTCCCAAAGTTCATTATTTTTATACAACTTTCAACACTTAGCCATTTGGGGCTACCATAATCTTTGGTAGGTTTATTGATAATAACTATCACAGTCTGATTATACTTTGTCCACTCACACAGTGGTTCTATCAAAGGGTCAGGAGTTTGCTAAATTATAACTTAATACCATATGTCAGGGGTCCCCAACCACCGGGCCCGTACCCGTACCAGTCCGTGGATCATTTTGTACCAGGCCGCAAAGAATGAATAATCGTGATTAAAATATATTAAAAAATATGTTTTTAGTAAAGAAATAGTAAAGAAGCCCTTTACTATTGAGGAAGAATTGATTTTGCTGGTCCTTGAAAAAGTGTTTCTGCGTAAAACTGGTCCCTGGTACAAAAAAGGTTGGGGACCACTGCCATATGTGATCCCAATGTGGTAGGAATTATAGTACAATTTGATCTGGTGTGACACAATTCCTCAATTAGATAAAATGTACACTGTTTATCTGGGATGAAAAATAACTTCATTTATGGAACCCTGAGGGTTTTTTTTTTTTTTATAACTTTGTATAAATTCCTAATGGATCTGGAAATCAGGTTAGTATTGCAAACTATGCAGATGAGTACATAGTACATATTAGTGTACTATGTACATAGTACATATTATCATAGTAATATAATGATTGCAAACCAATATTATGCTTCTCATCCATGTTTATATGAATGGAACCGGTGCTAAATATTTTTGGGTGAGCATAGGCCTAGTAAACAGATCAAGAATGCAAAGGGGATGTTATTTTTTTCCGGGAGAGTGTGTGCACAAGCATATTTTTTAAAAAATGGGGCTAATTTGAATTTAAAGCTTATGCTAAATATTTTTACACTTCCCATCTTGGAATGGCAAGAAATTATGCCACCTATTTCAGCAACCATACCAGAGGAAGGTTGGCCCCCTATTATAGAGGCATGTGTATTTGCCTTATGATGATGAGTTTACATATCCCTCTTTTGTGTAACTTAGGGTAAAATTAAATGGGTTATTTGCATTGGCCTTTATCAGCTATACAAAAAAGGGATTAAAATAAGTCATTCCTGTGTGCACCTTCACTAATTTCCTTTACTGACCCAAATCTTTTCTATGGCTGTAACTCAATTCACACCTACTTTGGAGCAAGTCTTATCATAGTCTTGCTTCCAGAAAACAGACAAAAGATTTATACAGAGAAATCTTTTGAACCATGCCTGATTTTCATGACTGATACTTTGAGAATGTTGTCAGAAACCATTTAGTTATCAGTAAAAGAGAGTAAATAAATAAGTTCTTTCTCAATGCATTTTTTTTAACCTCATAGCAAAAAGGTTCCCTAACAGCACATTCACGGTCTCTTTTCTAAACCACCCTCCTCCCTTTCACATTTCTACCCACAGTTGCAAAGAAGTGGATAAAACAAAAGCAGGCTCTAATTTGGCTCAGTTGGTGTTCTGATGTGTGAGTTCTTTAGGTGGCATTTTTAATGTGTGAGCAGCCACAATAGAGCATTTTCATTTCCTTTTGTCAGAACCAATACAGAGCAGATCTGAACTGGATGAAAGGAGCCGGATGGATCGCCACTGGGTCATTAAATGTGAAGCAGGCTCAGAAGGCAGGAGAACTCATTAGCGAGGTGAGATTTCATGACAGCCGTAGCAATATCTGCCCCATAATGCATGTAAAATGTCGGTATAAAATTAAAATAATTCCACTGAAAGGGGGAGAAAAGAAAAAGGCTCTCAAAACCAGGCATTGTAGTCATAATTAGAAGGAAGCCAGATACCAAACAGAAAACAGTGGGAGTCCATATAGTCTTTCCAAAAGCAAAGGAGGTGACAAGTGATATCATGAATAATAATGACAATCAAACAATTGCTATCCCTCCACCTTGCCTTTTATTAATGAAGTGTATCAAGGCTTAACATGTATATTTATGACTCTAATATGACTAGTGCTCAAGCTCTCCCGTTCATATACTTTTTTCAGTACAAAAAACAAAATAGAGTTTACAGATGCTTCTCAATGCTCCTAAAACCATTCACAAACAAAATATTCTGAATTTTTGAATATGCATACCGAGCAAGTATGTTAAAAGGTTTAAAGAATCCCAAAGTACTTTTGTGCAGTCACACTAAAGATGGTGTGATCACAGGCATGGTCATTTATAGCAGAAATACATTTAGTCACAGATTTCTAGTGCAGTTTTAGTGTTGCTGAACCTTTTGACCGAGAGAACAAAACAAAATATTTTTGTTTTTACAATATTGTTTTAAGCAAGCAATATTCAGGCACTTGGTATAAATATTTTGCAGCTTTAATATTTTCACCATTGAAATGGCAGTGTTTTGGAAGCTGTGATTTTTACCAATTAAATTTAACTTTTGCTTGTAATTATAATTTGAAGAATGTCTTTTCTAAAAATTGGATATCTGTTAGTCTTTGTCCCTAGAAACCCTAAGTCTTTTATGTAATTGTTATGGTACTCTATACATCTAAGTGATTCGATATTTTTAGCTTTTGAAGCAAGTGTCTACCATTTTTTTAAAAAAAAATATTTATAAATATTTTTATTACAATAGTTAAAGTGATGAACCAATTTTTTTCATTTGTGGGATAGCACAATAAAGATGCACTGTAAGTGATGTTAATGTAAATGTCACAATCCATTGTCCTTGAAATAAATTATCTGTATACAAATACAGGAAAAACACATGATCAAATATCTCATTTTTTTGGTGTAACATAAGCAATAAGATAGGCTATCAGAAATGCCTCTTTGATTTGGCTTTAGTTTTTATTATTTATGTTCATGACTTAAATCATCAGATTTCAAATAATGCCCAAAATATCATTGTAGTATTATATTCAAATAGCTGTTTTACTACAAGGGCTTACAAAAAAATAATGCTAGTTTGTATTTCAGACTTTGGGGGAATGTATGAGGTTTTTTTTCATAGGATTCTCGGTATTTTATTACACATAATCCTCTTGAAATGTTTTCCTTAAATTTTAAATGGAAATGCTGTATGATCACACTAGTAAAAATTAGTTTTAAATGGAAACTAATTCTAATCTGGAAGTTCTTAGGTAATAAGCATGAAGAAATAGGAATAATAATTATGTTTACACGTTCACTCTAATCTCAAGCAACCTATGATATTTTTTTTATTTCAAATAGCATGAAAGAACAGCACAAAATTCACTGCTTTGATCTTTTTTTTTTTTTTTTGCTCAACAGAAGAAATATCGTCAGCACCCATATGCTTTGAAGTTTACCAGTATTAAAGACACTCCTGAGATGATCCAGGCTAGAATTAGTTATAACCAGGCTGTGGATGTAAGTTGTAATGTATATACATTATGATTATTAAAATGGTAGCCTCTTTGAATGATCTGATTGAAGCACTAGTTTTCTCTGTCATTGACCTCATTCTCAGGAACTGAGAAACTTGTGTTAATGGAAACCTACTATTCTTCTAAAAAGCCTAGCAGAACACTCATATATAGACAGATAAATTTGTAACCCTAACCAGACTCATACAATTTGGTACATTAAACATATGTTCACAATTTACAACCATATCAGCATCATAGTTGTAATATTTATTTTTTTCTCCTTAGAAAACATTTTAAATATGAATTTCTCTTTGTCTCACTGAAATAATTATGAGCAATTCTCTTTTTTACAATAAATCAGTGCTAGTAACACGAATCACTTCAATCTTATATAGCCATATACATAAATACATCTAATTTACAGCAAATTATTTCTTAAAGTAATAGGTAATTCTTTCATAGATACACTCAAAGACAAATACACAAGGAGATGAAAAATTATTTATGTTCATTTATTTTAAATTTAAAATACAGCTGTCCATTTAGAAATAATCCTAATATAATGCAAAATAAAGCAATAAAATAAGCAAATTAAATCATAAGTGCACAGTAAGATCTAAAACCTTGGAAATAATTATTATCTCACACTGAAAAATAATACAGTAGGTACTAGATAACCATTATTTGGAAGAGACATTTTTCTAAATTATCACCACTAGCTGAGCAGAACATGCATGATTGATAAATAAATAAGGTTGGGAACCATTCCATATTCATATTCAAGAGTTAAAATAATTGTCTTACTTGGGGCTTATAAATGAATAAATCTGCCATCAAGGAATTCAAAACTCAGAAAACAGCAGGACATAATTCCATCTTTCAGAGCACGTTGTCCTGCAAATGCTGTGTTTTAGAAAAGAATTTCGAGCATGAGACAGCAGCTTATTGATTCTCCCGTTCATAGTGAATTTAGGTAAAGGGATGCTACCCTTTGACAGAAGCTAACGAATGCAGTCATATTTAAATTTAAAAAAACATTTATTGCTGTTGTGAATCATCACTTTATAAACTTTACCACGGGTATACGATAAGCAAATACAATATGGCTGTATGCCGAGGAAGTTATTCACAATTTGCCAAAAAGGTTTCAGTGACACACTGGAAAGAGTTGACTGTAGATGCCACAACCAAAACTGAGATTTGAAATCTTAATTAATTAGTTAATAAAGAGAGTTACAAGAAAATCTTAATACCTAATGAATTCTTATATTGGCTATAGTTCTTGAATTAATTTGATAAGGATTTATTTGGGGGAGGATGGTGGGGCTACTATGCACAAAACATGTAATGATGCCCCTCAAAGTATTTTCCAAATTTTGCAGAGGCTTTATAAAGAACATGGAGAGAATGTCAAACATAATTATACCCAAATAGCAGAACTTCCTGAGATCTCACAAGCTAAGCAAAATGCTTTGAATATCAGTGAGGTAAGATTTTTACGATACATCTTGACTTTCTTGATATTAATTATAGCTGTGATTTGTGTAAAATGTATTTTTTTCATTTTCTTTCTTAAGGATAAGCATGGCTGTAAGTAAGGAGTTAAAAGACCAGTCTTATGCAGATGCATTTTTGCTATTCCTCTCATTTTTAATAATGGCAACATAGCCACATTGTTGGCCTGTTTAGCTTCTGAAAAGAAAATTCTAAGATGAAAGACTAAAAGGCAAGATTGAACTGAGATGAAATTTGGTGTCTTTATAACAAGTACTCAATCATGACAATTAATCTTCCATAATCTCCTTAAATCAAAGGGTAGAAGTTGCAAAATTTACAGCCAAGTTATTTGTAAGGTAGTAACATTATGTAGTAGCAAGAAATAATTCAGTTTGTAGTTACTTTTATAGGTTTAGCACATCTATACTATTATTTTGAGGATCGTCACTTTTATTCAAATGCCTCAGATATAGTTTGCATTGCAAAAAAATGGCTCCAATGTAATTTTCTATAATCCTCTATAATGCTATAATGCTTTTATTTTCCAGAACACAATATGTTACATCTGGGGCATGTTAAGTGTTGATTTCTTCTTGCTGGTGCTATCATTCTGACACCTTTTATGATAACTGCATATTAAGATAAAAGACAAGCTATTGCCAATACTAAAGATAAAAATTAGTGGAGATGGGGAAAATAAAAATTAGTGGAGATGCTGCCCCCAGACAAGATAATAAAATGACCACTTCAGACACATTGGACTGAATCTAGATTAACCTTTTTCAAATTAATCATAGTTCTAATTTGAATCAGTGGGTCTAACTGTCAGCTATTCAACAAGAGCCATGGTGGCACAGAGGTTAGAATACAGTATGCAGGCTGACTCTGGCTACTGCCTAGAGTTTGATCTTGACTGGGCTCAAAGTTGACTCAGCCTTTCATCCTTCCGAGATCGATAAAGTGAAGATCCAGACTGTTGGCGGAAATATGGTGATTCTGTAAACTGCTACGTTTCGATGAAGCCTCATTCATCATCTTCAGGCTTGTTTCTTCAGCTCTGTGCTTCTCAGAGTAATGTGAGCTTGCAGCTGCTTCTTCCTTTTAACTGCTAATGGGGGTATGACTTGATTGGTTGGGGGTTTGGCTGTGTTCTGATTGGTAGGTGGGTTGGCTGTGTTCTGATTGGCTGGGGGTGTGTTCT
>BLBF01000016.1:49843195-49855603 GCA_015471245.1 Laticauda colubrina
ATAGATAGATAGATAGATAGATAGATAGATAGATAGATAGATAGATAGATAGATAGATGATAGATAGATAGATAGATAGATAGATAGATAGATAGATAGATAGATAGATAGCTGGATGGATAGATAGATAGATAGATAGATAGATAGATATAGATATGCAGATATGCAGGCAGGCAGGCAGGCAGGCAGGCAGACAAGACTGTTTTTTGCATGTAAATGAAACTGTTTTGTGCATGTAAATGAAACTGTTTGTAAACGAACCATTTATCTGAAATGGTTTCCTACATGAGCAGGGGATTGGACTAGAAGACCTCCAAGTTTCTTCCAACTCTGTTATCTGATCATGAAATAAGGAAATTCAATTCCAGTGGTTAAAGGTTATATATGTTTCATGCAGCAGAAGTTATTTATAATGAAGGCATTTGAATAACTGCTTCTTAGTTTTATGCTATCAATTAGTTTTGATCGGTTTCTCATAGAATTTATACCGATCTGACTTGAACTTTATGAGAGGAGTTGGCTGTATCATACCCGGGGCCTTGGAAATTGAAGCAAAGAAGAAAGCTTCTGAACTCATCAGTGAGGTAACAAAAGATGTTTTTGATTTCTTCACTACAAACAAGGTTTTGCCAGATGTCTGAGTAAAACTGACAAAGAGGCTTCCTGATTAAGGATGGGCTCTCGTTCCCACCCTCCCTCTTTATTTGATGATTCAATTTATATCCTGGATGAACTGAATGGAGTTCAAGGTTTTCCAGACCTTGATAACTACTTTCAGAAACTTTCTGTTCTGTAATCAGGACCCAAGTGATTGGTACATTAGGGTGATCCTTTGTAGAAGGAAATGCTCCTTTCCAGATGAAAGGGAGCCTGTGTTTTTATATTAGACATAGAATCACATTTCTCAAAACCCAAGTGACTTGATATAAGTGGCCTTTCTCATTACTATGCACTCTCTCCCTCTCCTCTCCCTCTCCTGCTCTCTCTCTCATCTCACTCTTAAGTTTTTCTCCAGAGCAAAAGAATGGGTCAATAATAAGGCAAAATAAAGACCAAAATAGATATAATGGCAGAAACCACATTTTAAAAATGTGCATGTCATTTCCTTTCATGTATAAACATGGTGTAAACATGGTGTTTTTTGTCAAAAGATCCTAGAGGTGAAGATAACTAAGTCCTCTTCCCTCTTGTCCTCTTCTTGCTCATAGTTCCAATCTCTTTTTAATTCTCATCTGAAGAAGCCTCTCTGGATTAAAAAGCCTTTAAAAAGGCATAAAAGGCAGAGTGAATGAGGTGTTTGGTGTTTGGGACATGTCCTATTCCATATGTGTTATGATATATGACTAAACAAACCCAAACAGCCAGCCTATTTATCCTTTGGAAGCCCTTTAGACTTGTATGAATGTAGAACCTCTTTGCTATTGATAAAAAGGTCCATTTTTTTCTAGCTCTAATATAAGGGTTTTATTTCTGTCAGGAATTTTAGTAAAAATATTAGATCTGAATTGATTCAGTTCAAAGGTACTAAGTGAAGAGATTATCTGATCAAATCTACTTTGAATTGAATCATACATTTGAGGCTCTACAGCACCACAACAAACTGATGGGTGGACCAAACCAACTAAGTCAAAAACTGGGTTGTATAATTTCCAGTCTAAAGTTCACTGAAATGATTGCTTAACCAAGAAAAATGATTGCTTAACCAAGAAAAACCAAGAAAAAAAAAAACCAGGAAAAAGATCACAATAATATTTAATGTGGAATAATCATTTCTATTTTACTTAAATAGTTCTGGAAGTTTTAATAATTTTGTGTAAAAATTGTATAAGAACTGTATAAAATATTTGGTTGTTTATCATTTCCACCAAAGTGCTAAGATGTAGTTCAAAAGAAGTAAGGCCAACAACTACTGTAATCCTTGTTTATTTTTTAGGGAGTCTCTTGATTTTACTATACAGGTCCAGTTAATGATATGGAGGCAAGGGATTGAAATGATATACTATACAGGTCAATAGATTGCTGCATGTAACATATTCTGTGTAAAGGACTAGTCAAATCGGTAGCATTGAAAATATAATGTCCTTATCTTGCATTTCTGCTTTTGTCTGCCTTGTGTGAATTCAGAATAAATACCGTCAGCAAGCAAATTCCTTCAAGTACACATCAGTGATAGACACTCCTGGCCTTCTTCATGCAAAATTCAGCAATATGATTGCTAATGAGGTAGGTTCTGCTAACTTGGATCAGAAAACATGCTCTTTAAAATGCAATATATGGAGAGGGAGGAAAACAGCATGCTCTGAGAAGTGTAAAAAGTGTACAGGGGGGGGGGGGAAGGGAGGGAGGAAAGCACCATCAATTTATCCTTTAACATTGTAAGATCATTTTTATTATTCCTAGAGAAATGTTTATTATCTCTTTGTTAGTCAGACGGACAAAGAAAACAAATCAGAGCAGTTATTTCATAGTGATTCGTGCAAATGACTTCTCTTTTGTTCTTGAAAGCAGCCATAATGTAAAAGGATATACTGGAAGGACAGTCTCAAAGATAGTTAACATCAATGTGTTCAAAAACTCACTTAAAGCACCAGAGGCCAAAAATCTTGCTTCTGATTTCTCAAACTATTCAGAAGACCCTTGCAGATTCATTTCACCATTAAAATGAAAATAAAATAAAATCCGCATCGGGAAAATGTTTGGTCCCCTAAACTTCCTTGCTATGTTCCCCTCCCCCACCAAAGTAACATTGAATGTTTATGGAAATGTCATGAAATAAGGCTTTAGAAATCATGGATTAATGCAGTTTTATTTCTGCAGTTTATAGATTCGTTCTTTTGAACTTTTTTTTTTTTTAGTATTTGATTGTTTTTTTCAATTTATAAGATTAATTAGTTAACAAAATATTGATTGACCCAAAATAGTAAATACAGAATATATTATTACATATAACATAATAAATCAGATTAATGGGTAGAAGATTTTGAAATTTTTTAAACATAAATGTTAGTAAAAAAAACAGGTGATGCAATGTCAGATTATGTCATTAAAATGTCAGATTATGCTTTTATTTTGTATGAGAGAAATTGTACATTGCCTTTTTGATAAAAAATTGCTATTTGCATGGGATTATGATTTTATTTATTTTTATTTATTTCTGTCCTTTAAAAACTCTGTTAACTGTGTATTTGTTGACTGAGTACAAGGAATAAACCTTCCTCTTTACACACACACATGCAGACTAAAATGTTTTCAATATCAGGAGGTTAAAAAATAGCATCCAGATTAAAATCTTTTCCATTTTGGGAGATCCATGGCTTGAGTGCATTAACTATATCAGCTGTTTGAAGTAATTATTTTCTTTTACCAAGGGTAAAAGAAAAATGAACCTGCTTTCGGAACAATCCACAAACCTCAGCCTTTTCTCTTCAAGCACAGAGCCCACTTTTTCAGATCAACTGAGTGATGATCCATTAGTGGGAACAGGAATTGAGTGACCAACTTTTCACCGAAGCCTGACATCACAGGCTAAAAGTAACTAGCTCAAAACCACATAGTCAGCTTTCATGTTTAAGGCTGGATTAAAATTTACAGTCTCTGGCACACTGCCTTAACCACTAGACCAAACGAGGTCACTCCTATAGCTATATATGCCATTGAAAAATAAAAGGATGGATATGATTGATACCCTAAAATTTTGTTTCATCTGCCCTCATCCTTTCTCTTTGAATTATTATGGACACTTTGCACCCAGTACATCCCCAGTCATTCCCGATATCCAGATCAGAGGAAGCATGCGTACTATTCAGTACAGCTAACAAAAATGTAGCTTGATGTTTATTTATTAAACATCGGCAAACATCAAAAACATTTGCTGGCAAAAAATGGGATAAAAGGCAGGAAAAAACAGAGAAAGAACAAGACGTGAACAAATTACAACAAATTACATTATTTGTATACTTAGATCTAGGCACAGGAACTTTCCAAAGTTGTTAGTGGAGACTGCCCCACAATGGCCTGTTATTCCATTAGCATTAACCCTTTCGTGTGTACAATATTATAATTGTGCATATAATAGTGGCAGAATAAAAATGGAAAGTAGGACATTGCCAATCCCTCTTCTATTCTGAGCATGCAATGTAGGTAGAAATGATGTATCTACTGTGAAGAAAACAGACTATCTATCCATCCATCCATGCATCCATGCATCCATACATCCAATTTCTAAACTGCCCATCTCCCTCAGATGGGAAATAGTTGTTGCAAGCCACAGAAATTGCGACAGTGCAGTGGAGAGCATTGTTTTCCTCTCTTTTTCTGCATGGACAAAAAATGATTACAATTTCATTAGGTGCTCTTGATTCTCTTCAATTGTGAAAATTCTTGATCAAAGCTTTCCAGTTTTGGACTGGAGATAGTTCCATATTCTGTGCAAACATGGGAAACATTTTTGTATATATGTATATATGTATGCATGTATAATGTATGTATTTATTTCTGTTAAAATAAAACCCATATTTTATTTAAAACATGTGGTATGTAGAAATACATGTTCAAAACAAATTCCAACCTGTGACTATTTAAGAAATGTAACTAAACAACATTTAAAAGGAATTTTTGATGACTTTTAAAAACAACTCTCCTAGCGCCTGTACAAAGCAGCAGGAGAAGACACCTTGCATCACTGTAGGGTAACCCTGGGACTTCCTGAGTTTCAAAGGGCAAAAATGAATGCAGTGAACATTAGTGAGGTAAGTGCTTACTTTAATCTTGGCCATATTTCCCCTTAATAAGTGTCTTTAAGCTCTGATTCTATACAGAAGAGGTTGACAGTTTTACCCATTTTACTGATATGTATGAAATGTAATTGTTATCTTCTGTCCTTGATCCTCTCACAGTCGCTGTGGTTTATCTATTTATTACAATTTTAACCTATGTGTTTATATTTACTGCCATGATTTTTTAACAGGAAAATCTGAATTGCTCTGAGAGCTGATAATTTTAATTCCCTTTTGCATCTATTATATCAGTATCATCAGTATCTTAATTCATTGGCATTGCTGCATTTAAATTTGCATATTAGTTTTTGTCACTTTTTATTGAAAACGGTCTTTATGCTGACTATTGGTTCCGTTGTAGTGAATTTTCAGAATTAAAAATTCTGTGGTAAGATTGTTATAATATTGCAGTTGTTTTGGGATATTAATATTTGGGCAGAAGTATTATCTATCCTGAATTTTTCACCTTCTTTTCCTTCCTATAGTAATGTGGAAAAAAAAGGAGCCCAGAAAATGAATAAATGCATGTAAAAATAACATGAAATTTCTATTCACCACAAATATGTTTTGTAGGTGGCTCATGGTTGTTTATAGGTGTAATTATTCCTTATACATCTACATAAATTAAACAATCCATATAAAAATATTTATCATTTGATATGTTTATTGCATTGTTTTATTTGATTTGATTTGAAGAAGCATCTTTCTACAAGTGACTGAAGCTTATGTGAATTATTTTGGAACCTGTATTGTGATTCAAACAAATTCCTTTTGTTAATTTAGTTTTTAGTTAAAATTTAACCAAGAAATCTAAATTTTCCATTTCTTAGGCAAAATACAAGGAATCTTGGCATAATCTTCATGCTCAGGGTTATAAACTGACAATGGAAGCCATCCCTTTCCAGACTGCCAAAGCCTCCCGAGAAATTGCCAGTGATGTGAGTTGAATTATGCAGCCTTCCATCTTGCCTAATTTTTGTTAACTTCGTGTAATACATTGTAGAAAGCAGATTTTACTGAATTAAAGCAGCCCCATAATCATGTGAGACAAGGATGTGAAACAGAATGTATTACTTATGAATGAGATTCTTTGTGTGAATTTAAAAAAAGTCACTGTTAATCAGAAACAAAGCAGGCCTGAAGCTCTTGCAATGGGAATAGGGGAAAGAAAAATATCTCTGTATATTCTATTCAGATTTACCCAGAACATCCAAAATAATATCGATCCATGTAAATAGATAATCCATTTATTTCCTTGGGTGTTCCAGTAAAGCAGCTAAGAGGAATGAAGATAGATTTACATCTACATTTGACTGATTGATTTCTGCTTTTAGAAGCCCAATGCTTTTTGTATGGGAATTAAATTCTTCACTTTCCTGAAACAAAATGCACACATTCTCTCCCCAAAGTCAAGAAATAAGGCCACTATGAGCAACATTAAAACTTTCACTATCATAAGAATGCTACTTTTCAGAGCAGCAGGGGTACCCTTACAATTTGTAGATTTGTTGGTTATTGTGAGATATTTTGAACCCTTTTGAACCCTTTTCCTCAATGCCAGTGACTTCATGCAAGTGCCATTTCCCTATTCCAGGCAATTTCTTATATTCCAGGCTACATTCAAATATAGCAGCTTTTGCATAACAATAAGTATTTTGGGAACATCAAAATAACTTTGAGATAAACAAAACATACCCTGAGTCATGCTGAGATATGCTTATGAACATGTTATCTCTTTGATGATACTGAAAAACCAATGTGGCAGCATACAAATAAAATAGATGCAGATGCTCTTACCTGTATAATGCTTCACCTCATAGTCATCTTGTTCCAGATTTCGTACTAGCAGCAAGTTTCTCAAATACTTAGCAATTGAATTTAAAAGGACTTTCTACAAAATCTCACTTTTTCACATATACAGTCCTGTTGTTCATACAATATAATTTCTCTTGGCACGTGCTGATCAGAGCCAGTTTTTTGACATGTAAAAGATGAAAAGTGAACAGAAACACACCACCAATAAAATATGTGATGGCTCTTTCATGTATTTGAATTGTATGTAGCAGTGAACACTTTCCTTAATACACACACACACACACACACACACACACACTTATATCTAAATATATATATATACATATATGCTGTTCAGCTTCCTTCGGGTATTATCCCACGTCATTGTAGTTGTGCTTTTAAAGTTGTTGCAACGTTTTGGCAGAATCTCATCTGCCATCATCAGGCTTCTGTATTGTGTTCATCTATGAGTCAGACTTTCACAGCCATTTCTGTTTTAAATTTGGGGCTAGCCTACTGCTGTGCCAGAATGGTTTTTTCTTCATCCTGATTGGTTGGGAGTCTTGGTCTGTGTTTATTGGTCTTGGAGTTTGCTGTGTTCTGCTTGATTGGTGTTTCTAAAATCTTCTGTCTGTTTTGTGGCTTTTTGTCTTGATTGGCTGGCAACATTGTGTTTCCTTTATTGGAGGCTTTTAGTGCAGCTTGGCTCCTAGTAAATTGACTGCTATCATTTATTAGGAAGCTAGGTTTCATCTGGGTGCCTGATTGGGATGTGTTTGAGCTGGAGATATCAGGGACGATCTGTTTGTGCCCAGGTGTTTGTCTGGCTTGTGGTATGGAGATTTTTCTTGTTTGTGAGTGCAGGCTTCCAAATGATTGACAGTCTGGTGGAATCATCTCTTCTATTCATGCTTTCAGGTCTTTTTTCAATATCTATGGCTTCTCTGATGATTCTGTGGCTGGGGTTTTCTATAGTGGCTAGGGTTTTGGTGCCTTTGAAGTTGATGCTATGACCTGTGGCTTTCATGTGTTGGACTAGTGAGGAAGTGTGTTCCAGCTTTTTTACTGCATTCTTGTGTTCATCCAGGCGGGTACTTATTCTTCTATTGGTCTGTCCAATGTATGTGGCCGGGCATGATGCACAGGGGACTTCTGCTGAAATGTTGCTACAACTTTAAAAGCACAACTATAATGATGTGGGAAAATACCCAAACGAAGCTGAATACCATACATATATATGTGTGTGTGTGTGTGTGTGTGTGTGCGCGCGCGCGCTGTTCAGCTTCCTTTGGGTATTATCCCACGTCATTGTAGTGCTTTTAAAGTTGTAGCAACGTTTCAGCAGAATCTCATCTGCCGATACATACAAACTCAATACAGAAGCCTGATGATGGCAGATGAGATTCTGCTGAAACATTGCTACAACTTTAAAAGCACTACAATGATGTGGGATAATACCCGAAGGAAGCTGAACTGCATATCTATATATATCTATATATCTATATCTATATATCTATATCTATATCTATATCTATATCTATATCTATATCTATATCTATATCTATATCTATATCTATCTATCTATCTATCTATCTATTTATCTATCTATCTATCTATCTATCTATAGAGAGAGGGAGGAGGGAGGGAGGGAGAGAGAGAGAGAGAGAGAGAGAGAGAGAGAGAGAGAGAGAGAGGGAGGGAGGGAGAGAGAGAATGAGAATGAATGCAGGGGTGCAAGATAAATCTCATTTTCTTTTCCATCATAGCTACAGTACAAGCATAACTTCGTTTCCGAAAGGGGAAAGCTCATTGGTGCCAGAAGCATTCTGGATGACACCAATCTGCTACACTGCTTGCATGCTGCTAAGTTACAGAGTGAACAGGAATATAAGAAAAGCTCAAGAAATATCTGTTCTCAGTACAATCTCCCCATGGACATGGTTAATCTAGTTCATGCTAGAAAAGCCCAGAATCTCATCAGTGACCAGCAGTACAGGAAAAGATTGCACCAATACACAGTGCTCCCTGAAGACTTGAGGATGAAGTGGGCCAAAAAAGTTCATTTACTTCAGAGTGAGGTAATGCATACCTGGACAATTATCTTGGATACCCAACAACAGAACAGTGCAGGGTGAATCAAATTGAGAATTGCTAACTTTACTAAATAAATAGGCTATAATAACTATAAAATTATACTATATTACAGCTTTTCTGAGCCTGTACATTCTAAAGGGTTGATTAATCAATTCAGAATGTTTTTTCAGAAGTTATGCTAAAGGATTATGTTAATTCAGTTTTGGATTTGAATTAATATATAGGATATTGACATAAATACTACAGGAAGAACTATTTGCTGAAGGTTTTGCCTATATTAAAGTAAAAGCATATCCATTTTTTTCATACTTCACTGTACATTTAACAGATTCCAAATTCAAACTGGAATGCAGTTTAAAAGAGTTTACCAAACTGGATATTTTCAATGACAGCTAATGATAACATTGCATAATGACTTTTGGATTCTTCCCTAGCATAGCTAATATACTAAAACAAAGCAATTTTGTGCTTTAAGTTACACTATAGTGAAGCAGCCCTTAACTGATATACTAACTTTGTTAGTTAAGGGCTGCTTCATTCCTTTTAAAGGATGCTATAGCATTTGTATCATAGATAGTTGCACTCATTGATCAATGAATTCTGACCATCCTCTGATAAAATTGATTGTATTGCTGAGCAATGTTTGAACCAATGTATTTCAAGATGTATCTTTTGAGATCAGCATCTATACTACTACAACTCTCCTGTCTGTTTATACTATAAAGTCTGTTTGCAACCTAGAGTCACCTTTGTTGAGATGGGCAACATACGAGTTTGCTTGATTGCTTGATTTAGAGTGCACCATAAGGCAATGACTCTTTTTTTTAATCAATGTATCTCAAATAGGCTAACTTAAAGAAGGCATTCAAAATCCAAGATACATTACTCCTGTGAGATTGAAATATCAATCAATATTCTTTAGACCAGTAGTATTGACCATCTGCTGTGGACAGCCTGTTACATTATTAAGATTTCTAATGCTTCTTTTTAGCTTTCCACAACCAAAGTTAATGGGGAAGCTAGCAGGAAGTCAGAAATTGCTTCTGTTCTCACACCTTTTTTTGCCTGTCATGATTATTCTCTTTATCAGTTTAATTAAGGAAGCATATCTGAAAAGATGCCCCACAAATTCCTAAATTTGTTAGGGATACATTATTTATTCCAAAAGTGACAGATGAATGCATTAAAAAAAAATCACACCATTGTCTCAGAAAACATAAATGTAATGTTCAAATATGAATACAAGTCAGGGATCATATTCTGTGATACATTCTGACATTTTGTTTTTGTTTTTATTTGATAGTTTTCCTACAAATCTGATCTGAATTGCATGAAAGGAGTTGGCTGGATGCCTCTAAAATCCCTTCATATAGAAAATGTGAAGAAGGCTGGAGAACTCATCAGTGAGGTACTGCTAACTCTTTCATGGGACTGGCAATCTATAATATTTGTATGCCACCAAGATGCTTCCTTATACAATCATTATAATAAGGAAGCCTGGACTAAAACTGATTTCCTGGTCTGGTTTACCTGGTGGGGTAATAGCTATATTATACACACAAATCTATTAGACTCCAATAAACCTATAATCAAAAAGATATGTTATAAATGACAACCTTGTATAGAATCTTTTTTATTATCTACTTCATCATTATTGGCCTTAATTCTGTTTGCAGACAAAATATCGTCAGAAACCAAATCATCTCAAGTTCACGACTGTTACAGACTCTCTGGACTTCCTCCATGCAAAGAATAGTTACATTCAGTGCAATGATGTAAGTTAAGTGTTTATGATGTAGGTCATAAAAATTGTTCTCAGCCTCACATTATATGATTTATAATGTTATATGTGTCCATTTCATGTGGATTTTGTGATGAATGTTGTGAATTTTCAAGGGTAGTAATTTATCCTTAATTTATATATTGGACTTTAGGAAGTTTTTTACTGCAACATTGAACTCTATGAATCAGAAGACACACATTTAGAATTCATTACTTCTCAGTCCATAAATTTGTTCTGCCTGTCAGAAGTGAATGAAGCTAATAATATTTCCACCACAGTTACAGACAGACAGATGACAGAGAGATGGTTAATTCTGCTTATTCTAAATTTCCAAGTTATTTAGGGCAGGCATATAGCTTATTAACATTTGAAGGTAAGCAGATCTCAAATGATCGTGGATTTTTTAAAAGACTACTGATCATCATAGATCTGCTTTTCTGGCTCTTACATTGTAGGATAATCTGAGTTCCAGAAGTATGTGAACGGTGTCATGGGAATTTATTATCAGGCAGATACACAAAAGTTCTGTAAACAGATGGAGTTCATATTTTATGTAGTGCCAAAGATTTTACAAAGAGCAAATTTCTGATTTTGCCTGAAGACTTTTGCTTGGACAAAATAGAGGTAGCATTTTGCATTTTAGTGAAAATAAATCTTTGCCTAAAGTAAGCATAAGCATAGGCATAGGTTAGTGCTATATGCACTCTGTATTGGGGAAAATAGCATTTTAGATATAGTGGAACTACACTAAATATTGTTTGTCCTAACAGAGGCTATATCGAGCTGGCCATTTGGACAACATGCACAGATACACCCTACCGCTTGACCGCCCTGACCTCATTAGGGCACGTCTCAATGCTCTCCACATCAGTGATGTAAGTAATTGTTCTTTTTCATTTGGAAGTTAATCAAATAATCAGTACAACGATAAGGATTACTTGCCTTATATGCCAGCTATTTCAAGTAATATAGTTTTGAAACTATACTACAGGTAAAAGAATATTTCAGGATCCGATCTGAGTTGGTTACTGAGACCAAGCTTTGGAGCTCATCCTGGAGCCCATCCTCAGGGAACTTCTCTCTCTCCAGAAAGTAGACCGATTAGATCCTGCAACATTATCCTGGGACACGTATCTTTGCCCCCATTCATGTAAAAGAATACTGCTGCCTGCCATTAAATGCCATAGACTAATTTCACAGATCAAAACAGTCTGTAACAATAAATTGACCATGTTTCATTATGAACAGTTAAATTATATGTATAGTCATGTGAAAAATTGATATGCAAATAATTCCATGAAGTGACCTGTTTAATCAATTACTGGAATATAAAATATAAAAATATATAAAATAGCAGAGAACAATACGGGAAAGGCTGCTCCAGTGCACAAAGAAGTAGAAGCAGGTAACACATTTTGCATTGTACACTGGCAAACCTTTTCCTCTCATGACAGAAGAAAAGAATAAGAGAGAGATATTGCTCATGCAGTTAGAGCAGCATTGCCATGCACAGATGAATGGCACAGTTGTATGTCGGGTATGTTCTGTTTCTTCTGAGACCATTCAAATGGATCAGCATGTATCTGAACTGAAACAGCCAGTGAGTGCATGAGGAGGTGGAGATGTTGGGGGCATCTCATTAAAAATGAAACTGCTTTTGGTAGATATACAATTGGATCAGATGCCACACACAGAAAGCTGTTGAGGGAGACTGACCCCAGAGCACAGAGAAAAAGAAGAAAAAAAAACCCATGTTGGTATTTGTAAAGCTGCAAAGATAGCCATAAATCAAATGAATGTAATGTGTGAGGATGAGTGCAAAAACTGTGCAAACTGTGATAAAGTAAAATGATGCATGGGGTTTTGAATCAAAGGATCTGTGTTAAGAATGAACTGCAACAGCAAGGCCAAAGATTTGCAGATTTGAAAGAAAGAAAAGGAGAGAGAGAGAGAGAGAGAGAG
>BLBF01000016.1:49876915-49929936 GCA_015471245.1 Laticauda colubrina
TAAAGTTGAAGCAACGTTTTGGCAGAATCTCATTTGCCATCATCAGGGTTCTGTACTGAGTTTGTATGTGGGTCAGGCTATCACAGCCGTTAGTTTTAAATTTGAGGCTAGCCTGCTGTTTTCCCAGGATGTTTTTTTCTACATCCTGATTGGTTGGGAGTCTTGGTCTGTGTTTATTGGTCTTGGAGTTTGTGTGATTGGTGTTTCTGGTTTCTTCTGTCTGTTTTGTGGCTTTGATTGACTGGCAACACTGTGTTCCTGTGTTGGAGGCTTTCAGTGCAGCTTGGCTTCACGTAAAAGGATGGCTGTTATCTATTAGGAAGCTAGTTTCATCTGGGTGCCTGGTTGCGGTGTGTTTGAGCTGGAGGTATCAGAGGGAGTCTGTTTGTGCCCAGGTGTTTGCCTGGCTTGTGGTGTGGAGATCTTTCTATTTGAGAGTGCAGGCTTCCAAATGATTGACAGTCTGCTGGAATCATCTCTTCTATTCATGCTTTCAGGTCTTTTTTCAATCTCTATGGCTTCTCTGATGATTCTGTGGCTGGGGTTTTCTATAGTGGCTAGAGTTTTAGTGCCATTGAAGTTGATGTTGTGACCTGTGGTTTTCATGTGTTGGACTAGTGAGGAGGTGTGTTCCAGCTTTTTTACTGCATTTTTGTGTTCATCTAGGTGGGTACTTATTCTTCTATTGGTCTGTCCAATGTATGTGGCCGGGCATGATGCACAGGAAACTTCGTATATGTCTTGGTTTTCCAGGTCAATTTTATCTTTGGGGTTTCTAAGGATGGCTGCTCTTTTTTTGTCTGTTTTGAAGACAGTCTTGATGTGATGCCTGTGTAGTATCTTACTGATTTTGTCTGTAGTACCTCTTATGTAGGGCAGGACAGCTGTTCCATAGGTCTGTTGATTTTCTGGGTCTTTATTATGTCTTAGTGTGTTTTTCTGGATCACGCTGTTGATTTTTTTTTTGTGGAAGCCGTTGGTTGTCAGTACTTTAGTCAGGGTGCATAGTTCAGTCTTTATATATGTCTTGTCTGCCAGGCGTTTGGTTCTGGTGATTAGTGTTTTGGCTACAGAATTTATCTGTGGTAGGTGGTGGTGGTGGGATTGGGCATTGAGATAGCAGTTGGTGTGTGTTTTCTTCTGGTATATGGTGTGTCCTAGTGTGCCATCTGTGCTTTTGTAGAACACAAAAACAAAATCGCCAGCTTGATCCACAAAAACACACTAAGACATAATAGAGACCTAGAAGATCAACAGACCTATGGAAAGCTGTCCTGCTCTACATAAGAGGTACTGCAGACAAAATCAGTGAGATCAGTTTCCCACCCTGATGGTTCTTAGGTTCCATGTTCTCACTGGAATTCTGCCTTTGCAGCTTTATATTTCTTTTTTTGTATGGTAAAAGCATCAACAACTAGTCATCTGGAAAACTTTAATCATTGGATGATAAACGCTCCAAAAGAACCCAATATCTTTCTCAATAATGTGTTGAATAGAACATGGGAGGGGGGGGCACCATCTGGCATCATGAAAGTCAGTTGCTTTATCCTATTATTCATTTGTTTTTCTCAGTAAAATACAGCAGTGGATTACCATTGCCGTAACCTTTGTAAAATATAATGATGCCTTTGCTGTTGTCACTAAAGTCATCATGGGTGCCTCTAGCATCTTCCTCCTATATCGCTACTGCCAAGGGATGTTTAGCTGGGTATCTGGGGTGAACTTTATGCCTTCAGTGATTCTGATGGGAGTACATATTCTTGACATTCAGTCCTAGCATTGTTCATGCATCCATCTAAGGAACATACCCCATCCCCATCATATTATTGTAAGAGAACAGGATTTGGGAGATAATCATACACTTTTTAAATAATTGGAATAGCAATAGCACTTAGACATATATACCACTTTACAGTGCTTTACAGCCCTCTCTAAGTGGTTTGCAGATTCAGTTTATTGCCCCCAACAACCTGGGTCAACATTTTACTGACCTTGGAAGGATGAAAGACTTCAAACTTGAACCAGTGAGACTCAAATTTCCAAACTACTGGCAGTTGGTAGTTAGCAGAAGATAAACACCAAGGAACAAAACTGATTATTTTTCCAAAGATAAGCAAGAAAGATAAAATGATATAGTTCCCTTCATGTGCCCTGAAAATATGTTTCATATCTTCCAATAATTAAATATTTAATCATTTTCAAAGAGGGCAATTTGACTCCTTGGCCATGGTAACCAAACAAAACTAAAATTACAAAACATGTGCGAAGCTACAGTAAGTTAGCTGGTGATTCTATTTATACTTATTTAGTAAAACTGTGCCAAATAAATAGGCTGTACCAGAGGTGGTATTCAGCAGGTTCTGACCAGTTCTGGAGAACCGGTAGTGGAAATTTTGAGTTGTTAGGAGAACCAGAAAATACCATTTCTGGTATCCTTCCCCTGCCATGCCCACCAAGCCATGCCCACAGAACCTGGGCCATACCTAGTAAGGTATCTGTGAATGGGTGAATGAGTCCTAAATGACAAAGTGTTCAAGAATTAATGAGTCATTTTCTGCTTCTCTCACCCAAAAAGTTTTAATCTTTTCTCTTCTGTACATATTGATTTTATGCACATAGACATGCCACCTGCTGAGGATTCTTTCGCTATTGATAACCAATGCCATCCTTTCTAAGTTCAGAAACAGGGAGTCAGCTTTCATGTTTGTAAACATTATTGATCTGCATAAATAAGCTCACTGTTAGAATGCTGGATTAAACAATGACAGATAGAACATTACAAGATCAAATCCGGAAACAGTTAATTAAAAGCTGAGCAATAAACTGAGATAATAACCAGCCACCAATTAATGCAAATATCTGTATAGCTAGGAAAAGATTTCTGCCCACTTCAATCTTTCCTTTCTGCCCCATCTTTTCATGTACATATTTCTAATTCATCCCAGGTGATGAATTTTAACAAGAAACAAGTTTCTGTGATTTTCCCAAGTGATGAATTTTAACAAGAAACAAGTTTCTGTGATTTTAAAGACTAATGATTTATTTAAAACATTAGTTGTGCAAGAATTTTACATAGCTTAGTAAAATTCTTTAGAGTACTATGTATGTTTTGGGTTTCTGAAAAGTGAGATATAAGTTTAATAAACAAAAAATGGATATTCTCTGCAAATAGACAGAAATCATTTTCTGCTTCTGTCACCAAAAAAGTTTTAATCTTTACTATTCTGTACATATTGATTTTATGTACATTGACATGACTCAGAACACTATTGGTTTGTCAACACTGGCAATTTATAGTTGAATTTTTCACCATTATTTAAGATGCCCAGTGTAGACACCAGGAATGAAGCGGCAAAGAATTGACACTGACTTGAAGGCCCATAATCAATTACTGTTTATAATAAATGGCAATTTGAAAATTTATAAACATTATACATGTCTTGTGTTTTCTCCCTCTAATCCATTTTTAAAGGCAAGATATAAAATAATGAGATAAAAAAAATTCTGGATATCTGATATATAAATACTGCTCCTTAGGCCATGCTGAATAATGACACTACATTTTCTTAATTGCTGGGTGGCAGGTCCATACACAAACATATATATAGACAAATGCAAAACACAAAGCTAGTAAATACAACCCAAGAATATTTAGAAATGAAAAATCTTTAGTGGAACTAGTTTTGTGTAGAAGTTAAAGCTGTAGGTTAGAAACCAGGACATCATTCTAGTCCTACCTTAGGTTCAAAGTAGCTGTATGAACTTGGGCCAATCACTCTGTCTTTGTCCTAAGAAGCAGGTTTGGTAAATTTATTCTGCATGTTTATTTAGAAGTCACCCAACCTGATGCATATTCTTACAAGTAAGAAGAAATAGGACAGTGGTCCTAACACATGGAAACATGGCCCTAAAATGATGTAGTAGAAGTCTACTTTATCCACACATTTATTCCAAGAGCACCATCTAAGGCTCTAAGAATTTGACAAACAAAATTAAGTACACCATCACATTTTCTTCCTCTAATATGATATATGACATTACTTGCCAGCAATGATCTCCACTAGATTTTATTTTTGTAAATAGGACAAATTTTTTCCAAAATTATTAATTGACACAAATTAGAAAAAAATGGTTCTCAACAAGGACAAAGTACTCTTAGGTCATTTCAGCCTCTTAGGATAATCTATTATATATCTCAAAGTAATCATAAAGAAGTTACAGGGTGTTTAAAGCCCCGGTCCCACTGCACCAACGGATGCAAAGAGGATGTAAAATATTTAAAAAAGCTTGCCATTGGAAAACGCTATGCATCCGTTGTGTACTCACTGCATACGTGTTTCATACGCTCTATCCCTGGAGCATCCATCCACTGAGATTTCATCTGCGCAAGAAGTTTTGAGCTGCACAAAACTTTTTGAACGGATGAACTTTCCGCCACATACGATGTACATCCGTGGCACATATAGGCAACAAACATTCTATGTCCGTTATCATCCGTTAAACGTCCGCTGTATCCTCTTGGCATCCTCTGGCCATCCCCTCAACTCACATCCGCTGCAGCTGAAAATGGAAAGAGGGAGGAAATGAAAGATACACGGAACGTCCACATAGTGTTAGCAGCATGGAAATAGAAAGGATGTAAGCATATGCATCTCATAGAAAAGTATTCAAAACAGACAAAACGTTTGTATCTGGAATGTATCTCAGATATTTAAGATGTCTGGAGTATGTCTAGAGTATGTAGAAGGACACCTCACAGACTTTTTCTATAAAAAGGGGGAGGAAATCACCTAGTTCTCAGTATGAGTCCAGCAGCCGTGGTGTACAGACCTCTTCACCCTTGGTCTTGGTCTTCCACACAATCCATTGTTCTCCACCATGGATCATGACACAGTCTGTATGGTAGCTGCGATCATGCATCACCAGAACCAAACCCTGTTCAGACTGTTTCACCTTTTATACACAAGGAGAAGAAGGAGACGTCCAAGAGCTGTGTGGGTCCGAGGATGGATCATGAGAAGAATTGAGTTTGGACTGTATGACAAGCTGATGGTGGAACTGAGGAATGAAGACCCTCGTGCATTCCATCACTTCATGAGGATGCCAACAACCATGTTTGATGAACTTGTACAGCGTCTGAGACCCAGGTTGACCAAGCCGAGCACCAACTTCCATCCCAGCCTGGACCCTGGACTGAAGGTGGCAGTGACTCTGCGCCACCTGGCCTCTGGAACCACATACAAAAACATGCAGTTTGCATGGAGGGTGCCACACAACAGCATCAGCAAAGTGGTCAGAGAAGTGGTGCAGGCCATCATTGAAGAATATGTGGAGGAGCTCCTCAAGTGTTCCACCACTGAACAAGGCTGGAGGAAAGTTGCAGAAGAGTGGTATCAGAGGTGGAACTTTTCCCACACCGTTGGAGCCATAGATGGGAAGCACGTGGCGTGCAAAGCTCCAGCCAACTCAGGGTCCACTTATTACAACTCCAAGGGCTTCTTCAGTATCATCCTCTTTGCCATGGTTGATGCTGACTACAAGATCATCTACATCGATGCTTCAGGCAACTGGTCAGCTTCAGATGGCCTGATATACAACACCAGTGACCTCAAGGAGGGGCTGGAAAGCAACGTCATCATGGGTTTTCCAGTTCCAGACCACCTACCCAATGACACACAAGATGTGCCCTACTTCATCATTGGTGATGACACCTTCCCCATCAGAACCTACCTCATGAAGCCCTTCACTTCAAGATACCTCACCCATGAAGAGAGGAACTTACAGGTTGTCCAGGGCAAGACGGGTGGTGGAGAACGCCTTTGGCATCCTGGCCAACAGGTTGCAGGTACTTCTCACCACCATGCAACATGAGGCACATACTGTGAGGAGGATCGTGGAAGCTTGCTGCATCCTACACAATCTCATGCGCACCCGCTACCCAGTGTTGCAGAACAGACTTGTCAACCGTCAACAAGGAAATGGGGACATGGAGCCTGGTGAATGGAGGCAAGGAAGAAACCTGATAGACACTGTGGATGTACAAGGCCCCAACAGAACTTCACATGAAGGGAAGAAGCAGCGCAACCTCCTGAGACACTGGTGCAACTCCCCAGCTTGAGCAGTGGAGTGGCAAGACAGGATGATAGATGATCAATGGATGCTTCCTTGAGCCTGTTGCATAACACTGATGAGATTGTGCCATGTATGTTGAGTGGTCCTACAATGAATAGGGCATTAATAAAGAGCTTTGTTTAGTTTGAAATGTGTTGATCAATGAATGAATTGCGATTGATAATAAAGGTCTATATGTGTGGCAGCTGGGATGGTGGACCATACAGTCCCACTCTGCTTGCACTAGAGGTTTATCTATCCCACAACTATTGTTATCTGTCCCACAACTATTCTTATCTATCCCACAAGCATGCAAAGGCTGGACCATTTGTTCAAGGTTTTCACCAAAACTTTATTAAGTAAAAAAAAAGAACCAGTGTCTCAAGCAAGGATAACCTTTATTAACTTTCTTAGGTAACCTTTATGACTTTATTAAATAAGCAAAATGAACCAAGTAAACTGAATTAAGTGTGTTAAGCAAAGATAACCTTTATTAACTGTCTTAAGTAAACTGTATGACTTTATCAAAAAAGCAAAATGAACCAAGTAAAGTGTCTTAAGCAAAGATAAAGTGAACAGGAAACAACTCAGTCTCTGGCACTATTCTCAGTCACTCTGAGTCATGTCCATGGTCTCAGCTGTTAAGCGGGCAGGGACTGTGGAGGTGGCTGTGGCTTGAGTGCTGGTCTGAGGCACCATTGCTTGGCCCCGAGGGTACAACAGGGGATGGTGCGTTCAGGAAGCTGTCTGAGAGCTGACTCAGTCCCATGAGGTTGAGAGACCCTTCATTAAGTACCTGAGATGTGAGGCAGAAGACTGATGACAGGTTGTCCGTTGACGAGCTTGGCTGTGGGGTGGAGGAAGGAGGAGTGTAGTGGGGCTGTCTGGTCTGCAGCTGGGTGAGGTGTGGCATCTGCGGCGTGCGATGAACCTGGGCCTGGACTGGGAAGGTCTGTTTTTGCTGTGGGAAGTCCTGGTAGTCGTAGCCTTGGTAGGTGAGGGGCTGTTGAAAGCTGTGGAAGGGCTGTGACATCGCCTGGGGTGGAGGAGCAGACCTGGACTGGGTAGGAGGAGCTTCAGCTGGGCCTTGAGAGTTGTGCAGAAGTGCTGTTATCTTCTCCTTCATCACCTGGTACTGGGCCTTGGGCATTTCCATGAGGGTGTGGCTCACATAGGTGATGAAAGTGTGGTGGCTGGAGGATCCTCTGTCCAAGTGGACCAGCTGAGAGAGAAGTTCTGTGCTGGTCTTCATCGTGTCCCTGATCTCCAACAGGACAGTGTGGCTCTGGCCCTCCAGTCTGCCTGCATCCCGTGGAGCTGGGGGTGGGGGTGCATTGGTCTCTGGTGGCTGCCGCTTCTTCCTCCATTTGTGACAGGGGATCCTCCAAGTCTGGCGACATGGGGAGTGCAGCTGTCGGGGGGGTCTCTGCTGTGGTGCCCTCTGAAGACACCTGACTGGACAGGCTAGCTGCCTTCTGGCTGGAAGAGGACTGGATGTCTGTGGGCCATCTGAGGGAGAGGGGTCTCAGACGGGCTGCTCCTCAGTGGCGGACCTCACCCTCCAGAAAGCTGCACTTGGCCATGACGTACATCTCCCGGTCAGTGAGCTTGACAGCGGCCTGCCAGATTTTTTGAGATGTAGCTTGCCATACCAGGTGTGCATGTGCTTCCACCATCCCAGGAGTACATCCGCAGTGTAGCCCAGGCTCTCTTCCTTGTCTCTCCAAGCTGCCTGTTTCTTCTTGGTGTCGCGATAGAGTCTGTGGCCCTTTCTCCACAGGTACTCATTCTCCCTCAGCCATTCCAGACCTCCTCCTCATGGTCCTCGGAAACAGTGTACTGTTTCCTCTCTCCCTTCTCCTTCCCTTGCCTCTTCCTCCCTCTGGCAGGGGCTTCAGCAGAGCCTTCAGGGGCTTGAGCAGCAAGGCCTTCAGCAGCAGGGCTTTGAGGGCCTTGGGGCTGGTCCACCACAGCAGCAGCACCAGCAGCACCAGCAGCACCAGCAGCACCAGCAGCACCAGCAGCACCAGCACCACCAGCACCACCAGCACCACCAGCACCACCAGTGGCAGCAGCACCACCAGCAGCAACAGCTTCAGAGTCAGTGCCAGGGGATGGGATGCCGGTTCTGTCCTTCTTGCCAGGGCTGGCAGGAGTAGGCACTGGCTTCCTCTTCTTCCCTGACTGACGAACCATGGTGTTCTTTGAAGATGTATGTGGCAGCACGTCTTTCCTCTGAATTTTGACTGCATGCGAGCTGCATCCTTTTATATCCATGGAGCTGATGCAATTTATACTCCCCGCATATGCAATGAACGCTTTGCATCCAATATACATCCACGAGGCATCCACTTTGTTTCGTCTAGGCGTCCGTGATGCATCCGCATCATCCGCTATGCATCTGCCCCTTCCGCTATGCGTCTGCTTCGTAATTCTCCCCCGGAACCCCTTCGGATGTGTCATCTGCTTCCATCTGCTGTCATACGCTAGGCTTCTAATGAACATCCATTTAACATCCCCGCTACGTACTACCCACGTCCGTTCTTTTCTGTTCTTTTCTGTTCTGTTTATGCAAATTTTTGCCACTTTTTGGAGCGGATGACAATGGAGAATATGATGTTATGTGGCCCATTTCCTTTTTCATTTCAAATAAGCAGAGGTCAGACAAGATTTAAAAGGGACAGATTGTCTTTTCAACAGGCTTCATTTGCATAAATTAGTCTTCTATTTTATTCTCTTATTTCTGTATCTTCTACACATTTCCCTTAAAATATCACAGTAGTCAGGAAAGACAAGTAAATATTCTGTGCCATTTCTTTAGAATTTATGTATTTGTTTAGTTACATTGGTTCAAAATGTAAATCTCTGATTTAATAATTTTGTAATTTGTTTATATATATACAGGATTAACTCACAGTGTTTGTTGGCACATTAAGGTGTTTTCCTGCTTCTTTGGTATATGTTGTCTATATTTCAGCCATAATTGATGATAATATTAAATCATCTTAGAAATATAACAATATATTTTATTAGATATGCCAAAGGATTAGTTTCATCAGGCTCAGTTAACATTTTCTAGATTGCTACATCTTGTCCAGAAAGATTGGAACTGACAGGAAAGAATATCTGAAACACCTTACATTTTGGAAAAGGAGCAACAAAACATAGGCATTGATCAAGTTATCATTGCAACAAAAGGCCAGGTCACATCGCCCGACGGATGCAAAACATATGTAAAAAGGATACAGCGGACGAGCAAATGTTCCATCCGTTGTTATCTGCTCTCAAAAGTGCCCCAAATTTGCATAAACAGAGCAGACAACAATGGACAGGGGGAGGATGTATCACAGATATAAAATGGATGCTCAATGGAAGCCTAGCGGATGAAAGCGGATGGAAGCGGATGGAAGCGGATGGAAGCAGATGGAAGCGGATGGAAGCGGATGGCATGTCTGAAGGGCTTCCGGGGGAGCATAGCAAAGCGGATGCATAGCGGAAAGAGCAGATGCGTAGCGGATGAAGCGGATGCAGAGTAGATGCGTAGCGGATGCAGAGCGGATGCATAGCAGAAAGAGCAGGTGCGTAGCGGATGAAGCGGATGCAGAGCAGATGCGTAGCGGATGAAGCGGATGCAGAGCGGATGCGTAGCGGATGCAGAGCGGATGTGTAGTGGATGATGCTGATGTGTAGCAGATGCGTAACAGATCACTGCGCATGAGGGGAGGATGCATTGCATCAGCCCCATGGATATAAAAGGAGGCAGCTCGCAAACAGGTCACCATTCAGAGGAAAGACCTGCTGCCACAGACATCTTCATCAGAGACCATGGGGAAGAAGAGGAAGCCTGTGCCATCTTCTGCCAGCCCTGGCAAGAGGGATAGATCCACCATCCCACCCCCTGGCGCTGACTCTGCTGCTGCTGCTGCTTCTTCTGCTGGTGCTGGTGCTGGTGCTGCTTCTTCTGCTGCTGGTGCTGCTCCTGCTGGTGCTGCTCCTGCTGGTGCTGATGCTGGTGCTGCTTCTCCTGATGCTTCTCCTGATGCTGCTGTGGTGGACCAGCCCCAAAGCCCTGAAGGCCCTGCCAGAGGGAGGAAGAGGCAAGGCAAGGAGAAGGAGAAGGAAGAGAGGAAGCAGTTCTCCATCGCAGAGGAGCATGAGGAGAAGGTGCTGGAGTGGCTGAGGGAGCATGAGTATATTTGGAGGAAGGGCCACAGGCTCTATCGAGACAGCAAGCGGAAGCAGGCGGCTTGGAGAGAGAAGGCAGAGAGCCTGGGCTACATTTCAGATGTCCTCCTCGGGTGGTGGAAGCATATGCACACCTGGTATGGGAAGTTGCACCTGAAGAAGTCTGGCCAGGCCGTGATCAAGCTCACCAACCGGGAGACCTATGTCATGGCAAAGTGCAGCTTCCTGGAGGGTGAGGTCCGCCACCGAGGAGAAGCCCCTCTGTCTACCCTCACTCTCAGGCAGCCCATAGACAGCCAGTCCTCTTCCGGCCAGGAGACAGCGACCGTGTCCGGGCAGGTGTCCACAGAGCGCCCCACGACAGAGACCCCCCTGACAGCTGCACACCCTATGCCGGAGGACATGGAGGATTCTCTCACATACATGGAGCAAGAAGAAGCAGCGACCACCAGGGACCAACCCACACCCACCCTCAGCTCCACCTCCACAGAAAGCAGGCAGAGAGGCAGACCGGAGAGACAGAGCCACACAGTCCTGCTGGAGATCAGGGACACCATCAAGAACAGTGCAGATCTCCTCTCTCAGCTGGTATACTTTGAGATTCCATCCTCAAACCGCAAGCCCTTCCTCACCTACATGACCCAGACCCTCATGGACATGCCCGAGCCCCAGTACCAGGTGATGAAGGAGAGGATCACAGCGCTGCTGCACCACCTTCCAGGCCCAGCTGAACCTGCTCCCACCACTCCAGGTCTGCTTCTCCACCCCAGGTGATGTCACAGCCCTTCCAAGACTTTCAACAGCCCCTATCCTACCAAGGCTACGGCTACCAGAAGTTCCAGAAGCATAGGCAGCCCTTCCCAGTTCAGGCACAGGTTCCTCACACACCACAGGTGCCACCGATGCCACCGATACCAGTGATGCCACAGACACCACAGATGCCACTGACGCCACAGATGCCACTGATGCCACCGATGGCACCGATGCCACAGACGCCACAGATGCCACCGATGCCACAGATGTTTCCTCGCATGCCACAGATGCCTCACCTCACCCAGCTGCACACCAGACATCCCAACTACACTCCTCTTTCCTCCACCCCACAGCCAAGCCCGGCCTCAGAACATCTGTCATCGGTCCTGTGCCTGACATCCCAGGTCCTGGATGAAGGGCATCTCAACCTCACTGGGCTGAGCCAGCTTTCTGCGAGCTTCCTGAACACACCATCTCCTGTTGTCCTCTCAAGGCCGGGCACCCCAATGGTGCCTCAGACCAGCACTCCAGCCACTGCCACCTCCACAGTCCCTGGACCCTTTACACCTGAGACCATGGACATGCCTCAGAGTGACTGAGAACATTGCCAGAGACTGAGTTGTTACCTGTTGACTTTATCATTGCTTGGGACACTTTTCTTGGTTCCTTTTGCTTTTTAAATGAAGTCCTACACTTTACTGTTATTAAGAAAGGTTTTCTTTGCTTCACACACTTGGGTCATTTCTTTTATTTAATAAAGTCTTGGTGGAAAGTTTTAGAAAATGGTTAAGCCTTTGCATGCTTATGGGATGGCCAGGGATACCTGTGGGATGGGTAATAGCTGTGGGATGGGCAGGGATACCTGTGGGATGGGTAATAGCTGTGGGATGGGCAGGAATACCTGTTGGATGGGTAATAGCTGTGGGATAGATAAACCTCCAGTGCAAGCATAGTGGGACACCCTCCCAGGTGCCACACCTATGGCCCTTTATTATCAATAACAATTTAATAATTGATCCACACATTTCAACATAAATACAACTCTTTATTAATGCCCTATTCATTGTAAGGCCACTCAACATACATGGCACAATCTCATCAGTGTTATGCGACAGGCTGAAGGAAGCATCCATTAAGCATCAACCATCCTGTCTTGCCACTCCACTGCTCCAGCTGGGAAGTTGCAGCAGTGTTTCAGGAGGTTGCGCTGCTTCTTCCCTTCATGTGAAGCTGTGTTGGGGCCTGGTACATCCACAGTGTCAATCAGGTTTTGTCCTTGCCTCCATTCACCAGGCTCCATGTCCCCATTCCCTTGTTGGTGGTCCACAAGCCTGTTCTGCAACACTGGGTAGCGGGTGCACATGAGATTGTGCAGGATGCAGCAAGCTTGCACAATGCTCCTCACGGTCCGTGGATGATGCTGCATGGTGGTGAGAAGTACCTGCAACCTGTTGGCCAGGATGCCAAAGGCGTTCTCCATCACCCGTCTTGCCCTGGACAGCCTGTAGTTGAAGATCCTCTCTTCACGGGTGAGGCATCTGGAAGTGTAGGGCTTCATGAGGTAGGTTCTGAGGGAGAAGGTGTCATCCCCCACGATGAAGTATGGCACATCTTGTGTGTCATTGGGCAGGGGGTCTGGATCTGGGAAACCCATGATGAGGTTGCATTCCAGCCCCTCCTTGAGGTCACTCGTGTTGTATATCTGGGCATCTGAAGTTGACCCATTGGTTTGAAGCATCGATGTACATGAACTTGTAGTCTGCATCGACCATGGTGGAAGAGGATGATGCTGAAGAAGCCCTTGTAGTTGTAATAAGTGGACCCTGACTTGACTGGAGCTTTGCAGGCCACGTGCTTGCCATCTATGGCTCCAACGGTGTGGGGGAAGTTCCACCTCTGATACCACTCTTCTGCAAGTTTCCTCCAGCCTTCTTCAGTGGAGGGACACTGGAGGAGCTCCTCCAGGTATTCTTCGATGATGGCCTGCACTACTTCTCTGACCACAATGCAGATGGTGTTGTGTGGTACCCTCCAGGCATACTGCATGTTTCTGTATGTGGTCCCAGAGGCCAGGTGCTGCAGAGTCAGTGCCACCTTCAGTCCAGGGTCCAGGTTGGGATGGAAGTTGATGCTCTGCTTGGTCAACCTGGGTCTCAGACGTTCCACAACTTCATCAAACATGGCTGGCAGCATCCTCATGAAATTCTGGAATGCACGAGGGTCTTCGTTCCTCAGCTCCACCATCAGCTTGTCATACAGTCCAAACTCTGCTCTTCTCCTGATCCATCGTCGGACCGAGACACTTCTTGGCTGCCTCCTTCTCTTTGCGTAGAAAAGGTGAAACAGTCTGAAGAGGGCTTGGTTCTGGTGTTGAATGATCGCGGCTACCAAAAAGAGTGTGCGATGATCCATGGTGGAGAACAATGGATGCTGTGGAAGAGCAAGAGCAAGGCTGAAGAGGTCTGCACACCACGGCTGCTGGACTGAAAGTGAGATCCAGGTGATTTCCTCCCTCTTTTTATAGGAAATATAGGTTTTCCACTAGGTGTCCTTTAGCATACTCCAGGCATCCTCCAGACATCCTAAATATCCGAGATAGGTCCCCTATACGAACGTTTTTTCCATTTTAATGCTTTATATCCAAGCTGCATCCGCTTTCATCCTTTCTACGTCCGTGCTACTAACGTTGTGTGTCCGTTCCGCATCCATTTCGCTTCCTCCCTGTCCGTTTTCTGCTGGAGCGGATTTGAATTGCGTGGATGCTCAGCGGATGCCTAGCGGATATAGCGGATGCGTAACGGATGACATTGGACGTATAACGGATGTTCTCCATATGCGTAGCAGATGTATAACGGACGCGTTGGATACTTCATCCGCTCAAAAAGTTTTATGCAGCTCAAAACAGTAGATGGATGCTGGACGGATAGAGAGTATGAAAAACGTATGCAGTGAGTACACAACGGATGCATCACGTTTTCCAATGGATGGCAAGCTTTTTTGTCCGTTTTACATCCTCTTTGCATCCGTTGGTGCAGTGTGACATGGGCTTAAGAAAGTATGAGAAAAAGGGAGTTGAAGTAATTGTGCTTTCTTTATAAGTACTGACCTCAGCTATTCCATCTGGTGTCCAGGCTAAATGATAAGTTATATCAAGCTACTCCCATGAGAGATTCCACTTACAACATCATCTCTTCCACAGGATGAAAATGTATCCATTTAACAGCCTGGAAATTAAATGCTTGTCACTCTGTTTCTGTGCACCAGCATTCACATAACACATCTTTTGTTTTCCCATTCAGAACATAAATTTTCACTGGCTGTAAAATAATAGGTGGGAAGTTTGTAAAATGTTACACTTTACATCATAAAAATATGAGCTGATATGTACCAAAGCTTTTGGTACAAATATGTACCAAAGTTATGAGAAGCCACTGGCTTCTTATTTCTGTCCAAATGGCAAAGAATATGATTATTTATTTATATATTCAGCAGAGTTGAAATAATTTTAGTTGCTTGTAATTCCTTGTATTGTACACAAAAAAACACCTCAAAATTACTAGTTTTATGTTATGATTAGATTATCTACCCAAGGAGTTGGTATGTAAAAACAAATGCATAATGAAATAATTTATCCCTCCAAAATATAGGAGTCTGATGGTAACTCGGGTATAATTGTAATAAAATTTATGGAATTTATATGCCACCCAACACTCAGTGACTCTTAGTTGATACTGTATATGATTACATTTGTACATGTAACACACACACACACACACACACACACACAAAATATCATAAAAGGCAATCATCCTGAAAGTCAGAAGAACATGCTTTCTTGGTTAAAAGAAAAAGAAAAGATAAAAAAAAGATAGCTTTCCTTGATGTTTATACTTATATGGTGACTATATGGATGATGTGTAGCTTCTTGGAGATTTCTTGTTGAATGTCTCCTATGTTAGCTTAAATTGTACTAAAGCATTGTTCATTGTTCTAAAAATTGGAATTTTTTCCCCTCTTTTTCCTCTTATCCCCAAGATATTGGTAACAAATGGAAGTACAACTTGTGTAATCGCAATCTACTAAAAAGTTACTGTGTTTTAGCCCTCAAAATTCATAAATGAGAGACATAATAAAAGAAAACAACCTTGGAGTTGAAGCCACATGTGCAGTTGCATATATTAGTTATATTTCAGATTATAGGAGTTGAAGCATTTTACTATGACAATTCAAAATGAATTCACATGTGTGCATGACATGCAACACAGAAGGTCACATAAAAGCAGCATTTCAGAAGGTGCACAAGGTAAGCAACTTCAAGAATAATTGACTGTAACAAACAATGGAATGCATGTCCATTACTTATACACACACAGATGTTACAAACCGAAAAATAGCTCAGTTTATCTCTGTTGAGTAAATATTACCAGATGTCCTTTGGAAAGATACATGATTTAAAGAGTGCTGACATGAAAAGTCTTGAAATAATTGGTATAGTATTAGGTAAATGTTTTCCCCACAGTATTTTTCTCTTAGCCTTGCTTGCTTTACCCCCACCCAAAATTTTGCAGATGTTAGAACAATAAATTCAATGAATAGTTTCCCACACTATAATGCCTGCATGCCAAGGAATTCAGAAGTGATTTCTGGCCAGTTTCTGACACTGATCTACAACTGTGCTGCCTATATTCTATTGCTCTTGCATCAAGTCTTCAACTGCTCCCTGCCAAGAATTAAGTGCTTGTTCTATAAACCTGGTATAGATTATCACTTAGCAGTATAGATGTATCTAATAGAATTAAATACTTTGGCTCTCAACCAACAACAGATGTGCTACATATAATGCAATAATAATGAATCTGAAAGCACCGAGGTATGTCAAGGGAATGTTGCACTCAAGATCATATTTCTGCTATTGCCCAGTCAAATCCTCTTAAAGGACTGATCTGTTTGTTTAAAAAAAAAAATCACACGTAACAACTAATGTACAGTTTTCAGTTCTGTTGTTTAGAATCTGTTTGGATTTATCTGAATTTTGATTCATGGAGCCTTTATTTCATTTTCAATATTTTACTTCTGTAACTGAATTAAATTCATAATAAGAACATTTGACAAAGGATGATGTCAATATTACAGTATTTTGTTTATTTATATGATTTTCTTCATCTCACTTTTTATTGTAAAAAAAATCCCAAGCTGGGATAGGATATTGAGTTTTATTAATAATACTATAATAACAATATAAACCTCCAGTATTATAAATAATAAATATAAATCTCCAGTATTAACAATAGAAATTAGTGTTATAACAGTAATCATACTATAGAATATACCAAAAAATGTAACCTAAAGGCCACATATAGCTTCTCTTTATGTCAGTCATACTCTGGTGTGATTGAAAAGTATAAAAAGATTCCATTATAAATACTTGTTTTAATAGAGTCAGGAATTTTCATGGCCTATTTGATGTTTTAAAACTTGTCACTGATCACCATATTTTTGGGGTCTAGCCGAAGAAAGATGACAAATACTTTTAGCAAAGTGTTGGATTTCTTTGCCCTAAAAATATTGTTTTTAGGGGAAATAGATCATCTCAGTTGTTACTGGGCGGATTCTTGCTTGTCACAGTCTTTGGCAGAGTATTGGAAAGAATCCACAAGAGGTCATTTCGGGATGGTTGAGAATTTCGTTGGATCAAAATTAATAAAAAGTTGACCCAAACTTGTATTTTCTAAATTAACATGTATCTACAATTAGAATACAATTATATTTTAATTTTAAAACTTCCCAAATTTAAGAACACTGGCATTAAATTATATGATTATGACTAGCTACATCAGCATTCACATTTTTTGTGGTTGAATTCACTAAATGTATCACTGGTCCAGGGGTGGGATTCAAATTTCTTAACAAATGGTTCTTTGGGTATACCCAAAAGCAGGCAAAGCAGGCAGGCAGATTGAGTTGTTCACAGAATCACAGTTTCACTTAGAGATCTATCTATCTGCAATTGGCTACCTGAGTCTACACTGAAAAGCTTCAGTCCTAAGGAAATTTCTGCTTTTAGATTAACTAGAAAGCAAGAAATCCAAGGATTTCCTGCTTTCTAGCTCATCTAAATCTCCTGGCAGAACAGAACAGCTGATGGTCGGGGGGGGGGGAGGAAAAATATCAACTTACCAAATCAAAAGTTGGACAGCTCACATGCCAGGTAAGAAGTGAGTGGGTGGGGAAGGGAGGGGCCAGCCAATGGAGCAATTTGCCGATTCTCCAAACTGCAGACAATCATAACATGCATGTGTGCAGCACACCTGTGCTGCCTGGAAAACTGACAAGCTCTATGCAGCTTTTGAAAATCCTCTTCTTTCCTGCTTTTTCAATCTCAGCTTTGCCACGCAAAACAGCTGAGGAGGGAAAAGCAGGGAATAAAGGACAGCCTAGAGTCTGGGCAAGCAGGTGGGCCAAACATCAAACCGGTTGGCATCAGTTGCTCTTCACAGCTGCAGCTTCTATAGAACTGGGCCAAGCCGGTAGCATCCCACCCCTGCACTGGTCCTTTGTTATTATAGACCTAATTGATATAGCTGAATACCAAAATTTATATTTTATTTGTTTAAAATATATTTCTTCATTTTCAGGTGAAAATAGCTCACCTGCTTTTCTCAGATAAGCTTCTATAAACAAAAAATAAAATGATCAATGAAATATAGTCTGAAGGAACAGGAAAAGAGGCAGAAATAAACTACACACAGAAATCTATATAAACCAGCTCAAATAGAAAATTTTCCTTCCTTGCAATGTCAAAACACATAATTCAAGGAACAACCTTAAGAAATGTGAATAGTTAAAGAAGGGTTAAAGTTCCAACACAAGAATTCTAATGAGCATCCTACTTTCAAATTAGAACCTATCAAGAGGCAATCTAGGGAAACAAAAGTCTTGTCTTTCCTATCCTCCTTCCATTTTGGCTGGAAGCTTGCCTGTTTTGTGAACTAGGAGGAGTCTGCAACTGCTTGTTGTTTTGATAAATAGTTATCCCTATCAGTATGAAAAGCATTCACATTTATACAAATATAGGAGGAATCAAATGTTTGTGGAGTCTCAGTCAAACTGATAAAACTCTCTGCATTTCATTTGTTCTTATGCTGTAATTTATTGGAACAATTCTTAACAAATGATAGTCGATGCACAAAGGTATATTATGGAGCTACTTTTCTATGTGGCTGATAGTGGTCCTTGTTTATACATCTCACTGTAATAGAGACCTTGTATCAGAGACCTGATGAATTTTACAACAGTTTTTTAGTTTTATCATTTATAAATGATGAGGCATTCTTGTTTTGTGTTAGGTTCTGTTGAAAAATAGAAAAGCTTTACATGATGAAAAAAATATTTTCAGAGTATACGCACACATTATTCATGTTCTAGATTGAGGTTTCTAATTAAGACTATCAAGAAACCAAAATGATGCTGCGTGCTCAATGTAAAAGTCAAGTAAAAAAAATTAAGTTCAGATTATTATGTGATCAGGATTTGCATCAGACAGATTATTATTAGCAGATTGCAACTATAATGCCAGACAATTCAATTATTTTACAAATAATTTTTGACTAACAAATAAATCTAAAGCCACTGAAGGATAGACCTGAACGCTAATTTTAGACAATGAATTATTCACTGAACACTAAAATGAAAAGGATGGGTGAGACAACTAGCTTAGGAGAACAAGAAAGGGCTCTAGACAATTGTCCATTTTGCTCTAAATCATCTGAGCAGAAAGAAATTCAGTGAGAAAATGACATAGCTGGAGAGTGACAATTGATTCAAACTAATTGGAAGTTACATTAAATGATAATTAGCATTAATCAATAGTGAGGTTGGTATGCCTCCACATCCTTCCTTTAGGCAATTCACCTCCAATCCCCAGTGCACTGATAAGGCTGGTGATCTATGAGCTCTGTGTGCGACCCTGCTATCACGAAAGAAACAAGTCCCTGCAGCATTGACCAGGGGGGAGGTGGATAAAGAAAAGATTATTTGAATGTGTAGCAGCTTTGCTGTCAAGAGAGGTAGCTGCTGTGCTTCTCCTGCAGTTAAATGCAGCCTCATCAAAAGATGGGGCCCTTAAATGGCAGAGGATGGTTGCAGTATCTCAATGTCTACCTGCTTTCAAAGAGAACATCATAAGGGTTCTTAGCTCAGCATATTATTCTGCTTTTAGTTCAGAGTCTTGGTTTCATGTATTTCTTTCTGTTCCTTTTTTTTTTTGAATGTGTGTGGTGATATTACTGTATTAGATCTATTTTGAAAGCATCACAAAAACATAAGAAGAAAAGAACCCTGGGGATTGGGCTAAAAAGGCCAATATACTTCTTTGGTCACGATAGGTGGCCAGGTGTTTATGGCCAAGCCATGGGCAAGACATCTTATTCTATAACAGTGCTAAAGAACAGAAGCCAGATTAAAACTACAAGTGGGAATTTTGCACAGTAATTGGTCAACCCAATACAAATAAGTAAATAATGCATACATATGAGCATACAAACCATAGGTAGCCTTGATATCATGTAAGCCATTTTAGTATAGCATTTATTATTAAAAATAATGCATAAATATTAAAACAACATTTCAACAATACAATTAAAGAACAAAAGGAAGAAGAAACAAAATACTCTTTTCTGAAAAAGGTGATTTCATTCACTTGAAAAAAGATTAACTGGTCCCTCGGGCCCTGGATCTATAATAAGTATATAGCAATACAAAAAAAAAATAATTCACAGAATCAGTAAAATCCATAAAATAAAACAGAATCTATATTATAGCTAGCTTTATTGATCTTAACATTATCATTCTGGTTATTGGTGGGGCTCTGCCATTACCTTGTTTTCAGCCAACTGAGAATAGGAAACACAAATATCTGAAAACAGGAACAAGATGTACACTACCCTTCCTCTTATGGAGACCCACCTGTGAGACAAAGGATATACCTCTTATTGGCTCCTGAGCATTTTTGTGAAGGGGAGAGGTGCTTCTGTTCTACCTGGAGAAATAGTTCAATCAATTGATCCTTTGCATAAAAAGGTCATGAATTCTAGTATCATTGTATGGTGGAAAAGAAAAGATTCACGCCAGTCCTTCATTCTCCAGATTGTATCTTACAAAATGTCATACTGGAACTGTGTTCAAACTCTTCATCTCAGTTGTCTGGGGTCATCTAAAGAAGTATTCTTAGCCAAAGACTAGCCAACAGATACTATGGAACTATTATGACTGAATAAAGCTAATAGATATCAACTAAATTGTTTAACCCAATAATGGTTTACTTAGTGGCTATAACAATAACCTGGGGTAAGGTTATTTGCATTTTCTACTATCATTAAACTGAGCAACATCTTTAGCAAAAGTAAAATATTATACAATTAACTTTTCAATATTCTAAAATAAAGGGAAATTTTCAACAGGCATTTCTAAACAACTTCCATCAGCTCAGAATTTGATTCCTCAAATTGGATGTTGGCACTTTATTTACCCATTGATGTTGTTAACTTATAAAGGAATCCAACTGCTCATTCCTTGCTGCTATTTGAAAGCTAACATTAAATGCTCCCATGCCAAAGAATAGTTCTGTCTGCTTTCCTGCTGACTCTGTATTTAAGAAAGCTCAAGTCGCTGTTTGTAGCTATTAATAGTTGAACATGTAACTGGATTATTGGGCAAAATACAAATACCATGCTGCTTGTTCTTTGAATAGAAGACCTTTTGATGCACCAGTTGCAGACCTTATATTTCTGTGTGTCTGTCTTTCTGGATCAGCCACCATCCACCTGCACCTCCAACTCCTTCCCATCAACATACTCCTTGTTCAGTCTCACAGAGATTATTTATTCCTTGGCACTGAAACTTTTTCTCCAAAGTATTAACATTTGCATCTTGTTTACTGACTAGCAGAGTGCTGGGTATACAGCTGGGTCTTATTGCACAATCTATTTTGATGAGGGAAATCAATGATACATTGAAAGATGAGTAGGATCAAACAATGAGTCCTATGTGATCACTGTTTGGAAAATGTTGCATCAGTAATTCACTGGGTTTTGACAAAGAACAGAATGGGAAGAGTAGGAATGATAGGAAAGGTAAATCCCCTCTCAGAGTCATACCTAGCTCTCTCCTCTCCATCTTTTTAAGGTTGAAAGTTAAAGCAATTCACAGGTTAAATCCATATTTGTACCCACCCACTCCTGAACAGGGAGACGGGGAGGGGGTATCTAAATCTTTATTGCTATTTTAATGAAATTTCACTCAGAGAGGGATTTGAAAATAAAATACATTTCCTGCTGGAGATCATGGGCTGTGAGCGCAAGCCAAACGTATAGCCTTTGGCTTGGCTCAGCTTTATATAATCACTTATGTTCCAACAAGCAACTCTTATTGGCCACAATTTCTCTACACCTGCAGTTAGAAGACTTCCAGGCATATCCAGCACTTCATTCAGATGTCCCTTATTGCAGTCATACCTATTCCTTCTAGCCACAGGAAATCTGATGCTTAACCCATATGTTTTTAAAATTAAAAACTTAGATGACAGACAGTGTTTCAAAAAGAAAAAAGACAAGGAACATACAAAGATATGGAAAATGTTCTACAGTACATCTTCATAGTTTTACCTATTTTTGTGAAACTAAAAGCAAGCCAATTAACAAATACTGAAAACAAATGCATGCAAACATATATCAGTATAGTGGTCATTAAAGATTGTTTTCAAGTTTCTTTCTTAAACTGCATGAAAAAAGAGAAAGGAAGAAATAAATAAAAAGGGATTAAAAAAAATTACTGGTGAACAGCATATTAGAAACACTGTCCAAATTTTGATGTGGAAGCATTTGACAGATTTTAACACTTATGTTATGCTGTTACTATTGTCCCCAGCTAGATTTAATATATGTATATGAGATGCTAGATTAGGACAGGATAGATTTTTGAATTATAAAAAATACTCCATTAAATCTTTTCTAGTTTATAATACTGTATTCTATGCTCTTTGAAAAGTGTCTCAGACTGCTATCATAAAATTTCCTGCAATTAAGAAGCAATGTTACTTCCATTAAAAACCTATCATGTTTGGTTATTTAAACCTGACTTTCCTCTACTGTAATTCTTACTTCCATTTTATCTACTGGGCAACATATGAACTATTCTGTAACCCTAAAACATGATGAAAACTTCTAAGCCTTCTTTAAATAACTTGGACCTTTTGGGGACTAAACTCAGTATACTCAAGAAAGTTACTCAAAAAAGTTATGGGGAGTTTGCTGGTGTCATGATGGCTTCTCAGAAGAGGATATGGATGACAATCACCAAGAGTCAGCTCTGTCAGACAATGAACAGCCATCTCAAACATCACCAGACAGATTGCTGTCTGAACAGATAAAGGAAGTAGAATAGGCTAGTAATCAGCAGATATATCTGCCATAGCAATAAAGATGAATGCATGAAATTATTGCTACCAACTACACAAGAGCTCAGACTCACAGTAGAGCAAAAACGCTGTGTGAGATTGCCTCCCACTAAATGAGCTTCTCTGGGTTGCTTCTATTAAAATGGAGCAGCCAAGAACAAGTTTGATTTGTCAATTGCTTACAAGATAATAGGTATAAGTATATACATAGTTATGAATACATGAAATGGGTACATATAAGAAAAAATAAAAGAAACAATAGGACAGAGATGGTAGGCACGTTGGTATGCTTATGCACGCTCCCTACAGACCTCTTAAGAAAGGGGTGAGGTCAATGGTAGACAGTCTAAGGTTAAAGTTTTTGGGGTTCGGCGAAGAAACCACAGAGTCAGGTAGAGTATTCCAGACATTGGCCACCCTGTTGCTGAAGTCGAATTTCCTGCTATCAAGTTTGGTGCAGTTAACCTTGAGGTTGTATCTATTGTGTGCTCTAGTATTGTTTTGGTTGAAGCTGAAGTATTCATTGACAGGTAGGACATTGCAATGTATGATTTTATACACCATACATAGATCAGACCGAAGACGGGGTAATTCAAGGTTTTCTAGGTCTAGAATTTCAAGTCTGGTGGCATAAGGTATTCTACAACGAATAGAGGAGTGGAGAACTCTTCTTGTGAAATATTTCTGGACTTTCTCAGCTGTGCTAATATCAGATTTGTAATGTGGGTTTCAGATTGATGAGCAGTATTCGAGTATTGGTCTAGCAAATGTTTTGTATGCTCCAGTTAGTAGTGTGATATTACCAGAGAAAAAGCTATGTAGGATTAGGTTAACAACTCTTAATGCCTTTTTGTCTATGTAGTTATAGTGGGTTCTAGCACTTAGATAATTAGAGATGAGTATTCCAAGGTCCTTGACAGAGCTTGGATCATCAACAAGATCTTGACTATTCAGCTTGTATTTTATTTTCTGTGTTTTTTTTTTTGCCAATATGTAAGACAGAGCATTTATTTGTTGAGATTTGAAGTTGCCATTTGTTTGACCATTCTGATACATAGTCAAGATCTTTTTGAAGGGTAGCAGTATTGTTTGTGGTGTTGAAGAGCTTTACATCATCAGTGAATAGAACGCAGTTGCTCTTAATATGATCACAGAGGTCATTTATGTAGAGTATGAAGAGAGTTGGTCCTAGAACACTAGGACACCACTATTGGACACCACCCAATCGTGGGGGACATCACTATTGACAGGTACAGAATTTGATAGGACACTCCCAATTTTTACCATTTGATGATTGTTTGACAGGAATGCTTCTATCCAGTTATGCAGTTGTTCAGAGAAACCATAAGATTTTAGTTTTAGGAGTAGTTTGTCATGTACCACTGAATCAAAGGCTTTACAGAAGTCTATGAAGATTGCGTCTATTGCTTTGCCCTGATCAAGTTGTGTAGTCCATATGTTTTTGCAGTGTAAGACTTGCAGATTACAGGATAGATTTTTCCTGAAACCAAATTGTTTATTAGAGAGTAGGTTGTTTGTCTCTAAGTGGAGGATAATGGATTGGTTAATAATTGATTCCATGACTTTACAGGTGGCGCAGCATAAGGAGATTGGTCTGTAATTTTCAACTAGGTTGGGGTGTCCGTTTTTGAAGATGGGGATGACCATGGCTTGGTCAGAAAGGAGCTGGTCATGAAAGATTTTTCAAAGATTATGCTTAGAGGTTCAGCTATGGCAGTGGCAGCTACTTTTAAGAAGTAGACACATATTCCATCCAGTCCAATAGATTGAGATGATTTTAGATTGCGTAGTGCTTTTTCAACATTGTCTTATATAAAATCAATATGTATTAGATCATTGTAGTTGTCTGTGGTTCGGCTAGGAAATACTGGGCATGATCCATTGCTGTTTACAAATACTGAGCCGAAGAATGTGTTAAAGATGTTGGCTTTAATATTGTCATCATTGCAGCCTTTACCATTAGGTCCTATCAGAGGTGGGATGGACCTTGAGTCTTTTATTTTGTTGTTTACAAAATTGTAGAAAGTGTGGGTAGAATTGGTGCATAGAAGGTTTTCCTCTTGTTTAATGTGATAATTGGTGCATTCAGTCTTTATCTGGTGGCATAAATTTTTGTATTGGCTTTTGAAATTGGCAACGTGACCAGATTTGTTTTTCTGCTAGAGTGATCTCTTTTTGGATTGAAGTTTCCTTATTGTTATGGGTAATCTGTTTTTTTTTTAATTTGTTTTGTTTTGGAAGTTATTGTTGGTACATATAGTTTGATAACTCTTTTGACTTCAAGTAAAAAGATGTTATAATGGTCTTCAGTAGTATTGCAGTATTGCATCCAGTGAATAGAGATTACCAATAAATGCATGAGAGATTGTTGTTTATAAGATCATAGTTGCCTTTTTTGAAGTTATAATTGAGGATTACATCATTGTGATGATTTTTGTGTGGGCGTATGTTGAGACAAAAGTCAATCATATTGTGATCACTGCTGGAAAAGGGTTCTTTAGTTTGTATTCCATAAATTAAATTCAAACTATTGCAGAAGATGAGATCCAGGTGGTTGTTTAGTTTAGTGTTGTTGGTTACTAGTTGTTCCAGTATCAGATTTATAACAGCATTGTAGGAGGTTGCATGTATGGTTGTACATTCATTTGTACATTCATTTAGGGTCCAGTCAATATGAGGTAGATTGAAGTCACCAAGAAAGATAAAAGAGTGTGAGCAGGATGCTGTTCATGTTAGTAGTGTATTTTGTTTGTTTACATGTTCAATATTATAATCAGGTGCTCTGTAAGAATCAAAATGTGATATTTAAGGATAGTTCACAGATGATGGTATCAGGAATAGCAAGCTCCTGGATAATTTGGATGTTTTTTAGATGTAAGGACTTTTTGTAGAAGATAGCAACACCACCTCCTTTATGGATTTCATGTTCTGATCGGTAAACATGATAGTCTCTTACTGTGGTAATGGAGTCAGGGAGAGATGCATTGAGCCATGTTTCACAGACAAATATGATGTTGAATTTAGCCATATTTAGTAAGATGAGAAAATCAGGTATTTTATTTGCAAGGCTTCTTGCATTGAGCAGCTTGCATTGGCCCGCAGTAGTTGGAATTGAGGTAGTTAGGGGCTTGGGTGATGGTGGGTTGGTTGAGGTAGGGTTGTGGATGAAAATTAAAGCTGAGTTGAGGGTTGTGTGACTTACTTTTGATACAGTCAGCATTAGTCAATGTACAGGTCCTTCTTTCCATTATCTAGACGTTTTTTGAGTTCAGTGATGAGTACATGGGAGCGGACATGTTGGTGTATGGTTAGGTCAGGGTGACAACGGAGGCTCTTATGGTTGATGTTCATTTTAGTGAGTGAATTTAAAGTGTAAATGAAATTACGTTTGCTTGATTCATTTTTGTAAATGACCCTGCAGAAGCATGGGGCCACAGAGCCACAGAGCCATCATGAGTAGAGGAGTGGGGAACTCTTCTTGTGAAATATTTCTGGACTTTCCCAAATATCTGGATATGAGAAAATCTGGATATTCTCATATCCAGATATTTCTGGATATCTGGACTAATATCAGATTTGTAATGTAAGTTCCAGACTGATGAGCTGTATTCGAGTATTGGTCTCACAAATGTTTTGTATGCTCTAGTTATTAGTGTTATATTACCAGAGCAAAAGCTACGCGGGATTAGGTTAACAACTCTTAATGTCTTTTTGGCTATGTAGTTACAGTGGGCTCTAGCACTTAGGTCATTTCAGATGAGTACTCCAAGATCCTTGACAGAGTTTGGATCACCAAGAAGGTCTTAAGCCCCTGTCACACTACACCAACGGATGCAAAGAGGATGTAAAACGGACAAAAAAGCTTGCCATCTGTTGGTTAACGTGATGTACTCACTGCCTCTGTTTTGCTTCCTCTCTATCCGTCCAGCATCCGTTTATGGACGTTTCATCCGCTCAGAAAGTTTTGAGCTGCTCAAAACTTTTGCGCGGAAAATGTATCCAATTCGTCCATTCTGCATCTGCTACGCATCCGCTACGCTTCCGTTATGCAACCGTTATGCATCCGCCATATCTGCTAGGCATCCGCTGTGCATCCACGCAACTTGCATCCGCTCGGACGCAGGGAGGAAGCGGAACGGATGCAGAACGGATGCCTAGCGGATGCAGCATGGAAACCAAGCATGTAAAACGGAAAAAACATCCGCAGAGGGGACCTATCTCGGATATTAAAGATGTCTAGAGGATGCCTAGAGGATGCCTAGAGGAAGCAAAGGGACACCTATACTGCCTATAAAAAGGGGGAGCAACACATCTGGATCTCACTTTCAGACCAGCAGCCCTGCTGCAGACCTGTGCAGCCTTAATCTGACTCTTGCTCTTCCACGGCATCCAGTCATGTCCACCGTGGATTGTAACACAGTCCTTTTGGCAGCCACCATCCTTCTGCAACAGTGCGAAGCCATCTACAGGCTCTGTGAACTCTACTATGGGAAGAAAAAGGGGCGGCCAAGAAGCGTCTGGGTACGAAGATGGTTCACCAGAAGAGCAGAGGACGGACTGTACAACAAGCTGATGGTGGAACTCAGGAACGAAGACACTCGGGCATTCCAGAACTTCATGAGGATGCCTCCAGCCATGTTTGAGGAACTTGTGCAGCGGCTGACACCCAGATTGACCAAGACAAACACCAGCTTCCGGCCCAGCCTGGAACCTGGGCTCAAGGTGGCACTGACTCTGTGCCACCTGGCCTCAGGAACCACCTACAGGAGCATGCAGTACGGCTGGAGGGTGCCACCCAACACTATCAGCATTGTGGTCAGAGAAGTGGTGCAGGCCATCATCGAAGAATACAAGGAGGAGCTCCTCCAGTACCTCTCCACTGAAGAAGGATGGAAGAAAGTTGCAGAGCAGTGGTATCAGAAGTGGAACTTCCCCCACACCGTTGGAGCTATAGATAGCAAACATGTGGCCTGCAAAGTTCCAGCCAAGTCGGGGTCCACTTATTTCAATTACAAGGGTTTCTTCAGCATTATCCTCTTTGCCATGGTCGATGCTGACTACAAGTTCATGAACATCGATGCTTCAGGCAACGGCTCATCTTCAGATGCCCAGGTATACAATGCCCAGGTATACAGATGCCCAGGTATACAGGTATGCTGCATCCTGCACAATCTCATGCGCACCCACTACCCAGTTTTGCAGAACAGGCTCGTGGACCTCCAACAAGGCAATGGGGACATGGAGCCTGGGGAATGGAGGCAAGGGCGAAACCTGATAGATACTCAGGATGTGCAAGGCCCCAACAGAGCCTCACGTGAAGGGAAGAAGCAGCGCAACCTCCTGAAACACTGCTGCAACTCCCCAGCTGGAGCAGTGGAGTGGCAAGACAGGCTGATAGATGCTTAATGGATGCTTCCTTCAGCCTGTCTCATCACACGGATGAGATTGGGCCATGTATGTTGGGTGGGCCTACAATGAATAGGGCATTAATAAAGAGTTGTGTTTATGTTCAAATGTGTGGATCAATGCTTACATTGTTATTGACAATAAAGGGCCAAAGGTGTGGCACCTGGGAGGGTGGACCATACAGTCCCACTATGCTTGCACTGGAGGTTTATCTATCCCACAGCTATCCTAACCCATCCCACAGCTATTACCCATCCCAAAGGTATCCCTGCCCATTCCATTGCTATCTTATCCCATCCCACAAGCATGCAAAGGCTTAAACCATTTCTAAAAGTTTCCATCAAGACTTTATTAAAAAAAAGAAACGAAGCAAGGGTATGAATCAAAAATAGACTTTACTAACAAGAAGCTATAAAACAAAAATGAGTCTCTGGCACTCCTCTTGGTCGCTCAGTCTCAGGGGTGAAGGGTCCAGGTGCTGTGGAGGTGGTTGGTGCTGGAGTGCTTGTCATCAGCTCCTCCAAAAGCAGAAGCAGCAGAAGCCCCAGCCCCAGAAGAGCGAGCCCGTGCTGCAGAAGCCCCAGCAGAACCAGAGTGAGGGCCAGGGGGCGGGAGGGTAGCCCTGTCCCTCTTGCAAGGGCTGGCAGCAGATGGCTGAGGCTTGCTGTGCTTCAGCATGGTTGTAGGGTTGCTGGCTGGCAGGGAGGCTGGCAGGAACCAAGGCTGGCAGGAAGGCTGGCAGGGAGGCAGGCAGGGAGGCTGGCAGGGAGGCAGGCACCAAGGCTGGCATGGAGGCTGGCAGGCAGGCAGGCACCAAGGCTGGCAGGCAGGCATGAACCAAGGCTGGCAGTCACCAAGGCTGGCAGGCAGACTGACTGGCAGCAAGGCTGGCAGGCAGGCAGCCAGCAAGGCTGGCAGGGAGGCTGGCAGCAAGGCTGGCAGCAAGGCTGGCAGGCAGACATGCAGACAGGACAGGCAAGGCAGTCGATGTGTCTGGAAGCAGGTCTTTCCTCTGAATGGTGACCTGCTTCCGAGCTGCTTCCGTTATATCCATGGGGCTGACGCAATGCATCCTCCCCGCATGCGCAATTAATGCTCGGCATCCGCTAGGCTTCTGCTGTGCATCCGCTGTGCATCCACTCTGCATCCGCTTCATCCGCTGTGCATCCGCTGTGCATCCACTATATCCGTTCCACATCCGCTTTGCTGAGGTCCCCCAGAAGCCTAGCGAAGGTGCCATCCGCTCCTTTCCACTTCCATCCACTGGGCTTCCGTTCCGCATCCACTTTCCATCCGCCCTGCATTCTCCCCCCATCCGTGTTATCCGCTCCGGTTATGCAAATTTTTGCCCCTTCTGAGAGCGGATAACAACGGATGGAACATTTTTCTCATCCATTGTGTCCGTTTTGCATCCGTTGGGCAGTGTGACAGGGCCTTTAACTATTCAGCCTGTACTTTATTTTTTGATTATTTTTGCCAAAATGTAGGACAGAGGATTTATTTGTTGAGATTTGAAGTAGACATTTGTTTGACCATTCTGATACACAGTCAATGTCTTTTTGAAGGTTAGCAGTATTGTCTGTAGTGTTGAATAGCTTTACATCATCAGTGAAGAGAATTCAATTGCTCTTGATATGATCACAGAGGTCATTTATGTAGAGTATGAAAAAGTTGGTCTCTAGGAGTTGGTCCTAGAACCCTGCCTTAGGGGACACCACTGTTGACAGATACAGAATTTGATAGGACGCTCCCAATTTTGACCATATGTTGTCTGTTTGACAGGAATGCTTCTGTCCAGTTATGTAGGTGTCCAGAGGTACTCTAAGATTTGAGTTCTAGTTTGTCATTTTTACTCCTAATTTGTCAGGTACCACTGAATCAAAGACTTTACAGAAGTCTATGTAGATTGCGTCTATTGCTTTGCCCTAATCGAATTGTGTAGTCCATATGTTTTTGCAGTGTAAAAGTTGCAGATTACATGATAGTTTTTTCCCAAAACCATATTATTTATAAGAGAGTAGGTTGTTTGTTTCTAAGTGGAGGATGATGGATTGGTTAATAATTGATTCCATGACTTTACAGGTGACACAATATAAAGATATTGGTCTGTAATTTTCAACTAGGTTGGGGTTTCCCTTTTTGAAGATGGGGATGACTGTGTCTTGTGACCATAGTTTTGGCAAGGAGCTGGTCCTGGAAGATTTTTCAAAGATTATGCTTAGAGGTTCGGCTATGGCAATGGGTAGATTTTTTTAAGAAGTTGGCACATATTCCCTCCGGTCCAATAGATAGAGATGGTTTTAGATTGTCTAATGCTTTTTCAACATTGTCTTCTGTAAAATCGATATGTATTAGATCATTGTAGTTGTCTGTGGTTCGACTAGGAAATACTGGGCATGATCCATTGCTGTTTACAAATACTGAGCCGAAGAATGTGTTAAAGAGGTTGGCTTTAATATTGTCATCATTGCAGTCTTTACCATGAGGTCCTTTCAGGGGTGGGATGGAACTTGAGTCTTTTAGTTTGTTGTTTACAAAATTGTAGAAAGCGTGGGTAGAATTGGTGTGTAGAAGTTTTTCTTCTTGTTTAATGTGATAATTGGTGTATTCAGTTTTTATCTGGTGGCATAAATTTTTGTATCAGCTTTTGAAGTTGGTAACGTGACCAGATTTGTTTTTCCACCAAAGGGATTTCTTTTTGGATTGAAGCTTCCTTATTGTTTTGGGTATTTGTTTTTTTCTGGTTTTAGGAGTTGTTATTGGTACATATTGTTTGACGACTCTTTTGACTTCAAGTAAAAATATGTTGTAATGGTCTTCTGCAGTATTGCATCCAGAGAATAGAAATTGCCAATCAAGGGATGAGAGAGTGTTGAGGTAATTCCCTGTAAGGAGAATGAGCGCATGTAGGGAGACATAGTGAGAGTAGGGAAGAATAACACACATGTAGCACACAGATACACTGTGCAGTAAATGTAGGTTTTTACTTCAAATAAATGTTTAAGCAAATTCCAAACAAGCAGTCCAAGTCATTCACAGGTAAGGCAGTCAGTGTTTAGTTCAGGGATAATCCAAATAACAAAGTCCAGTGTCAAAAACAGTTCAGTAACAGACTTACATCAAATCCAAGAATAGCAGTCAAGTAGAAAGACTCTTTAACAGAAGGAAACAGAGAGACTCACTCAGACACACTCTCTTCTGAGACTAATACTAAACAACCTGGGTTTCTGGCTCCATCTTATGGCCATTTGAGAAACCACACACCACTTTTAGGATTTTCTTAAAGAGGCAGTATTAAAATTTCTATCCTGGTTTATATATTTTCAACTCAAATACCTGTTAGGTGACTTATATTCTTAACATTCTCCCCTTTTGGTAGGACAATATATACAACCTTACATTCTAAGGTATGTACAATATATACAACCTTACATTGTCTTCACAGCAAGCCTTATGCTTTATAGAGCCTTTTGCCTTTGTAAAATGATCTGCTATGTTGTTTCTGACATACAATATTCTAGCTTAATCATCTTATTTTGCACACATTGTCTCACATTTAAATATCTTAAATCTGTGTGTTTCGTTCTTGTTTGAACAGCAATATTTGAATCCATCTGTATTGCTGATTGGTTATCTTCATAAATAACAATAGAATCTGTTACATCAATTCCCATGTCAATTAGTAATTGTTTATACAAAACTAAATCTGTACACAATAAAGATAAACATGAGATTCAGCCTCCATTGTTGACAAACTTTGATGTTTCTGTCAAATAGACCTCCATCCAGTCAATGCCTTTCCCAACAATACTGCAGTACCCGATGTAAATTTACGTGTGTTTATGTCTGTAGCAAAACGTGCATCAGCATATGCAGTTAAACTCAGTTCATCTGTCGGCTCCAAATACAATGCATAATGCATTGTTTGTTTCAGATATCTTAATACACTTTTAGCAGCTTGCCAGTGCCTTTCAGTCCGCTCAGCGTTAAATCTCGCTAATTGATGAACCCTGTATGCAATATCTGGCCTTGACCAATTACTGAGATAAGATAAACTACCAATCAAGGACTGATAAATGTTCTTATCAAAAATAGAACTTTAACATCACTATGGCTAAACTCCTGGCTCATTGGTGTCTTAGCCGGCTTACAAAATTCCATTTTAAAACTTTTTAGTAATTGGTTAATTTTATCTGCCTGTGAGCTCCTGGGTAACTTGGATGTTTTTTAGATGTAGGGACTTTTTATAGAAGATGGCAGCACCACCTCCTCTATGGATTTCACAATCTGATCGGTAAACATGATAGTCTCTTATTGTGGTAATTGAATCAGGGAGATGCATTGAGCCATGTTTCACAGACAATTATAATTTCGAATTTAGCCATATTTAGTAAGAGGAGAAATTCAGGTATTTTATTTACAAGGCTTCTTGAGTCGCTTGCATTTAAGGTCAGTTGTGGTTGGAATGGAGCTGGTTTGGGGTGTGCATGCCTAGTTTTGAGTGATGTTGGATTGGATGGAGTGGGATACAAATCTCTCACTGTCACTTTTCACTACCTGATTAGTTAGGGCAAATTCTTTACAAGTTTCTTTCTCTGTACAGTAATCTATTGCAGGACTATTCTCCTGCTGTCTGATTATTCCCTTCCTCTCCCCCTCTCCCCCTCTCTCCCATCTCCCAAGAACATGCTCACATTCTATTACATATGTTTAAGACCAGGTAGTTCCAAATGCATCTGGTATTAGATTTTCATGCAATTTCTTTCTTTTGATTTCAAATAAAAAAGTACTGCACTGCACCATGGGTTTGTTGGGACATGATATGATATTTAATAAATATATCAATTGGCAGATGTGGGCAATAATGATTTTGATCAGGGAATTCTATGGCTTTTATGTGAGGGATAAGGGACGGCAGCTTCAGTCTTCATTCTTGGGTCTTCAGCTTGTACTATTGGAGTGAAAAGAATAGAGAAGATGAGTTAGTTCTCTGAAGAGAAAGATCATGTTGAAAAATACCCCCAACTATGCTTAGCAATATTCAAATATCTTTTAAAGAGCTTCTAGAGCAAAAAGAATGGGTTTTCTATGACAGGCATACATTCCGTTTTTCAGAGCTGGACCAACATCAATTGTTTTCACTGTTGGAATTTGATTGTTGTGAGTCTGTTTTTTTTTTTTTTTGTTCAAAATAAAATTTAAAATCCCAGGATACATCCTGCAATGCACCTCCAGGGCTGGTGTTTGAAAGCTTTGTTTAGACACTCTAAATTTGCCTTGTGTTGGACAGGTGTTGTGTCTCTGTCAAAGAATTTGGTGAACATCTTTTCTTCTGTCTGATAAAAGAGAATATGATAGTTTCCTTTTTTTGTAGAGTGATCTAACATCTTATCTTTTTATACTTTACACACACAGAGGCACTGTTCTAAATGAGAGGAAGGTTGTTTGTTTTTTCTGGTTAAGTGTAGGGTTTAGTACTTGGTTATTTGGACTCAAAAATCTGCTGCAACTGAATATATTGTCAATGTCTATAAATCATTGTTCTAAAAATTCATAGGAACTAATTTAAGATGCTGTAAGCACCAAAGTGATTTGTACAAAATCTTAATAGGATGAGGTAGAGACAACATTAATATAATAGTTACATTAATATCTAGAAGGATATGATACAGATTTCTGAATTCTCTTTCTACAAATTCCTACCATTCTTATTTTTGCATCAGTTTTTTTCAATAAGATGAATATATTGTTTTTTCCTAAAGCTAATATTTTTAATTAAAAAATCGTCTATGGACTTTTCTCTAATATTCTGCAACCATTTTCCCCCAATATGATGTAGTTTTATAAAATTTTTACATACATACATACATTGTTTTGCATCTTTTTATTAAGAATTTCTTGATTGGATACCATGCATTTCTAAAAAAATATTAAAGAATAATGCTATACAACACTTCAAATTAAATTTCAAATGCTGCTTTGGAGCAATTAGGATATAGACATAGCTCTCCTTTAAATTGCTGTGAGACTCTAGGAAATTAGTCTATGCTAATGGAAGAATTTCTTTGGGCCATCATTATTTCTTACTTCAATCTACTCTATATTGGACAAATTTGGAGAAGTCGTTCATCCAATCTCCATATCCACAGATCTGATGGAAAAATTCAAAAGGCACTTGTAGAGACTAGCATAAACAACAATGCAACAGTGCATTAAATAAATTGTCTGTTCCAGAAAGCTCAGTGCACCATAGTCCTTCCTTACAACTTTATGCCTACGTAAAACATTTGTACATTAGTTGCATCTGTCATTATGTTTGTGGGGTAGCGCTGACTGGAGAAAAAAAGGATTCTAGCAGATTTTCTTCTGGGCTGCCAGCTGAAGCAAAGTTTATTTTTGTGGTATTATAATTCTACTCTCACAGACATTATAGACAATACCTTTAAGTTCCATATCTACAACCCTAAACTGTAAAGCATCCTTTTTGAGGCCTATACCAATTATAGATAATCACCCCAATGGTTCTTCCTTCTTCCAGGATTTCCTGCCATTGAAACTGTTTCACTAAGATGGAGGTAGCCTTTTACTGAATAAATTACTCTATACCAATGGCTTTTGGTTCAACCCATTGAATCTGAAAGCTTGGACTTCTTAAACAGATATTTATTTACCATATTTAGAGACTGCCCATCTCCAACATAAAATCACCATAAAGTGACTCTGGGTGATATTTTTGTTAAGCAGTTAACACAGTGATTTAATATTGCTTTCTGCTAGTGAATTAGAATTACATTCTTTCCCAATAAACAGTTAAACATTTGCAATATTGTGGAAGAAAAGTAATTTTTCATATTCAGTTAATTTAGTCAGCAAGTTAATTTGAAAAAAAGACATGTTAATACTTTACAGCATATCCATGCCTCCTTCCCAGAACATCAGTAGTAATAATGCAAAGGAAATCTGATGTGACTTTCATCTGGAACTGCTGCCATGGGAAGCAACTGGTATTCACATCACTTAGCTCATGTCTGCCTCTGGATAAAAATCCACCTATAGGTGACATACTATTTTATAATAGCATGAGTTATAACAGGACAGTTCAAAGCTCATCATTGGTAAGTGAAATAGAACTTAAATATGATATGAAAACATCCAAGACATGCTGCTTTTCTAAATTTCCCAGCATCAAACAGCTTCCTAGTCTTATACATATATTCTGAAAAAGGAAAAATATTCAGAGATGAAACCTGATCACCAGAAAACTGTAGTCATAGTTAAGCTGCTCTTAGGTTTTGTCATCTTCTTGAATGAGGTCTTATTTATAGATATATATTACTTTGATATTCTGCCAATTGTTATGTACTTAGTAATGCTTATTGCCCAGTACAAATACAGAATCAAGGCAGTGGTGTAGATCTCCATTTCCTCCCTTCTTGAATAATTATTCAAGCATGTTGCTTTCAAAAGCTGGAAAAGACAAATTTGTAAGGAAGATATCATTCAATAAAACAGTTTTTTTCTGATTAATTCTAGTCAGCAAAATCGTATAACTTGTAATACAATTCACTCCACTGAGATAGAGTTCACATTGTGTTAAATAATAGTTCATTTCATTATGATTATGATTATTAAATAAGCCATAATTGCCATTCTTTTTTTTTTGGTTAAGTTTTATTGATTTTTAAGGACAAACAAAAACATAAAAACATCCAATTTTCTTCCATAAGTGTACAAACAGTGTGTCAGTTGGTTTGTAAATTTTTTGTGCATCGATTTCATAGTCTCAATTACAGTTACATTACATAATAACTCATCAGAAATTAAATATCCTAGTATTATTATTAATCAATCATTTAACTATAATGTTGTTCATTCATACTTTGCGAGATAGCTATACTTTACTTAGTTTATTTTATAACAATTCATATAGTCCTTCCAAATCTATCCTAAAAACATTTTATATATGTAATAATGATAATAAAAAAGAAATATATCTTTATATATTCATTATTTTCTATAATTCTACATATTCTATTACTATATTTTGTTATCTAAGCCATTGATAGAAAAGGTCCCAAATTTTGTAAAATTGTTTATCCTCTTGTTCTCTAATTTCAAATGTCAATCTACTCATTTCAGCACATTCCAGTATTTTCTTGACAATTTCCTCCTGCAATGGTATTTTCTCATTTTTCCAATTTTTAGCAAATACAATCCTAGCTGCTGTTAATACATTTACAATCATATATTTTAAATCTTTGCTGTATGTACCAGGTAGAATTCCCAATAAAAATATCTCTGGTTTTAAATCTATATGCTTTTTTGTCATTTTTTCCAACCACGTGTGGATTTTAGTAGAATATTTTTTTTCGTCCGCACAAGTCCACCACGTATGGTAATATGAGCCAGTTATCTGATGACATTTCCAACATCTTTCGGATTTATTCTTGAACATTCTTGCTATTCTTGTCGGGGGGAAATGCCACCTGTAAAACATCTTATACAAATTTTCTTTAAATGCTGTTGACATTGTCATTTTATCATTTTGAGACCACAATTTTTGCCATTTCTCTAGATCAATTCCATATCCAAAATTCTTCCCACAAGCAATCATAGTTTCTTTAATTTGTGCTTCTTCTAGTTTAATTTCTAATAAATATCCATACAATCACCTTTTCATCAGTACCTGTCAAAATCTTATCTAAATCAGTCAGTTTATTATAGAAACCTTCTGTTTTAAAGTCTTTTTCACACCTTGAATGTATTTGTGCATAAGAAAACCAGTTCATCATTATACCTTGTTTCTCTAGTTTTTGCATTGATTTAAGTTCACCCTTTTCATTCAAAATTTCCCCATATCTAACTGTTTGTTCCTTCTTATATGTTATAGGATAAGAAAATGCTTCAATAGTCGATAACCAGACTGGAATTTTCAAATAACATTGTCTTTTAATCTTCTCCCAATTTAACCACAGAGACTCCCGTATAAGATGTCTTCTAAAATAACCCTGTATTTTAGTTCCCTTATATCATAAAAAGGCATGCCACCCCAACAACAAATCATGTCCTTCAAACGTCAACAATCTAATATTTCTTAATGTTATTCATTCCTTAACCTATGTCAAGTTTGTAGCTTGGTAGTAGAACTCCCAATTAGGCAGACCAAATCCTCCTCTAATTCTAGCATCTTGTATGAGTTTTAACTTTATTCTCGCTTTTTTACCTTGCCGTATATATTTCAACACAGTTTTGTTTAAATCTTCAAAGTAGTCCTTTCCAAACCTTATTGGTATTGTTTGAAACAAATATAGAATTCTGGGTAAAATATTCATTTTGATTGTTGAAATTCTCCCTATTAGTGACAATTGTAGATTTTCCCATTTCGTCAAGACTAGTGCTATCTGTTGTTTAAGTTTGATGTAATTGTTCTCTTTTAATGTACTACACCTTGCTGTCAAATTTATTCCCAAGTACTTAACCTTATTCGTGACTTGAATTTTCAATACATCTGCCAATTCTTCTTTTTGTCGTAGTAACATATTCTTTGTCAAAATCTTTGTCTTATCTTTGTTTATTTTCAGGCCGGCCACCTTGCCATATGCCTCTATCTTTTCCAATAGTTTTGATGCTGTTTCTAGAGGGTCATCTAAAATAAAGGCCAAGTCATCCGCAAAAGCTTGCAATTTAAATTCTTCCTTTTTAATTTTCATTCTTTTTATACTCTTTTCATCTCTAATGTTTCTATTTAACACTTCCAGAGTTAATATGAATAGCAAAGGTGATAGTGGGCAACCTTGTCTTGTACCTTTTCTTATATTGATAATTTACACTGTGATGGAGTTCACATTATGTTAAATAATAGTTCGTTTCATTATGATTGTTAAATAAGACATAATTGCCATTCTTGATACAAAAAGGAAAGCCAGGACTTTGAAATCACAATAATTGAGTTAATACAACATACTGAATCAAAACCATTGCAATCGTATTGTAGAATAGCATAATGTCTGATCCAAATATCTAGATTACAGTATCAGTCTTAGAGACTTTGTTCAGGAAATTATAAAAGTATTCCCAGTTGAGCAGAATAGACCAAAGTGCTATCTTTGGGAAAAATGCAAAAAATATGCTGTAGGCATAGAAGCCATCATATCATTCATGAAGGAAGCTTCGAGTAATTTGTAAATCAATATTCAAATGTCAATGTTGAACACATCACATTTCCATTTTAGGTCTAAACTGATTGAAACAGAGCTAAACAAAGGTATTTGCATGGCAAACTGAGCATCTTTATGTAATAAAAAACCCAATTAAAATTTTAAAATAAAACTTGGATACAGCATTCTCTTCCTCATTAGATTGAAAAACAATGACATAATTCCTTATTGTCATGTGAGGATTGAAAGTTAGTCTCATTCAAAATCCAAACAAAGTACTTTCAAATTATGTTTTAGGAATGGAATGAGGAGGTAGAAAACAGGAAATCAGGAAGCAGCAAATACAATGTGTATGTGGTAATTGTGGCAGACAATTTTTGGCCTGTAAATAATATAGCAAGACACTCATTTTGCCCCTCTGCCATTTGTCTCTGTGTATGGGAATTGATTTGAAATTGCCATGGTTAGAAAAGGTAAGGAAGCAGAAGAGGAAAAAAGGCATTTTTGCTGAAACAATACTAACATATCATTAAGATGGGATAAAGTGACCGGGTGAGTCTTTTTTGAAATAATCCATACCTATTGATGCAATGAGAACTAATGAACCAAATCTGAAAGCATCAGCATTGGAATTTGACAAATGTGGTGTTTTCCTATTGAGAGAGTCAAAAATTATTATAAATGGCCAGCTGGGCTTCTGTTCAGGTATTCACATTTCAAAACACTGACTTTAGGTCCTGTGTTGGTTCCTGGCAGGGTAAATTATTTCACACTTCTGCTTCCAAATCAATTGGGTATCTCCTTTGCTTAAGCAATGCTGGAATAAAATCTTTTCCACTCCAGATACTTTCTCAGTATTTGAAACGGTTGTGGAGATTTCAAAAATAGCTGGATCTTGTGTTTGAAAGTAAATGATCACAGTATTTTAAATAAATTTTGTTATTGTTCAAATTTTCATTTTACTGGTTGCATGGATTTTGAAAGAGATTTCTAATGTTTTAATAATCTTTATCCAAATGGGATTAGAGATCTCTTAGACTGAGAGTCCATTTCATCAAAATATCATTGTGAGAAAAAGGAAATTCAAGTGAATAATTCAAACAGAATATTTGATTATGAACTAAAGAAGTTTTTTATTTTTATTTATTTTATTTAAATAAACATTGTAAGTGATATAGGAAAATACAGAAAACTATACAGGACAAGAAATTAAATATTTCATTATAAATTACAATTAGAAAACTTGTGAATGAACAGCTAATGCATCAGCTATCCTTGGATATCTACATCGAGAACTTGTGATGTATGAGCTTGTTAGAAACTATGTTTATATAGTCCTACAGGACAAACAAAATGCACAGTCACTTTACTGCTTAACTGTAACATGAAACAGGAAACTTTATTCAGAACAATAGGACATAGAGTATATACCATGTATGCAAACTTATAAACTACTGAAATTTGTATTCTTCTCTGTGACGGCAGTACTGATGTCTGAGAAGAGAATTCACATACTTGTAGGCTTGCTCGAGTGCTTCTCTGTATTTTGCAGTTGAGATATGGAAGCTTAAAATGGCTATCTCAGCTGCAGAATTCTAAAAGTACATATATTGCTAAATCACATCATGGCTTAGCTGAAACATACATAATTGTGCACATAGACATTCCCTCAGAGATATTTCAAAAAAAGTAACCAGAAACAGATCACAGTTTTTAAAATTCTTTTTTTATTTATCAAATTATTAGGAAGCTCTCAGTCTTCTAGAGTGCTATCATTCAGGTTTCCATTTTCTATGAATTATTGTTAAGAATACAAAGTCTATTTCAGTCACTATTGCATTTTAATAATTAAGTAAATCATCATTTAAATGTAACTGAAATGGAGGGGTAGAAAATATAAAGAAGTGTATAGAACTTTTCTTCAATCTGTTTGGTGAAACTTAAAAACTATACATTCAGTGTATGTTTAAATTCTGGAAAGATTACAGGAACAGAAAAGCTGATCTTTATGTAAGATAATGTATGAAATTATACATTTAATTAGAAATACAATATCCCAAAATGGGTTGAGTAGACATTTACTTGGTAACTCATGGGGCTGGTATCCAATATAGTCTATGTTTGAATATTCAATGTGCCTACGAAACAAATACAAAAAACCAAAACAAAATACAATATTAAAAGAGAACCAAGATGTTCAAACATCTTAATGTAATAATTCCTGAATATAATAATCTCAACATAGCATGAAAGTACTCAGTGTTGAATGGCTGACACATTTATTTTATAATATTACTATAGTTTATATTTATTTTTTACTAGCCAGACAAAGCATGCTCTAATTTGATCATAATCCAGCCATGGACTCACATGCTAGTCCCAACTCTATATAAATGGAAAAGTTGTAGTAACTTTTGGCAACTTATTTTGCAAAAACCTTAGCAAGAAAATGTTTTGAAAAGACTCTCAAATGAATTGGATATGATAGGATCCCAAGGCTAGAATATATCTAACAGCCTAATGAAGAAGAGGTAGGATCTACAAGGAGTAGTCAAGCATTAATGATGCACCTGGGGCAAATCTAATAGGAATCTCAATTGCTAATGTAGTCATTGGTAAAATTAAGGGTCTGATTTGTATAAAGGCACATTGGATAGGCCTGCTGGCACAGTGGTTAGAATGGAGTATTGCAAGCTAACTCTGCTCATAGTCTGGAATTTGATCCTTTAGGGAGCTGAGGTTGACTCAACCTTCCATCTGATCAAGCTTGGTAAAGTGAGGACCCAGATTGTTGGCACAATATGCTGACATGTAAGTTGCTCAGAGAGTGTTGTAAAGCACCATGGAGCAATATATAAGTCTAAGTGCGATTGCTACAGCAAGGCAGAATCTCTAAGGAATGGCCAAGGATACTTTGGGTATCATCAAAAAACTGATGGCCATGCTAAAAACTAAAGCCCATGTCACACTGCACCAACGGATGCAAAGAGGATGTAAAACGGAGAAAAACACTTGCCATCCATTGGAAAACATGATGCATCTGTTGTGTACTCACTGCGTACGTCTTTCACACGCTCTATCCATCGATCATCTGTCTACTGCTAGTTTTGAGCTGCACAAAACCTTTTGAGCGGATGAACTTTCTGCCACATAGATCTACATCCGCGACACATATGGGCAACAAACGTTCTATGTCCATTGTCATCCATTACACGTCCGCTGTATCCTCTCGGCATCCTCTGGGCATCTGCGCAACTCACATCTGCTCCAGTGAAAAACGGAAAGAGGGAGGAAGCGAAAGGTACACGGAACGTCTACACAGCATTAGTAGGACGGACATAGAAAGGATGAAAGCAGATGCAGCTCGGATATAAAGCATTAAAACGGACAAAATGTTTGTATATGAGATGTATCTTGGATATTTAGGATGTCTGGAGGATGTCTAGAGTATGTGGAAGGACACCTGGCAGAAAACCGATATTTCCTATAAAAAGGGGGAGGAAATCATCTGGATCTCAGTATCAGTCCAGCAGCCGTGGTGTGCAGACCTCTTCAGCCTTGGTCTTGCTCTTCCACATCATACATTGATCTCCACCATGGATCATTGCACACTCCTTTTGGTAGCCGCAATCATTCAACACCAGAACCAAGCCCTGTTCAGACTGTTTCACCTTTTCTACGCAAAGAAAAGGAGACGTCCAAGAACTGTGTGGGTCCGATGATGGATCGGGAGAAGAGCGGAGTTTGAACTGTATGACAAAGTGATGGTGGAGCTGAGGAATGAAGACACTCATGCATTCCAGCACTTCATGAGGATGCCACCAGCCATGTTTGATGAAATTGTAGAGCGTCTGAGACCCAGGTTGACCAAGCCAAGCACCAACTTCTGTCCCAACCTGGACCCTGGACTGAAGGTGGCACTGACTCTGCAGCACCTGGCCTCTGGGACCACATACAGAAACATGCAGTATGCCTGGAGGATGCCTCACAACACCATCAGCATTGTGGTCAGAGAAGTGGTGCAGGCCATCATCAAAGAATACGTGGAGGAGCTCCTCCAGTGTCCCACCACTGAAGAAGGCTGGAGGAAACTTGCAGAAGAGTGGTATCAGAGGTGAAACTTTCCCCACACCATTGGAGCCATAGATGGGAAGCACGTGGCCTGCAAAGCTCTAGCCAACTCAGGATCCACTTATCACAACTACAAGGGCTTCTTCAGCATCATCCTCTTTGCCATGGTTGATGCTGACTACAAGTTCATGGACACTGATGCTTCAGGCAATGGGTCAGCTTCAGATGCCCAGATATACAATGCCAGTGACCTCAAGGATGGGCTGGAATGCAACCTCATCATGGGTTTTCCAGATCCAGACGCCCTTCCCAACGACACACAAGATGTGCCCTACTTCATCGTGGGTGATGATGCCTTCTCCCTCAGAACCTACCTCATGAAGCCCTACACTTCAAGATACCTCACCCATGAAGAGAGGATCTTCAACTACAGGCTGTCCAGGGCAAGACGGGTGGTGGAGAATGCCTTTAGTATCCTGGCCAACAGGTTCCAGGTTCCTTCTCACCACCATGCAACATGAGGCACATACTGTGAGGAGGATCGTGGAAGCTTGCTGCATCCTGCACAATCTCATGCGCACCCGCTACCCAGTGTTGCAGAATAGGCTTGTGGACCGTCAACAAGGCAATGGGGACATGGAGCCTGGGGAATGGAGGCAAGGACAAAACCTGACAGACACTAAGGATGTGCAAGGCCCCAACAGAGCTTCACGTGAAGAGAAGAAGCAACGCAACCTCCTGAAACACTGCTGCAACTCCCCAGCTGGAGCAGAGGAGTGGCAAGACAGGATGATAGATGGTTAATGGATGCTTCCTTGAGCCTGTCTCATCACACTGATGAGATTGTGCCATGTATGTTGAGTGGCCCTACAATGAACAGGGCATTTATAAAGAGTTTTGTTTATGTTGAAATGTGTTGATCAAAGATTAATTTGTTATTGGTAAAAAAGGGCCATATGTGTGGCAGCTGGGAGGGTGGACCATACAGTCCCACTATGCTTGCACTGGAGTTTTATCTATCCCACAGCTATCCTAAACTTTCCCACAACTATCCTTACCCATCCCACAGCTATCCTTACCCATCCCACAATTATCCTTATCTATCTCACAAGCATGCAAAGGCTTAACCATTGGTTAAAAGTTTTCACCAACACTTTATTAAGTAAAAAAAATGAACCAAGTGTGTTAAGCAAAGATAACCTTTATTAATAACAAACTGTATGACTTTATTAAAAATCAAAATGAACCAAGTAAAGTGTCTTAAGCAAAGATAAAGTGAACAGGTAACAACTCAGTCTCTAGCACTCTTCTCAGTCACTCTGAGGCATGCCCATGGTCTCAGATGTAAAGGGGCCAGGGAGTGTGGTACAACAGGAGATGGTGTGTGCAGGAAGCTATCAGAGAGCTGACTCAGTCCCATGAAGTTGAGAGGCCCTTCATCAAGTACCTGGGATGTGAGGCCCAAGACTGATGACAGATGTTCTGATGATGGGCTTGGCTGTGGGGTGTGAGGAAGGAGGAGTGTAGTGGGGCTGTCTGGTCTGCAGCTGGGCGAGGTGAGGCATCTGTGGCGTCCTTGGCATCCAAGGAACCTGGGCCTGGACTGGGAATGGCTGTCTCTGTTGTGGGAAGTCCTGGTCGTGGTAGCCTTCGTAGGTGAGGGGCTGCTGAAATCCATGGAAAGGCTGTGACATTGCCTGGGGTGGAAGAGCAGACCTGGAGTGGGTAGGAGCAGGTTCAGCTGGGCTTGGAGGGTGGTGCAGAAGAGCTGTGATCCTCTCCTTCATCACCTGGTACTGGGCCTTGGGCATGTCCATGAGGGCCTGGCTCACGTAGGTAAGGAAGGTCTTGCAGTTCGAGGATGATATGTCAAAGTGGACCAGCTGGGAGAGAAGATCTGTGCTGGCTTTGATTGTGTCCCTGATCTCCAAGAGGACAGTGTGGCTCTGTCCCTCTGGTCTGCCTCTCTGCCTGTTTTCTGTGGAGGTGGAGCTGGGTATGGGTGTGGGTTGGTCTCTGGTGGCTGCTTCTTCTTGCTCCATCTGAGACAGGGGATCCTCCACATCCTCCGGCATGGGGAGTGCAGCTGTCGGGGGGGGTCTCTGTTGTGGGGCCCTCCAAAGACACCTGCCTGGACATGGTAGCTGTCTCCTGGCTGGAAGAGGAGTGGCTCTCTGTGGGCTGTCTGAGGGAGAGGGTTGTCAGAGGGGCTGCTCCTCGGTGGTGGACCTCACCCTCCAGGAAGCTGCACTTGGCCATGACGTAGGTCTCCCAGTCAGTGAGCTTGACAGCGGCCTGCTCGGATTTCTTCAGGTGCAGCTTGCCATACCAGGTGTCCATGTGCTTCCACCACCCCAGGAGGACATCAGCAGTGTAGCCTAGGCTCTCTGCCTTCTCTCTCAAGCTGCCTGCTTTCTCTTGGTGTCGCGATAGAGCCTGTGGCCCTTCCTCCCAGGTACTCGTTCTTCCTCAGCCATTCCAGCACCTCCTCCTCATCATCCTCGGAAATGGAGTACTGTTTCCTCTCTCCCTTCTCCTTGCCTTGCCTCTTCCTCCCTCTGGCAGGGCCTTCAGGGCCTTCAGCAGCAGGGCTTTGAGGGCCTTGGGGCTGGTCCGCCACAGCAGCAGCAGCAGGAGAAGCACCAGCAGCAGCAGGAGAAGCACCAGCAGCACCAGCAGAAGCACCAGCAGGAGAAGCACCAGCAGGAGAAGTACCAGCAGCACCAGCACCACCAGCAGCACCAGCAGCAGGAGAAGCACCACCACCAGCAGCAGTAGCAGCAGCAGAAGCACCAGCAGCTTCAGAGTCAGTGCCAGGGGCTGGGATGCTGGTTCTGTCCTTTTGCCAGGGCTGGAACGAGTAGGCATAGGCTTCCTCTTCTTCCACATGGTGTTCTCTCAAGATGTCTCTGGCAGCAGGTCTTTCCTCTGAATGCTGACTGCTTGCGAGCTGCATCCTTTTATGTCCGTGGAGCTGACGCAATTCATCCTCCCCACATGCACAGTGAACACTTTGCTTCCGCTATACATCCGCTATGCATCCGCTTTGCTTCCTATAGGCGTCTGTAATGCATCCACGTCATCCGCTATGCATCCGCCCCTTCCGCTACACATCTGTTTTGCTATTCTCCCCCGGAACCCCTGCGGATCTGCTTTCATCCACTAGGCTTCCTACAAATATCTGCTTTACATCCCCGCTACATCTTCCACACGTCTGTTCTTTTCCTTTGTTTTCCGTTCTGTTTATGCAAATTTGGAGCACTTTTGAGGGTGGATAACAACGTATGGAGTCACCCCCGAAATTTTGCTCATCTGCTGTGTCATTTTTGCATATGTTTTGCATCCGTCGGCCAATGTGACCTAGCCTTAACCTCCTTGGCATTAGCATGCTACACTGGAGAGACAATATCTATTTTCAGTCTTTGGAAAGTTTAATCTATTATTCAGGAAATGACACCAGGAAAATGAATGAAGTGTCAATTATCACAAGTCGAAACGTCTTAAGCTCCTGTCACACTGCACCAACGGATGCAAAGAGGATGTAAAACGGACAAAAAAGCTTGCCATCCGTTGGTTAACACGATGTACTCACTGCCTCCGTTTTGCTTCCTCTCTATCCGTCCAGCATCCGTTTATGGACGTTTCATCCGCTCAGAAAGTTTTGAGCTGCTCAAAACTTTTGTGTGGAAAATGTATCCAATTCGTCCATTCTGCATCCGCTACGCATCCGCTAGGCATCTGTTCTGCATCCGTTACGCATCCACTACATCCGCTAGGCATGTGCTGCACATCCGCGCAACTCGCATCCGCTCGGATGCAGGGAGGAAGCGGAACGGATGCAGAACGGATGCAGAACGGATGCGTAGCGGATGCGTAGCGGATGCAGAATGGACGAATGCAGCACGAAAACAAAGCATGTAAAATGGAAAAAACGTCCGCAGAGGGGACCTATCTCGGATATTAAGGATGTCTACAGGATGCCTAGAGGATGCAAAAGGACATCTAGGGGAAAACCTATACTGCCTATAAAAAGGGGGAGCAACACATCTGGATCTCACTTTCAGACCAGCAGCCCTGCTGCAGACCTCTGCAGCCTTCATCTGCCTCTTCCTCTTCCACAGCATCCAGTCATGTCCACCGTGGATTGTAACACAGTCCTTTTGGCAGCCACCATCCTTCTGCAACAGTGCGAAACCATCTACAGGCTCTGTGAACTCTACTACGGGAAGAAAAAGGGGCGGCCAAGAAGCATCTGGGTACGAAGATGGTTCTCCAGAAGAGCAGAGGACGGACTGTACAACAAGCTGATGGTGGAGCTCAGGAACGAAGACACTCAGGCATTCCAGAACTTCATGAGGATGCCTCCAGCCATGTTTGACGAAGTTGTGCAGCGGCTGACACCCAGGTTGACCAAGGCAAACACCAGCTTCCTCCCCAGCCTGGAACCTGGGCTCAAGGTGGCACTGACTGTGCGCCACCTGGCCTCAGGGACCACCTACAGGAGCATGCAGTACGGCTGGAGAGTGCCACCCAACACCATCAGCATTGTGGTCAGAGAAGTGGTGCAGGCCATCATCGAAGAATACAAGGAGGAGCTCCTCCAATACCCCTCCACTGAAGAAGGATGGAAGAAAGTTGCAGAGCAGTGGTATCAGAAGTGGAACTTCCCCCACACCGTTGGAGCCATAGATGGGAAGCACATGGCCTGCAAAGCTCCAGCCAAGTCAGGGTCCACTTATTTCAACTCCAAGGGCTTCTTCAGCATCATCCTCTTCGCCATGGTCGATGCTGACTACAAGTTCATGTACATCGATGCTTCAGGCAACGGTTCATCTTCAGATGCCCAGGCATACAACGCCAGTCACCTCAAGGAGGAGCTGGAAGGTAACCTCATCGTGGGCTACCCAGATCCAGAACCCCTGCCCAATGACACACAAGATGTGCCCTATTTCATCATGGGGGATGACGCCTTCTCCCTCACAACCTACCTCATGAAGCCCTACACTTCCCGACTCCTCACCCGTGAAGAGAGGATCTTCAACTACAGGCTGTCCACGGCAAGGCGGATGGTGGAGAATGCCTTTGGCATCCTGGCCAACAGGTTCCAGGTACTTCTCACCACCATGCAGCATCGCCCAGAGACCGTGAGGAGGATCATGGAAGCTTGCTGCATCCTGCACAATCTCATGTGCACCCACTACCCAGTCTTGCAGAACAGACTTCTGGACCTCCAACAAGGCAATGGGGACATGGAGCCTGGGGAATGGAGGCAAGGGCAAAACCTGATCAACACTGAGGATGTGCAAGGCCCCAACAGAGCCTCACGTGAAGGGAAGAAGCAGCGCAACCTACTGAAACACTGGTGCAACTTCCCAGCCGGAGTGGTGGAGTGGCAAGACAGGATGATAGATGCTTAATGGATACTTCCTTCAGCCTGTCTCATCACACTGATGAGATTGGGCCATGTATGTTGAGTGGCCCGACAATGAACAGGGCATTTAATAAAGAGTTGTGTTTATGTTGACATGTGTGGATAATTATTACATTATTATTGATAATAAAGTGCCATAGGTGTGGCACCTGGGAGGGTGGACCATACAGTCCCACTATGCTTGCACTGGAGGTTTATCTATCCCACTGCTATCCTAACCCATCCCACAGCTATTACCCATCCCACAGGTATCCTAACCCATTCCAAAGCTATCCTTACCCATCCCACAAGCATGCAAAGGCTTAAACCATTTCTAAAAGTTTCCAGCAAGACTTTATTAAAAAAAAGAAATGAAGCAAGTGTGTGAATCAAAAATAGACTTTATTAACAAGAAGCTATAAAACAAAAATGAGTCTCTGGCACTCCTCTTGATCACTCAGTCTCAGGGGTGAAGGGTCCAGGTGCTGTGGAGGTGGCTGGTGCTGGAGTGCTTGTCATCAGCTCCTCCAGAAGCAGAAGCAGCAGAAGTGCCAGCCCCAGAATAGCGAGCCCATGCTGCAGAAGCCCAGCAGAACCAGAGTGAGGGCCAGGGGGCTGGATGGTAGCCCTGTCCCTCTTGCCAGGGCTGGCAGCAGATGGCTGAGGCTTGCTGTGCTTCAACATGGTTGTGGGATTGCTGGCTGGCAGGGAGGCTGGCAGGAACCAAGGCTGGCAGGAAGGCTGGCAGGGAGGCTGGCACCAAGGCTGGCAGGAAGGCTTGCAGGCAGGCAGGCACTAAGACTGGCAGGCAGGCAGACAGCAAGGCTGGCAGGAAGGCTGGCAGGCAGACTGGCAGGCAGGCTGGCAGGCAGGCAGGTACCAAGGCTAGCAGGAAGGCTGGCAGCAAGGCTGGCAGCAAGGCTGGTAGCAAGGCTGGCAGCAAGGCTGGTAGCAAGGCTGGCAGCAAGGCTGGCAGGCACACATACAGGCAGGGCAGGCAAGGCAGCCAATCCTTCTGGCAGCAGTCCTTTCCTCTGAATGCGACCTGCTTCCGAGCTGCTTCCATTATATCCGCGGGGCTGACGCAATGCATCCTCCCCGCATGCACAATTAATGCCAGGCATCCGCTAGGCTTCCGCTGTGTATCCGCTGTGCATCCGCTGTGCATCCGCTTCATCCGCTCGGTGTCCGTTCTGCATCCGCTGTATCCGTTCTGCGTCTGCTTTGCTGAGCCCCCCCGGAAGCTCTGAGGATGTGCCATCCACTCCCATCCGCTTCCAACCGCTAGGCTTCCGTTCCGCATCCACTTTGCATCCACCCTGCGTCCTCCCCGCGTCTGTGTTATCCGCTCCGGTTATGCAAATTTTTGCCCCTTTTGAGAGCGGATAACAATGGATGGAACATTTTGCTCATCCGCTGTGTCCTTTTTGCATCCATTGGGCAGTGTGACATGGGCTTTATATACTTTCTCTGGCAGTATTATTTTATAACATACCCTGTTATCAAGTGCCTGTTCTAGCTGATCATAAGGATTAATCACATATTTGCACAAAAATATTGGATATGAGACCAATGACTCCTTTTCTTACTATGTGGAAACTATAGCATATGCTATATGCTAATAAGATTCAGTGAAGGGAGCTCACCGCTTCTCTGGAAAATAGGTTTCACTGTCAAACTACCCTGATATTTGAAAGATTTTCCTAACATTCAACTGAGAATTCCTACAACTGTAGACCACTGTTCTATGTTCTGTTCTCCAGAAGAATTGAGGGGGTATTTTTGGCTTTCTTCTGTGTGACATGTCCTTTCTTCATTTTTGAAGATAAAATATATTTACCGGGTTTTCATTTCCTATATATTTTTTCCAACTGTCATCTTTCGAGTAGTCTTCTTATCAGGTTAATTCTCAAGAAACTAATGTTTTGTGTAAAGCAACTAGAATGGCTTTAGCAATTGTCCTCTTTTTCATGCTAACTTTGTTGCAATTTATTGTATCTCTTTCTAGCTACCTGTTATGCCCATAGAGTTGTCAGTCTGCTTTATAGTCTCCATAGATTGTCATCAAAACTGTGGATGATTTGCTACCAAATCATTTAGACAAGGGGAGAGCTCCTTATGAGTCAGTAGTCCTTCCATCTTAAGTTAGAGTTTTTAAGATTCACTTTCTTAGCACACTTCATGGGTTACATGTGCCATTTCCTCTTTTCAGTCATAACATTCTGGAAATCCTGATGGAGAATTTCTAAAACCATATTTTATAAGAACTTTGAAAAGACATTGGACATTTTGAATCATTCCACCACATCCAATCATTCTCAAGCAAGAACATGCAGGAGTGTAAGCTGAGCTCATAGAGGTCAGTAATGGCCTTCATTTAACCTCTCCCACATGACTTCACTTTCCCAGTCTGCCAGTCTGTAACTTCTCTCATTATTGGAACTAATTGCACGAGAACAAATCAAGAGATGGCAGAACATCTGGTTTGCATACTGTACATGCCACTGTAAGTTAACCTTTCACACTCTGCCAAAAACTATGTGAAAGTATGTTAGAAGCATGTGGAATTTCACATAGAGAAAGTGTATAGAAAGGAAGAAGGAAGGAAACATTCCTTTAATTTATATGTTATTTTTCAGAAAGGAAGAGAGTTCTAATATAATTTTGCCTTTGTTTCAGTAATAACTTGGGAGAAGGGGGAATTTTTTGAAGTTTAGATCAGAAGACAGGCTTTTTTTTAACCTGTTGGAAATTTTTAGTAACTGTAAGTTTCCTCTGGGCACTGCTGCCAGTTTTATTTAATGAATCTTGCTTTTTATTTACCTGTTAAAAATATATTCCAACTAACGTTTTCAGAGCCCAAAGTGGCATCTTCTCTTATTTTAAGCCCACAGTACCTACTCTGTGATCTAGATGGGACTGACAGAGTATGATTTACTAAAAGCCATCCCTTAAGCTCTATGGTCAAGTACAAACTTGAACAGAGCTATGCCAGGTTTAATACTGTATTGACTCAACTAAACTCTCAGAAAATAAATTTAGAATGATGTAGAATGATGTGGAACAAAAACACAGAGAGAAATATAATGTGATGTTTTCCATTAACAAAAAGAAGAGAAGGTTTGGTGGAATAACAGGAATATAAAGTTCATAGAAATATACTTATTTATGTAATGGATCAACTATTTTGCCCCAGTGACACCATACTTATGTGAAAAATAATTATTGTTTTTGTTTGAACCACAACAAAATCATACCTCTTCCTATTCAAAGAAAGTTCCTTGTAAGTTCAATACAATTGTGGACTATTTTATGATCGAATGCAAGTGCTTGCAAATAAGATAAATGAAGGAGTAAAGCTTTTTCATAGCTTTTAAAAGAATTTCAATCTATTTTCAGAGGAAAAGAATTTTATGCCTCCAGCATAAAAAAAATTGTTAATTAGAAGATAAATTGGTGAAAATACAAAGGTCTGTGTGAGTCTATATACTATATGTATTTCAAGCAATATGAATTGAGCTGAGTCAAAATTCCTTGCAAGCTAAACCAAGCCCATAAGCAGCAGTGTTCAGGCTTATAAGGCTAGGTCCCACTGGCCGATGGACGCAAAACATACACATAAAGGACACAGAGGACGAGCAAAATTTCGGGGGTGGCTCCATCCATTGTCATCCGCTCCAAAAAGTGGTGAAAATTTGCATAAACAGAATGGAAAAGAATGGAGAAAAATGGACGTGGGTAGTACGTAGCGGGGATGTTAAGCGGATGTTCATAGGAAGCCTAGTGGATGATAGCGGATGGAAGTAGATGACACATCCGAAGGGGTTCTGGGGGAGAATTGCGAAGCGGATGCATAGCGGAAGGGGCGGATGCATAGCAGATGATGCGGATGCATCACAGACACCTACAGGAAGCAAAGCAGACACTGCACGGATGTATATCAGATGCAAAGCGATCATTGCGCATGCAGGGAGTATGAATTGCATCTGTTCCGCGGATATAAAAGGATGCAGCACGCATGCATTCAGCATTCAGAGGAAAGACGTGCTGCCACATACATCTTGAAGGAACACCATGGTTCGTCAGTCAGGGAAGAAGAGGAATCCTGTGCCTAATCGTTCCAGCCCTGGCAAGAAGGACAGAAGGAGCATCCCACCCCCTGGCACTGACTCTGAAGCTGCTGGTGCTGCTGCTGCTGCTGCTGTGCTGGATCAGCCCCAAGGCCCTCAAAGCCCTGCTGCTGAAGGCCCTGCTGCTCAAGCCCCTGAAGGCCCTGCTTCTGAAGGCCCTGCCAGAGGGAGGAAGAGGCAAGGGAAGGAGAAGGGAAAGAGGAAACAGTACACCATTTCCGAGGACCATGAGGATGAGGTGCTGGAATGGCTGAGGGAGAACAAGTACCTCTGGTGAAAAGGCCACAGACTGTATCGGGACACCAAGAAAAAGTAGGCAGCTTGGAGAGACAAGGCAGAGAGCCTGGGGTACACTGCAGAAGTACTCCTGGCCGGTGGACTTGGAGGATCCCCTGTCACAAATGGAGCAAGAAGCAGCAGCCACCAAAGATCAACCTACACCCACCCCCACCCCCAGCTCCACAGGATGCAGGCAGAGAGGCAGACTGGAGGGCCAGAACCACAGTGTCCTGTTGGAGATCAGGGACACGATGAAGACCAGCACAGAACTTCTCTCTCAGCTGGTCCACTTGGACAGAGGATTCTCAGGCCGCCACACCTTCATCACCTATGTGAGCCACACCCTGAGGGACCTGCCTGAGGCCCAGTACCAGGTGATGAAGGAGAAGATAACAGCACTTCTGCACAACCCTCAAGGCCCAGCTGAAGCTGCTCCTACCCAGTCCAGGTCTGCTCCTCCACCCCAGGCAACATCACAGCCTTTCCACAGCTTTCAACAGCCCCTCACCTACCAAGGCTACAACTACCAGGACTTCCCAAAACAAAAACAGACCTTCTCAGTCCAGGCCCAGGTTCATCGTACACCACAGATGCTACACCTCACCCAGATGCAGACCAGACAGGCCCACTACACTCCTCCTTCCTCCACCCCACAGCCAAGCCCATCAACGGACAATCTGTCATCAGTCTTGTGCCTCACATCTCAGGTACTTGATGAAGGGCCTCTCAACCTCACGGGACTGAGTCAGCTCTCAGACAGCTTCCTGAACACACCATCCCCTGTTGTACCCTCGGGGCCAAGCAATGGTGCCTCAGACCAGCACTCAAGCCACAGCCACCTCCACAGTCCCTGCCCGCTTAACAGCTGAGACCATGGACATAACTCAGAGTGACTGAGAATAGTGCCAGAGACTGAGTTGTTTATTTGTTCAATTTATCTTTGCTTCAGACACTTTACTTGGTTCATTTTGCTTATTTAATAAAGTCATACAGTTTACTTAAGAAAGTTAATAAAGGTTATCTTTGCTTAACACACTTAATTCAAT